>CM053769.1:548089743-548167734 GCA_028658325.1 Potorous gilbertii
GAGAGAGAGAGAGAGTTAGTGCTTAGGAGTTCCAGATTCTGGGGGGAGGAGGATGGAGCCCATCTCTGCCTTTGATTTCCTGTGAAACATCTTGATTGGAGACTTAGAATGGCAGTTCCTGCTGTAAAGGCTCCCTGGAACTCATGGCCACAGCTGACGCTGCCAGGATTTCTGCTGACTCGGGCCTGCACAGCTGGGCGGGGCAGGAGGAGACCAGCTCTGGCCTCACTGTACGGGGCTGGGATGTGGGGTGGGGCTCAGCATCCCCACTTCCCCAGGGGCTCTTGGAATCATGCCTGGAGAAAGGCCTGAACCTGGCTACTCTGATTGCTCTGGCCTGAAGGTCAGAGGTCCTCTGGCCTAGAGGCAGCAAGAAAGCTTGATGTTGGCGAAAGGAAGGGCATTCCCATCTAACTCTTTGTATTTTCCTGTCCCACCAAGATGCTTGTCGGAGATATGCCTAACTTTCCCAGGTTCCTCCAAAGAAGGCCCCCTCCTAGACTCCAAACCCTCCCCCCAGACCCACTACCTGCCACTTCCTAACCCAAATCTGTTAGCATCAAAATTTGGGAAGGTTTGTTGTAGGCTACACTTGCATGTAAATAGGCAGGAATTTAGAACAAAGGATCGGAGGTGGACAGTGAGGCCCTCTTTATTCCTGCCCTTCCCCCATCCCCCAACACTTTCATTTGACCAACCCTGAGGATTTTGGGGTATTTAGGGAAATCAACCCCAAGCCTGAGATCCACAGAGCTCTGTTTTGACTTTCTTTGTCAGAGGCCCCTAAAAAAAAGGTTTTGGAAATACAAAAGGATAGGCAGGAGGTACAAGACCCCCTCAGAAAGACCGCCATTTCCTCCCACTCATTTCTTCCCCAGGCCATCACTCCTCCTCCTCCTCACTTCCCAAGTCAACCCCTTGATGAGTCAGTTCAAATCTATACTATCCTCGCTATCCTATAATCCGTTGTTCCCATTTTATAGACACTGAATAGAGCTGGAGAGAATCACAAAAGTATGTCCACAACAAATTGTTATTTAATTTCAACTGGGCCCTCTCTTCAGCAAGCATCATCTTAGTGTTCTCTAATCAATTTGTTGTCCCATTTTCCACAACTGCTATTCTAAACCTCTATTTCTCTCCTCCAATCTTCCATAGCACTTTTCACCTTCCCTTCCCCCACTAAGGACTTCAGTTCATTCATTAAAAACAGAGGTCTTTGAAGAGGGCTATCTCTTCTCCATTACTGCTTGTCCTTCACTCCCACTCCAGATGTCTAGGTAGCCTTTATCCTGGACGTGGCCAATCCTTCTACATGCACCTTTGATCCCATCTCCTTCAGGCTTCTCTAGGGTATTTTCTCCAAGATCATCACCATTTTCCTATCTTCAATCTCTCCTCTGCAGGCTCCTTCAGGAACATCTAACTTTCCCTTCTAGCTATCATATGGCCCCTATATGTCTTCTACCCTTCTGTCCTTCTTTAAAAAACGCTTTAAAGCTAAGTGTCTCCACTTTCTGCTCTGGCTCTCCTCTTAAACCTTTACAATCTGGCTTCTGACCTCATTATTCACCTGAAACTCATCTCCAAAAAGTTATTAATGATCTCTTAATTCACTATCGAATGTTCTTTTCTCAATCACCTTCCTTCTTCACCTCTGTCCAGCAGTGTATGCTGCTGACCACCCCTTCCTGAGTATTTTTCCCCACTCTAGATTTTTGTGCCTCTACTCTCTCCTGGATTTCCTCCCTGTTCCACCCATCTTGCTTGTTCTTCTTTACTACATCTTCGTAGCAGACCACTGATCCTAGGCATCCCCCAATGCCTAGTCCTGGGCCCTCTTTTCTCCTTATACTGTTTAATTTAATTTATCATCACTATAGATAGTTCCCAGATATAATATCTAGCCCTAGTGCCACATCACCAACTGTCTTTTGAAATCTTGAACTAGAATGTCCCATAGGTATTTCAAACTCAACATTTCCAAAACAGAGTTCATCATCTTTCTCCTCAAACCCAACACACTTCTGAACTTTCCTGTTACTTTTGAGGGCATCATTACACCTCCACTCACCTAATCTCTCAACTTTGGTGTCATCAACTACTCACCTCACATATCTGGTCATTTTCCAAATCTTATAGTCTCTACCTTTATAACACCTTTTTTTTTATCCCTTTGTTTCCACTCATAAAGCTACTACCCTAGTTCAGGCACTTATCACCACTTGACTAGACTATTAAAATAACCTTCCAAATTGGTTTCTTCACCTTGTATCTCTTCTGATGTCAACTTGTCCTCCACTCAGCTGCCAAATGGATTTTCCTAAAGGTCAGTTCTAGCCATGTATGTCACACATACATCCCCTACACAATACATTTCAATGGCTTCCTCTTATTTCCAGGATCAAGTATCCAGTCCTCTGTTTGGCCTTTAAGGCTATTCACAATCTGGGCCTTTTCTAATCTTCCATCTCCTTTCTCCATGCCTCTCTACTGTTTCCCATTCCTGTCTCCCCTCATCAACTTCCTTTAAGGCTAAACTCAAATTCTCCCTTCTCTAGGAAACCTTTCCTAGTTCCCCCAGCTGCTAATCTCTTTAGAAAGGATTATTTTCTACACTGTAAATATCTTGTTTGACCTTAATCATCTATATGTTCATCTCTTTATGTGAACTCCTTGAGAGTAGATACTGTTATTTTGTTTTCTGTTTTTTCACTTTCTTTGTGAAATAATAAATTGTGCACAGAAAATGTATCTAACAAAAGTTTGTTGGCTGTCTGACCTTAAGTCAGAGAGTTGATGGGGACAGTAGACTGCATTCAACTCCAGATTCTGGGAGTGAAAAAGAAAATTCATTCTTAGCTCAGGGGTACTCTGTGGACTATAACCTAGCAGTAAGTTGATTCCCTATACATACCCTAGAATTTAGCCAGATCAATCCCCTTACTGTTCCCTGTACTCTACAAATATAGTTCCAACTTCATACCTTTGCTCATCCTGTTTCCTGTGCCTACAATGTCCTCCCCTCTCTTCCATAGGTCTAACCTCCCAAGTCACCAACTCTTCTCAGCTCAACACTCTACCTCAAAAATAGATCTCAGCCTTGCTTTGTTTGCTTCTGTGACTTGTCCTAGATTCTTCTGTTCCTTAGGCATGTGTGTCCCCTCAGCTGTGTTGTTCCCCAATGATCCTCTTCCCATTAAGGGTATGTATATTTGTGAGACAGTATGTCCCAGGTTTATGGTAGTAATTTACTACTTACTTTGATTTATGTCTTCTGATTGGTTGGTAAAAGTAAACACATCACGGGGGCTTGTGATTTATAGTTTTGAGAGAATGCGAACCCACAGAATACTTTTAACCTAGGGTAACTTATTCTGGGGTCTGAGAATGTGATGGGAGGGGGTGCTCCAGAAGCTATACAGAACAGATTTTTAGACCTTTAATGCTATCTAATTTAATCCATGATGTACATATTCATATGCAAATGTAGAGGATGACAGGATTAGAAATAGGGTTATAGAGTGAGATATGCAGAATGAAATATTTTTTGAGATATAGCCAAATGGGGGATTATTTTGCTTGACTACTTATTTGTTGCAAGAGTTTTTTTTTCTTTTTCTTTTTCCTTTTTTAATAAGGAGAGGGAATGGGAAGGAAGAAAAAGATGCTTGATAATTGACAAAAGGAAAAAAGTTTAAAGAAAGAAATAGGATTGTATAGTGATATGAATTAGGTTAGAGAGGGCACTGGAATTTGGAGCCTGGAAGAAGGAGGTTGGGGAGAAGGAAAGAGATTTCTTTAGTTCCAAAGAGGACTAGGAAACAGATTGCAAATGATTTAGTGCAGACCACCCAGATTGCTGGAGATAATGTTATTTGCCATGCTGAAGGTGGGTCAGGGACGTTTTCCATGAACCAAGCAAGTGACATAAAGGCATAAGCACAACATGCCCAACCCAGACCTACTCTGTTTTGAGTTTTTACCCCCATGTTTTCTGAGTTACACAAACAGCAGGTGGACTTCAATTGCTTGCTTCACTGCAGGGAAAGGACTATCATTCGAAGGCCACTTGTACAAATGAAGGTTTCCAGGATATTCACCAAGTCATTTCTGACTCTGCCTAGACCGAAACCTGCTGTTCTCTTGGATTTCTGTCACTGACATCTTTACTCTCCTCGGTCACCATTCTCCAAACCCCAGAATTGTGTCTCCTTCTCCCTCCCATAAGCCACATGTTCAAGGCACTAAGTGCTTTTGATTCTACTTCCACAATATCTTCCCAAATCCCTACATGGCTCCCCTCCCCCATCCTATCTGTTCCCAGTGTTCCTACCCTAGTCCAAGTTCTCTTTACCTCTGACCTACACAGTTTCAGTAGCCTACTCATTCCTGTCCCTACCTTTAATTTCTACCCCCAATCCCTACCATAAACACATATATCTCTAATCCATCATGTATACCTCTTGTCAAAATGCTTTTCTTCACCATTCAAATATCCTCAGTGGCAATCCAGTCCCTATTGCATCAAGTCCAAACTCTTTAGCCTGGCATTCAAAGCTCCTCACAATATGTCCCAAATCTACCTCATAGTCAGTTGCTTCCATAAACGTACTCTCCTGTTCAGCCAGACCAGCCTCCTGACTGTTCCCTGTATCCTACAAGTCTAGTTCCACCTTCATACCTTTGCTCATCCTGTTCACTCTACCAAGAACGTTCTCCTTCTCTCATCCGTCTGGCCTCCCAATTCATTAACCTTTTCAATTCCTATGACTTGTATCTTCCCTAAGCATGAGGAAGGCCATAACCCTGATCCCATTTTCCTTTCACCATGGAAGTAGAACACTACAACCATGACCCAGAACCCTCTGATTCCCTCTCTAACTACAACCTCTTATATTTCCATCTCTTTCTCTGCATTACACCTAAACCTAATTTCTATCCTCACTTTAACATTCATTTACCTCACCCCTTCCTGTTCCAATCCACTATCCCAAACCATTTTTACTCTAGTTTCACTTTCTATCCTTTAGGATCTTGCCCTTTTAGTTGTCTAACTCACCTATATATTTTCCTCTGCTTTGGAATCCCATGGCCTCTTGTTCTACTGCCTCTATGCCTTACCAAACCCCAACCTTGGGTTACCTCTGCCATCTGCTTCTGAACTTCTAATCCCATTCCACTGACCAGTGCTAAACAAGTCACAATCGAAGTGTAAAACCTTCTGTTCTCTCCCTAAATCTTCTACAACAACCCCTTCTCCAGCATAATAACAGACTTAGACTCTCACTTAACTAAGAAAATAAAAGATCATCCACCCCTCATGGGTATCCTCTCTTCCCCTGTTCTATGCTCCAAAATCCCCTGACATCAAACCTCATTATTTCTTCCTTTCTTCTAGTTCCTGGAGATGACCTTTCATGCCAAGGTTAAACCTTTTTCTTCTGCCCTTGGTTTCATTTTTCCCTTTCTCTTCCTGGAGGTTACTCTTTCAGTTATACCCTTTCCTTCTTCCATGCAGCCTATAAAAATGCCAGGCCTCCACCATCTTTAAAATAAAACCTTCCCTTGGTCCTATAGTCACTTCAAATTCTTATCCTTTATCTCTTCCCCCTTCCACAACTGAACTAGGAAAAGTCATCTGAATTCATAGCTTCACTTTCTTTCTTTCTATTCATTTCTCAGCCCCTTGCAATCTGGCTTCCAATCTGATCACAGCTGAAACTGCTCTCTCTGAAGTAACCAATAATCTCTTGCAAAATCCAATATCCTTTCCTTTGTTTCTCATCATTCTTGATCCCTCTGCAGCATTTGACTACAATCTTTTCTCAGCTACTCTCTCCTCCTCCAGGTTTTGTGATACTACTCCCTCCTTGTTCTCACCTATCTCTCTGATCAATCCTTAATCTCCTTGACTGGACCTTCTTCCATGCCCTGCCCCTTAACCATGGTTGTCTCCCAAAGCTCAGTCCTTGTGGTCCTTTCTCCTCTTTTTTTTTGACAGTCTCTCTTGGGGGTTTCAACTGTTCCCATGAGTTCAGCTATCTATACATCTAGATTTAGTCTGTCTTCTGAACTTCAGTCCCACATCACTAAACTGTCACTAAAAACATCTCCAACTGGACGTCTCATAAGCATAGCAAGCTCAAAAACCTCAGAATAAAACCCACTGTCTTCCTTCCTCAATCAGTCCCTTCTGCATACTCCTCTATTTCTGTAAAAATACATTACTACCATCCTTTTGTTAGACTGGTTTACAGTGTCACTCTTCCTTTACTCCTCCCTCTCCCATACCTCAGAGGAAGAGGGTGGCACAATGTCAGCTCAGTTTAGAATGCTGCGTCTGGAGTCAAGAAGACCTGAATTCAAATATGACCTCAGATATCTACTAGTTGTATGACCCTGGGCAAGTCATTTAACCTCTGTTTGCCTAGTTTCCTCAAATGGGAAAGGAGGATGATAGTAGGTATCTCTGAGGCTCAAATGAGCCTAGTACAAAGCAGACACTATGGAAACACTTATTCTCTTCCCTATCACCTCCCTTCATATCAAGTCAATTGCCAAACTGTCAGTTTTATCATCCCCTTCTGTCCAATCATATGGCCGCCAACCCTAGTTCCTGCATTTATCACCTCTTGCCTCGACTATTGAAAAAAAATCAAATTAAGAAATATTTATTAAGCACCTACTATATGCTAGCACTGTGCTAAACTTGGAGATACAAATAGGAAAAAAAGACAATCCCTGCCCTCAAGAAGCTTACAGTCTGATGGAGTTTACAATCTAATACAACAAACAAAAGAAAGTTGAATAGGAGGGAGGGAAGAGAGTGGAGAAGTTAAACAAGTTTCAGAGCAGTGCAGCCAGAAGAGGAACGGGGAGGTGCCTAAGCTAAGCTTTCTCTTTAAATGGAGTTCATTGAGCTATTGCAAAACCTTCCTTATCAGACACCTGTCTTCCTGTCTCTTCTCTCCCTAATTCATCCTTTATACAACTATAATCTTCCTAAAGCAAAAGTCTGACTGTATCATGGCCCTCAAGAACCTTTAAGTGCTTCCCTATTGAATCTAAAAGCAAATAGGAAAACCTCCCTAATCTAACTCAAGTCTGCCTTTCCAGGCTTCTTTCACATTGCTTGCCATCAACCAGTCAATCTAGCCCTCCTTGGTACTCTCAGAATGCTGCTCTCCTTCCCTTCCACCCCTCAACTCCAAGTTTTTGCATGGGTTGCCCCATGATTATAAGGTACTCTCCTCCCTGCAGCTTTTTTGGGATCCTTGGTTCCATCCAAGGTTCAGCTCCAGTTCTATCTCCTGCGTGAAACCTTTCCTTTAGTTTCCATTCCTTCCCCCTCCCCCAAGCCTCTTGTGATTTCCCTAATAGCTAGGATTCTTTTCCTTTTTCAAATTACAGTATATAAATTTATCTATTTATATAATCACATCCCCCAATGGACAGGAAACTTCAGGAGGGCAGACTTTTGTTTGTTTTGTTTTGGGAGGAGGGGTAGTTTGGTTTATTTTTTTGGTTTGGCACCTCCCAACACTAAGAACATTGCCTTGCGTGTAATTAATACCAAAAATTCTAGTTAGAGTCCTTTCTGGAATGAATGAATTTTTAAAACAGCATTTATTAAGCATTTGGTTTTGTGACCAACAAAATGCTAAGCTGTGGAGGTATAAATACAAAAGCTTAAAAAATAGTCCTTGCCCTCCCTTTCTCCTCAAGGAAGAGGCGGACACTATAGTGACCAGTGGTGACCAGAGACCAGTGGTCTCTGAAGTTACTGGAATAGTGATGGTGCCCTAGGGAAGTGGATTAATCCATATCCTTCCACATGAAACACTGAGGGTCTTCCCTTCCCAGATAGAATTTTTTTTGACTAAGTAAAAGAGGTCATTCTTTGCCTCCCTTCTTCCCTAGCCTTAATCACTAAATGGGTGTTGCCTCACTGAGTTGCAAACAGACCTGTTAAAGACCTTAGCTTAAAAAAGCCAAGGTCTCCCCACTGCATCCAGGGACATCTCCACTTGTCCTGGTTTATATCTGGTCCGTGGACCCAGATGTCTCCAGAGGAGAAAGTGAGGCTGGCAACTTTGTACCACCTTCCCTCGCTTGAATCCAACTCACTTGCTTGTCATGGCATCACCTTCCTAATGTCATGGACCTTTTGGAGAATGAAAAACAACAACAACCCTTCCACATGACCTATATAAGCAGACTGATCAGCTCCTCTCATGGGTAGAAGGGGGTGAGCAAAATGAGGAAATCCATCAGTAAAGTCAAGCATTTTTTAAACTCTTACTAAATGCTGAGAAAACAAATATAAACAGCAAGAGACATTGTCCTTAACCTCAAAGGATTTACTTTCTAATGGGGGAAGAGCAGGCCTAGAAGGAAGCGGCAAAGGGTCCAGGGCTGGGGGGAGGAAAAGGAAGAGAGGTCCAGCTTGAAGCTGGGTGAGAAAGGAAGGGACAGCTGGTCTTAAATGGAAATTCTAGGAAGAACCATCCAATGAGAGGGAGGGACCACAGGGGCAGAGAGTACCTCCAACATGTGAATTCTAGGCTTAGATTTCTGGGGCATTGGGGGAAGTCCAGAAGGCAACTTAAATCCTGATGCATCCAGAACACAAAAGGCCTTCCCTCCTCATCCTCTACAGTGCTACCTTGGGGAAGGCCAAGCTGCAGGGCCAAGAGGCACAAAGTCACCCCGCCTCATTGATTGTTGACTGACTAATGTTTCTACTGCCGCTTCTGTGAACTCTGTCTATACCTGTCCTTTGCACTGAGCATAGCTTGTACATCTTTGTATGTATATGTCCTATAACCTCAGGAGCAAGAATTAGGTTTCCCTCATAGCTCTGGTGAGAATATCATATACTCTCCTTGTATGCAGCAGGTGCTCAGGTCATGTTTGTCAATAATAATTCATCCCAGTAAATTAAAAACTCAGTTGCAATTGTAAAAAATTACAAGGAAGTCAGAGGACCTCATGCTTACTTTCTGTGTGATTGTGGGCAAGTCACTTAGCCCTACTGAAAATGAAAAGTTTGACCTAAGTGTCCTCCAATATTTGTTTCAGTTAGTCAGTAGTCTAGCATTTATTAAATGCCTACTAAGTGCCAGGCACTGTGTGCTAAGTGCTAGGGATACAAAGAAAGGCAAAAAACAGTGGCATCTCTCAAGGAACTCAGAGTCTGATGGGGGAGACAACAGGCAAACTTGTACAAATAAGATCTATACAGGTTAAACTGGGGGTAGTTTCCAAGGAAAAGCTCTAAATCTATTATCCTGTGAATTTTAGCTCTGGATTTAAGCATCAGGACCAATTCATTGGGCATCTTCTCTCCCCATAAAGATTTGAGAAGGCAGCATAGTGTATTTGAAAGATTACTAGACTTGGAGTCAAAAGAGATCTGGGTTTACCATACCAGTTTTCTGAGGGAAGATGGGGATGGGGCAGCTAGGTGAACAGAGCAGTGGTTACAGCAACTGGCCTTGCAGTCAGGAAGACCTGAGTTCAAATCCACTACTAGCTGTGTGACCCTGGGCAAGTCACTTAATCCCAATTGCTTCAAATAAAAAAAAGGTAGGGGGTAAAGTAGGGTAGGGAGGGATGTGGGTATGGGGAGATGGATGGTAGCAGGGAAGAAGAAGAACTTCAGTGTGGGACCAAAGAAGAAAAAGGAGCTAAGGGGACAAAGGAAGAATCCTGAGTGGAAGAATGGCACACAGAAATGAAAGGGAGGAAGAAGAATCACTGAATATACAGAACTAAGAAATAGAGATAAGGCTTTCTGAAAAAAAAAGACACATGGTAGGAGAGTAATTGTCCAGTTTGGGTCAAAGAGGAAGGCTCATGCTGGTTGGAGAACTGCAAAATAACTTCTACTGGGGCAGCTGGATGGCAAAGTGTACAGAGAAGCCCCTTAGAATCAGGGAGACTCATCTTTCTGAGTTCAAATCTGGCTTCAGACATTTGCTAGCTGTGTGACCGTGGGCAAGTCACTTTAACCTTGTTTGACTCAGTTGTCATCTGTAAAATGAGCTGGAAAGAAAAGGCAAACCGCTCCAGTATCTTTGCCAAGAAAACCTCAAATGGAGTCATGAAGAGTCGGACACGACTGAAATAACCAAACTGCAAATCCTATTTCTAATGATTCATGTCACCATGAATGATCCTTCAAGAAGGAACCTTAGAAGTATTGCTAAAGATTATGGAGTCCTGGGCAAGAAACCCAAGATCTTAGGGGTGGGCACAGGTAGTGGGTCCATCATTGCTGCCCATTACAGTCAAGGCATTCAGAAAAGAAAGACAGATTTCAAAAGTTAACAACAGCTGGTTAAGATAGTGTTGGAGATTCTCTGGACCATGGCCTAAAATATAGGGGTGACAGGCTTCTGATTAAGTAGAGAAAGACTCTAACATGGACTGGTAAGAACGTTTCCTCTTGTAGCCTTTGGCAGTCTAATTCAAAGTGTTTAAAGCCAACCAAAGGAGAAGTGGGAGGGAGAAAACTATCTCTGTATGTGGCCTCTCAAGGTGCTGTAGATGCCACTGTAGCTACAATGTAGGAAAAAGAGTAGTAGTGACACAAACATTTACCGGAGACCGAAACTGAGAAAGTAAAATGATGAACAGGAGAACTTCAGAGAGGCCTGGAAGGACTATGAACTGATGCTGAGTGAAATGAGCAGAACCAGGAGAACATTGTACACAGTAACAGCCACAGTGTGCGAGGACTGTTTCTGAGAGACTTAGCCCTTGACATGCAAGGACCTAAAACATCCCCAAAGGACTCTTGAAGTAAAATGTCACATCCAAAGGAAGGACTATGGAATCAGAATGCAGGAGGAAGCAGACTATTTTCTCTTGTGTTATATTTTGTTTTGGTTTGTTTTTTTCTCACGGTTTCTCCCATTCATTTTAATTCTTCTGTGCAACATGACTCATATGAAAATGTGGTTAATAAGAATGTATGTGTAGAATCCATAGAAGATTGCATGCCGTCTCAGGGGAAAGAGGGAGAAAATTTAAGACTTATGGAAGTGATTGTAGAAAACTGAAAACAAATTAATTTAAAGAACTGAGAAAGTAGTTGGTTTAAAAAAAGAGACAAAACACGATGTTTCAAGTATCTATGGAAAAATTCAAACTATGGACAATAAACAGGAAGCAAACTTGACTTCATAGGCAATGATTGATGGATGATGACGATAGCTCACATTTATATGGAACTTATGTGCCAGGCATTGTTCTAAGTGCTTTAGGTAGCACTGAGACTGGGTGTGGATGACAGCTGTCACTGGAATATGGTTCTGGAAGGTTATGTTCATTCAAAAGAAACTGGCAAAAAGGATGAGAAGGGGAATGGGAATAAGCATTTACATAGCACCTACTATGTTCCAGGCACTAGGCGAAGTTCTTTACAAATATGATCTCATTCAATGCTTACCACAACCCTGTAAGGTAGGGGTTTTTATTATCCCCATTTTACAGTGGAAAACAGTGAGGTAAACAGAGGTTAAGTGACCTGTCCAGGGTCACACAGCTAGCAAGTGTCTGAGGCCAGATTTGAACTTAGGTTTTCCTGACTTTAGGCCACTACGCACTGCACCACCTAGTTGCCTCCAATTCCAGTATAGTATTGTATAGTAAGAAGATATGCTTCTAAAGAAATCAAAGAACCAGAGAGAGGAAATGTAATCGAAAGTATTTGAGTAAAAGTCAACAGAAGCAGAAATGGACATGCTATTGAGGAGTCTATTATAAACCACCTTAACAGAAAAAGAAAATAGAGAGGAGTTTGGCAACTAGATCATAACCAGAATATAATTTCTCAGAGATGATTTTCATTAATAAAGAAGACCTGGAAGAGCACATTTCAAAGGTTGTCAGAAAAGAGAGATAGGATCCCATGAACTAGAAACTCAGGATAGATGGAAAGCTCCTGAGAACAACATTTTGAAGGCATAAAATCAAACAATTCCTATTAGGAGACTGATGTGGATGCACAGTGAACTCTCTAACCAATTTAGATTTTTAAAAGACATAGAAAATGGAAATACATAATGGAGGAGAAATAGAAAAGCATAACCCAATTCTGTAAGAACAGTACCAGAAGCCACAAAAAGAGTACGTGTGTATTGTTTTAAAGAAAATCTAAGAAAGGAAGATCATTAAAGAAGTCACAGGACTACTCCTCAGTGTACAAAAATGCTGACAGGTAACAGCTAGAAGACTGAGCTGCTTAACTCTTATTTTATATAGGCTTTCTATGTCAAGAAGAATGACCTCTGAACTAGAAAAAAATAGAACAAAAATGGTTAATAAGGAGTAGATATCCAAGGTAAGTTAAAAATAGTGTTCAGCTGCTGTTGGGAGTTCAAGTCATCAGACTCAGGATCCTCTGAACTGGACTCTAGGATCCTCCTGAAAGAGCTGGCAGCTGTGATTTCTGAACCATTGTCAGTAATATTTGAGAGATCATAGAGAATGAATGAGGTGCTATGGGCTTGGTATATATCCCAATATTCTGCCAAAGGAGGAGAGAGAATTGAGTCTACAAACCCTAAGACTGAGATCATGAATTCTCATCCTGGCAAAATTCTAAAAGATGTTATTAAAAGGTTAGTGAACATCTAAAAGGAAGCTATGACCACAAAGAGATCCCCTCTTCATCCATAAGAGGTCATGCCAAACTGGACTTAGGTACTTTTTAAAACAGGGTGCAGCTCCCTGATAAGAGTTACTAAACTCTGGCTTAGTATCAAGGAAATGCAATAGATGTAATTTAGCAAAGAGTGCAGGAATTCCACCCCACAAGCATTTAGCAAAGGCTTTCTGTTCAGGAAGCATTATGTTTAGTGTGAGAGATATAAAAACAATAATGAAACCAGCCCTATACTCAGGGAACTTACATTCACCTGGTGAGTTTCTCATACTATTCTTGTGTAAAGGATGAAGAGATATGGGGTAAACAATAGCACAGCGGTGAAGTCACTAGTGGATGAAATCAGAATTATGAACTAAACTGACCCAAAACAAACTATTAATGGTTCAATGTAATCTTGGAAGGAGCTCTTCAGGAGAGTGCTCCTAGGCATTTCCCTATCTCTCCTGATGTTTAACATTTTTTTATTAATGATTTGGATAAAGGCATAGAGATGAGATAAAGCTGGGAATGACAGTTAATACACTGGACGCCAGAGTCAAGATCCAAAGAATCCTTAATAAGCTAGAACACTGGACTGAATCTTTTTCATTCATTTCTCAACCCTTTACAATCTGATTTTTAACCTCATCACTCAACTGAAACTATATATATATATGGGACAGATGGTAATAGATAGATAATGAACTAGGCCCAAAGTTGAATAGGAGGAAGATAACAGACCAAATTGCCTTTGGGAAATTGCAAAGCTCCTCTACTAATCTCAAGTTTCTTATGAAAGCAAAGGCCCATCTTTTCAATACTGACATTCCGCAGATGGCAGTAAAAGCATGGTGTACAACTGCCTTTGAAGGAATAAAAGTGAGCATGTCATGTAGATAGCCACAGGGCTCTACTGGTACCATCAAAATGTCAAGAGAAAGGGAAGAAGACCTCTTAAGATGTTCAGTAGAACTCCAATGGAGGACTCAAGAGAAAACAAGATTCATACGAGATAGGTGGGCCTACATAACTTGCAAGCTGATTAATTCATAAATCCATTTGAGTATTTGGGGACTTATCTCCAGCTGCCTACCATAGTATCTAGCACATACTTGATTGATTGAATCTAATAAGATCACATTTAATTGAGTTATAGTTGTGCTTAAGAAAAATCAACTTCATAAGTACAAGATGAATTAGATAAGTAAATTGTCTGAAAAAAGATCTGGAGATTTAATGACCTTACTAACCCAATGTTAGTCTGCAGTATGTTCTAGAAATCAAACAAACTAATGTTTGTTGTTCAGTGGTTTCTGACTCTTTGTGACCACTTTTGGAGTTTTCTTGGCAAAGATACTGGAGCGGTTTGCTATTTCCTTCTCTAGTTCATTTTACAGAAGGGAAAATGGAGGTAAATAGGATAAAGTGACTTACCTAGGGTCTCTTGCCTAGTCCTGAGGCTAGATTTGAATTGAGTGCTTCCTTATTCTAGTCATGGAGCTCTATCTACCGAACCATCTACCTGCCCAATATAAACTTAGTCTACAATAAAAGTTACATAGTGTTTAGGACTAAAGAAGAGATAAAAGCATTGTACTCTATCCTGGTGAGAACACATTTGGAGTATTAGATTCGGTTCTGGGCACTACGTTTTAAGGAGGACATTTGTAGTACCCCTTCCAAGGCTACTTCCCTAACTCCCACTTTCAGTGGTAGGTTGAGTCTCCAGAGTATCTTACTATTGCTTCCCTCAAGATTCTAGGGTACAGAGCTGAGGAACTGAGGCTTCTAATAGCATAACTCCAGAGCCCATAACTTGTATGATCCCCATGATTAATCAGAATCAGTTGAATTCCACTGACTTTTAGAAAAGGAATTGATAATGTTCAGCAAGAACAATAGTTATAAAAATATTTTCCCCATACTGGAGACTTATCTCTTCTTGTACACCCAAGGGTAGAGTAGGCTTAAACTTAATATCCAGTGATCTTGAGACACATATGTAGAAAATACATATGGTCCAATTCCTAACCCTTTTCTCCTTCATGGCATCCATGTGAGGTTCTCTTTGAGTCTATCTGTGATGAGCTTTAAGGACTGGTGCCTAACCAATGCTTCATTCTGTTACCAGGGGTCATGACCCCTGAAGCTTCCCTGTCCTGGAGTGACTGTGTTTTCTACATCCATATGTAGGTATTTACTCTCTTGGCCCCATTGCTCCTGCCTCAGGTGGGTTCCACTATCAACTCTAGCTGCCTCTGGACCGTGGATGATATTCTGATCTTAAAGGTCCTCAGTGTTGCCACTTGATTGGTTCTGTCTCTGGATACTCAATCACTTAAGATCAGGGACGAATAAACACAAAAAAGCAGAGGAACCATGTGCCCATGAGACAGGACCATTTTCCCTCCTTAGTACCTCAAGATAGTTCTTGCTCTGAAAGGAAAAGACTGAAAGATCTTTTGTTTGTGAACTCGGGTCTGACTTAGAACTTCCTGTATCATGAGTCCTTCTGGTTCCTTAGCCAATTAGAAGACTGTATCCTCACAGAGAATTAGCTCTTCAGTCATGCATGTCTAGAAAGGGCTGCCCCAAAGTTCCATGTGTTTGATTGGGATCAATCAAGAACTGGGGCTTTATTAACTGTCCTGCCCTCCCCCTTCCATTACACATTGCTAAGCTAGAGTGTCCAAATTGTGAAGTGAGTATGAATATCATTCATATTAGGATAGGTTGCCCAAACTGGGGAGTTTTAGTCTGGAGAAGACTCAGAATGCTGGGGGGGAAGTGGGGAGCACAATAGTTGTATACAAGTGTTCGTTGGCTTTCGGTGGAAGAACTACCAAGTTCTGCTTGTCTCTAGAGGAGGTAAAAGTTACAAAGAGGCAGATTTCACATGGAAGAATCTCTTTTAACTATTAGAGCTATCCAGAAGTGACATGAGATGCCTCAGAAGGCAGAGTGGGGATTCTCCCCCTGCCATTTTCTTTTATTTCTAATTCAATTTTATCCTATTCTTCTGCCAGAATTCTCTCCCTCCCAAACTTCCCTCCATCCTGTTGAGAAAGCAAGAAAACAAAACAATGTTACAAATGTATACAATGACGCAAAACAAATTCCCACATCAGCCACGTCCAAATGTTTTCATTTGTTTGTCCAAAATTCCTGAGCCCCTAAGTCTAAGGTATAAATTGTTCATTTGGTTCATTTAATTTTGCATCCATTCTTACGGGTCTTCCCAGGTTTCTCCAAAATTATCTCCTTCATTTGTTACAGCACAATCATATACTACAACTTCTTTAGCTGTTCTCCAATTGATGGGCAACCTCTCAGTTTTTTAGTTCTTTGCCACCACAAAAAGAGTTGCTACAAACATGTTTCTGTACATATGAATTCCTTTCCTCTTTCTTTGATCTCTTTGGGGTATAGATCTTAGCAGCAGTGTTGCTAAGTTAAAGTTTAATAGCACAGTTTTAATTTGCACAGTTTAATAGCTTTTTGGGCATAGTTCCAAGTTACATGGTTCCATAGTTACAAGTTCTGGTTCACAGAATGCTGGACCAGCTCACAGTTCTACCAAGAGTGCATTAATGTACCTGTTTTCTCACAGCCTCACCAGCATTTGTTATTTTCTTCTTTTGGAGGTCAGTTTTGCCAATCTGATAGGTGTGAGGTAAAACCTCAGAGTTGTTTTAATTTGCATTTCTCTTATTATTAGTGACTTAGAGCATTTTTTCATATGGCTATTGATAAATTAGATTTCTTCCTCTGAAAACTTCCCGTTTCTATCCTTTGATTCTTCCCACTACTTTTAAATAATAACTTTATTTAGAGAGCATTTTGCATTTACAAAGATGTTTTGCACACATTATTTAATTTGATCTTCATGTCAATTCTAAGAGGTAGCTAGTGTAAAGATCCCTATTTTTTTAGAGCAGCTGTGGGGAAGGATCCTAGAGCCCAGAGCAATACCGGGTGTTCCAAAAGTCTTAGTGCCTTGAGCTTAAAACTGCTTAAAAAACAAGATTAAAACTGTACTAAAAGTTTTGGAACACCCTGTAGATTCTTTTACCTCCAGGAAAACTAGAGTTAGGAGTGTGGGGGAAGAGTACTAACTTGGAAGAAATATAATCACACCTTCTACCCCTTCCCCTAGTCCCACCCCAAAATCTGTGCAGTTGGTTGGGGGCCTCAAGGATCAAAGACACCTTTCCCTCAACTCCCTGCCTGGCCACTCCCTTTTCTTTGGCTCCTATCCTGAGGTGAGATGGAGGGTGGAGGAGAGGGCTGCTTTGAAGAAAAAAAGACACCACAGTGAGTTCCTCAAAGTCACTCCTGAGTCTTATTTTTGGACTTAAACTAATGTCTTCTTATATATCCAGCCCCTCATCTGCAAAATGGGAACAGGAACATTTGCAATTCCATCTTCACAGGGTTGCTGGGAGGATAGTGCTTTGAAAACCTTCCAGTGTGTGAAAACTATAGCACTATAAAGTGTAGGGGCTATTGTAGACGGGTGGATTCTCAGGAGAGTCTCAATTATTAAAGATCTAGTAAAAGGAAAAACATAAATATCTGGACTTCTCACAGTCGAGAGGGATTAACCACACAGCAATTATAGAAAAACTGAAGGTGACACTGAGTTCTCCTTCAGAGGAAACATTAAAAATCATCTCAGCACAAGATACAACTGAAGACACATTAGTTACGACATTTTCATCTGGGATCATAGAGCCGAAGGATCAGAGGGACCTTCAGGCTTGGATAGATGATTGCAGGGAGCTAATGGCCAAGTGCCATGTGCTTTCGGTGCCCTCATCCAAGCAAGTCTAGAACTCAAAGGCAAGTCTGACGTAGCAGGAAAAGAGAAGAAATTCACAAGGGCAGTGAGAACAGATCCCAGGCCTGGGAGGTCCTAAAGGCAGGGGACATCCTCAGGAAGTCCCACTGCTAACTGAAAACTAAACTATCCAGGGAGGAGATTTTAGATTTTAGATCTAGCAGATTTTGGATCCAAAATGATCTCAACAGCCTTAGGCTACTGAGCCGAAATGGAAAAGATAACCATTTGATAGGGATGTTGTATCAGATGATCAAGGTCAGGGTCAGCACCCGCTTCTGCCCTGCCCCACCCAACTCAGGGAAACAGAAGAGGGGGAGGAGATTGAAGTAACACCACGTGACTCAATCCATAGTGGGTAAACAGTGGTACATCAAGGAATGAATATCCAAGTGAAGGACAAGTTAGACACAAAAATGAACTATTTCATAGGGAGATTATTAGAGGAGGGAAAGGGTTCCAGATGCTTATCTTTAACAAGTATAGCAACTTTGTACCACACAATATGGGGTTGGGGAAGGGGAGGGAAAGCTGAAATTATGATATCATTTGTTTGAAGAAAACCTGGTATGGAAATATCCTCAGCCACTGCCAATAATTTACCTCCTCTATAACTTACAGGTTTAGACAGTTGCCCAAGGCCACTAAAGGCTTAAGTGGCTCTCCTAGACTCACATAGCCCGTACTCATCTGGATAGGAACCCAGATCTTATTTCCAAGGTCAGCTTTCTATTCAATACAAATGATCCCTTACTATATATACACTGTATTTATATGTGTGTGTGTATGTATATATGTGTATGTATGTATATGTGTGTATATATAGAGATATATTCTCCTTATATACTTATATATGTGTGTGTATACACATGCACACACACACATATATACATAATCTACTTATTCCATATACTAATTTCTTACATGGGGATTGACAAAAGAGTTCCCTGATCAGTTTGATGAATTTTTATAGGGAGGTGAATCTTTGGAACTTTTGAGGGTCTCTTCCTTTGAAATGTTGTCACTGAAAGGAGTGAGGACATCAGATGTATCTAGGTGATACAATAGATTGAACACTGGATTTTGAGTCACAGAGAGTAGAGTTCAAATCCTGCCTTAGACATTAGGATCCCTGGCAAGTCACTTGATTTCTCTCAGCCTCTATTTCATCATTTGTAAAATACAGCCAATGATAGCACGTACCTCACAGAGTTGTTTTGAGGATCAAATGAGAAAATGTATGTAAAGCCCTTTGCAAATTTATATAAATAGTAGCTATTATTATTATATGTAAGTGACTGAGGCAGCTCCAAAGATAAATTGGCTGGCTCTCACTGTTGCTGGTCAGACAGTGTGGGAGGAGCCTCTCCTTTGTTCTGGTCCATGATAGGGACAAACAAATGTTTCTGCTCTTTTTCCCCCTTTTGCCTTCCCGGCTCCCCACCTCAACCCCCATTCTGTAGAGGTCCAGAGAGAACGTTAGAGCTAGGAAAAGACAGTAGTCTTTCCTGATGGAGAAGTACAGAAAAGAGATGCCCATATACTCTCCCACATGGCTTTAGAGCATAGTTTCTTGGCCTCAACTTCCTGTCTGTAGCCTTGGAGAAGCAGGGACAAATCTCATTGTGAAAGCAGCTGTGGAAAGGGGGACCACATAACTATTCAGGGAGGGTTCTTGAACCCTAGCATAGTAGAGAGAAGTGTGGGAACTTGGCCGCACAGCCCCCAAATTTAGTCTTTAAACTGAAGAACAGGGAGTTTCTAGGCAGCATCAGTCCACTAGTGATTACGAGTTTGAAAGCTCTGGAATCCAGCTTTCTAAAGGGATATGAGGAATTTTCCTGGGCAGTGCTGGCCTCTTGGGGGGAAAGAAGATAATACCCAAGGTCCCTGTATCTGGACAGCAATCAACTAAAGTCACAGGATGGGGGAAGCAAGAGACTTGGATTTTGCCTTCTATTACTATGAGTCATTTGGAAAATAAGGGGTTCTATGGAAAGGGGGTTGCCTGTTAAGCAATTCCAAGTATATTTCCTTTCTGGGTGAGAATCTGGGCCTTCAAGGTAATACTATAGGGCTGGATATCTACGTAAGACCCTGGGAATAAAAAGGAGACTCACTGGAATGTTAGGAGACTCCTGATCAAGAAATCTCAATTTTGTGTCCTTTCCAATGGGAGTCCAAACCATAAGGAAGTGTTATGATTATAAATGATTTTAGGACCCTGGGGGTAGTGGGAAGAAACAGTGCTCATAGGAGGAGGAGATTTATATTGATTATTTGTGAGTTATGGGGTTTTGCATTTCTGTAGAGTGAAATAAACAGTTATACCTGAAAAATATATTGTTACCTTGAGTTGCTTGCATAGCATCTAAGTACTCTTTTATGCATATGTGTGGGAGAACTAGACAGGAATGATATCTAAGTTGTATTCTGAGATTTCCCTGAGGAAACTATGGGTAGGAGCAATATGAGCCAAAGACAGAATGATTTCTTGAGGCTATCCCCAAGATCCTGCAAAGCCTGGACATAGCCTTTACAAACCTGAGGAGAATTAGGCAATGAATTATATTTTATTGTTCCTTATTATGGAAGCATTTCACATTATTTCCCTAACTAGTCTATGACCTTAGGCAAATCGCTTAATTTTTCTGAGTTTCCTCAAATATAAACTAAAGGGACTACAATAGAGGTGGCTTCCAACTCTAAATCCTATGGTCCTATGGACTCTCTAAAGACAGAGAAGCTGAGTTCTGTTTCATTACCTGTAGGTGACTGAAATGGAGCTATCTCCCAAGGTAATCCTCATGAGCACATGGTTGAATTGCTCTAGTTGTTAGAAAATTCATTATATTGAGCTGAAATCTACCCCTGCCCACTGGCCCCTGTTCTGCCTCTGGAACCACATAACATAAATTTAATCTCATTTCCCTATTGTAATGGAGGTCTAGGCAAACAGAGGTCATGCTATTCCTTCTCTCTATTCCATCTATGTTCTCCAAGGCAAAACATCTCTAGTTTCCTCAGACAACCATCAGAGATAATGGCAATTAGTCCCATCATCCTCTGGTTTGCCCTTTTCTGGACATGTGTCTTTGTTTACCAATCAATCACTACATCGTTAGAAAGTACATCTCAAGTCCTGTGCTAGGCACAAAGATAGAAATCCAAAATGGACAGTCTCTGTACTCAAGAAACTTCTACCTTATTGAGAGGGAGGCAATATATTTATAGACAAGTGAATAAAAGACATAAACAACAACAGCAAAGCTATTGAGGAAGGGGTGAATTTTCTCAAATGGGAGATTTCAGCATTTCAGGCTTGGGGGACTAGCCTATGCAAAGATATGGAGGCTGGAGATGCAATGTGGATTATGGGAAACAGTAAATTTGGATGGACCATAAAGTATGTGATGGGAATAAAGTATAATCAACCTGAAAAGGGAGGCTGGGGCAAGATTGTAAAACACTTTTTAATGCCCACAAAGGAGCCTGTATTTTATACTAAAGGTAACTTCTTGAGCAGGGGAATGGCACGGTAAGATTTGCACTTGAGGAATATAAGTTTAAAAGGACCTCAAAGGTCTCACCCACCCCCACCCCTATCCCAATACCTTTTATAGATGAGTAAAGGGAATCTTAAATGACTTGTCCAAGATCAGACAGTAAGCAGCACCCATAGGATTAGAACCCAGGTCCCCTGATTCCCAGAGACTTCTTTCTAATGTGCCACACTAACTTGTTTGACTTGGCCCCAGAGGAAATAACCGGGAATCGGTCAGAAGTGATTATAAAGAGCTAACATGGCTTTATCAAGAACAGGTCATACTAGACTAACCTCATTTCCCTTTTTACAGGGTTTCCACACCGATAGTTCAGGGGAATGCTGTAAATACAGTTTGCCTAGATTTAAGCATATGATGACGTTTCCCTCATGCTATTCCCATGAGAAATGTAGAGTTGTGGGACAAGATGATAGGATAATTAGATGAATCCAGAGTTTTTTGAATGGTCCGATTCAAGGAGTTACCACCAGTGTTCTGGATCAGTTTGGAAAGAGATCCCCCTTGGAGTGCCTCAGGGATCTATGTTTTGGCTTTTTGCTATGCTTAATATTTTTAATTGATAGCTTAAGAAAGGACGTGGATGGGACATGCTAATCAAATTTGCTGATGGCACAAAGTCAAGAGGGATAATTGTTTCATATAACAGACTCAAAATCCAAAAAGAGCTCAACAGACTAGGGCACTGAATCAAATCCAATAGGATAAAATTTGATGAAGATAAATGTAAAGTCTGATCATAAGGTCCAAAAAAAAAATCACTTCACAAGTACCAGATAGGAGGAGCTATGACTACACAACAGTTCATTTGGAAAAGATCTGGGTATTTTAGTGAGTTTCAAACTCAATTTGAGTGAACAATGCAGCCCCCAAAGATAATGCAGTCTTAGGTTGCTTGGAGAAAGGCATAGTATTCTGGATGAAGAAAATAATAGTCTCACATACCCTCATCAGTTCAGACAGCATCAACATCTAGAATATTGTGTTAAATTCTAGATACCACATTTAAGAAAAGGCAGGGAGTATCCTGAAGAGAACAACTAGATGGGACTCAAGTTTATGCCATTTTAGGAACAGTTGAAGAAAGAAAACAAGCATTTATTAAGCACCTACTATGTGCCAAGAAGGGCAACTAAGTGGTACAGTAGAGTGCCAGGCCTGGTGTCAGGAAGGCCCAAGTTCAAATCCAGTCTCAGATGCTTACTAGCTGTGTGACCCTTTACTAGCTGTGTGCAGGTCATTTAAGCCTATTTGCCTCAGTTTCCTCATTTGTAAGAAGGAAATGGCAAACCACTCCAGTATCTCTGACAAGAAAACCCCAAAATAGGATCATGAAGAGCTGGACACAGCTGACAACATGAACCAAGAAACTGTGCTAAACACTTTACAAAAATCATCTCATTTGGTTCTCACAACCCGGAAAGGTAAGGGCTGTTATGATCCCCATTTTACAGTTGGGAAAGTTGGGGTTAAGTGACTTGTCCAGGATCACACAGCTAGTAAGTGTCAGAGCCTGAATTTGAACTCAGGAAAATGAGTCTTCCTAACTCAAAGCCGAGAAGTCTATACCCTACACTCCTAGTTGATGGGTGTGTTTAGCTTGGATGAAATGAAGACTTGTGGGTAGGGATGGAGGTATCTGCTGACAGTTGTGCTTCAGTATTTAAAGTACTGACCAGGAAAGGGGATTCAATTGGTTCTTCTTAGCCCCATGGGAGAAAAGTAGAAGCCATGGGTCAGGAAGGGGCAAGTTGAGGTTTCTTCATGAGAGGAAAACCATCCTGATAACTGCAGTTCTTCAAAAACAGGAGCTGCCTCTAACGATGTATAGTATGACTTTGGGCAGGTCACTTTTCTTGTTTGGGTTCTAGTTTCCTCATCTGAAGGATGAAGGGGTTGGATTAGATGCTCTCTAATGTCTTTTTCAGTGCTAAATTTACGGTATTACAATGTACGAGTTCCCTGTCCCTAAGGGCCTTCAAGCAAAGGCTGAGAGACCACTTTTCAGGCATATTAGACAAGGGAGTCCTGTGCAGGTTGGACTAGGGGGTTTTCAAAGTCACTTCCCTTCTAAGGTTCTATGAGTCTGTATGCAGTACCTCGGAAAAGACAGAGATCATAGAGTATCAGTCTTGAAAGAGGGATTATCTGGCCCAATCCCCTCATTTTACAGATTAAGAAATTCAGTCCCAGTATGGTTTCAGAGGTAATGGAGTAGGGTGGGAAGCAGGATTAGAATTTGCTAGAAAAGCAAGTCAGAAAGACTCCAAAATCCAGTATTTTCTCCTCCATACCCATTCCACTCTGAGACAGAAATGACCCTGCATTTTTATTTTCATTTTTTTCACCTTGCATTTTTAACTCACTTTTAATCCCCTAAAATATTCTTGCTCTTAACTACCCCTCTGAGACCTGAAGCCCCTACAGAAATGGAGTAATCAGCAGTACTTGAAATATGCCCTTTGGACTATCATGCAAGAGAAAGAAATAGTTGGCAAACTGAAAAAAATGAAATATTTTGTTTTATCCACCACTGAAAAGTAGACAGAGCAAGACTTGCTCTTACTGTCCCACAGCAGGGAAAGTTAGGGCCAGTGATCTGAAGTGACCAGTTGACTGACTCTGCCTTTCTCTTCTCCTCCCACCCTTCACCGGGTCAGACTGTCTCCTCCAGGGACCACAGTGGGCCTGGTTTGAGAGGCAGGGGCAGTTTGGAATGACCTCAGCTGGGCGTCAGGTCTTGTACTGCTCTTGAGGGAGATGGATTCAGAGAGGTCTGGTCAGGAGGGGAGGTGATGTGTCTCTGAGGAAAGTGAAGCGTATTCCATTTACATGTAAGCGTGTGAGAGAGACTGGGTGTGTCAATGGATGTGACTATGTGTGTGACTGTGTCACTGAGTATGGCTGGCAGAGGCTGTGTCAGTGTGAGTGCATCTCTGGGTGTGCCTATGAGTAAGTGAATGAGTGTGTCACAGGGTGTCTATTTTCAAGCCATGTCCCATCCCCCCGCCTTCTCCTCCCACCCATTCCTCTCCCCTCCCCTTCCTGGACTGGACTCACTGAATGAGACTGGCAAGGAATTGGGGGTGACTTTGATCTTTGGTGGCCCTCTCCAACTGCACTGATAGGGGATGGGGTTTGGGGAGTGGAAGGTGTGGTTCTATCTCTGCAGGCTAGATTTCTTCCCCCACAAGTCTCAGCTTTCCTTGGGGTGGAGTCTATTGCTCTGGTCTCTTAGAATCCCTCCCCACAGCTGCTTCCCAGCTGCCAGCTCCACCCGAGGCAGCTGGCAACCCGGGGGAGATATGACTGAAGAGTGAGCCCCCTTTACTCATCCCCTAAATCTTTTGAGTTGAAGATAGGTACACACACCCAAAAGTGTGGCATCAATAGGACATGGGGAAGGATATCAACTTCCCTGCCCCCATTACCCATCCTTGGCACATCTGGGTAACAAGATTATCTCCCCTTCATAAGCAAGTGGATGAGGTAGGAGGGGAGAGGAAAGGTAGCTTGTGTGCTTAGTAGACCAAGCACTGGACCTGGAATTAGGAAGGTCTGGGTTCAGATTCTGCCTCTGATACTATCTGGGTAACCATGGGCAAATCAACCAAACTGTCTGTTTCCTCATATGTAAGATTGGGCTGATACATGCTTGACAGGAGGGAGTAAGTACAGTCCTTTGTAAACTTGAGTCCCTCTGAATATGTGCATGTGATCTTGTGGGGGACAAGCTGTATAAAGTTAGTGGCTGGTCTCTTTCAGGTTGCTTGGGGTCTCTAGGTCTGTGTGTAGGAGGGAGGTACCCTTCCTTGCTGAGGATATGAATTCCTTCCCCCATCTTCATGAGCTGGAGATCTGGCAAAACTCCTAAGTTTGCTATATATCCATCCTGTGGGCTGTAGGACCAACGGCAGAACCTACTTAGAGGGGACCCCCCCCATTATGGAGAATCCTCCACTCATGACAGCTGGCCTCAGAATGCACAGGATCCTTTCTTCCCATGAAGAGAGCAGCTGCGGATAGAGGAAGTAAATGCAATCCCTTTGGATCATACCCTCATCCTTACAGCTGTCCCACACTTTCTGGGGAGCAGAGTATGGGCTAGGAAGAGCCCCTAAGAGAAGCTCCCTGGCCATGGGCTCAGATTAGGCTCCAAATGTGTAAGAAATAGGCAAAGTGGAACAAAAAGTGGGGAGGGAAATTGCCTTTTCCCTTACTACTGAGTGGGAGGACCAATCAAATTAAATACCTACTATGTGCCAAGCTCTGTGATAAGAGCTGGATGAATTGTTCACTATTCCCCATGGTGAGCTTTAGGGACCATTCCCTGGGGCCTCACCAAAGACTTCCCCAGAGAGCTGTTTCTTGGTGTGGAAGGATGGGGCAGGCCAAAAGTTCCCACACTTCCTTTCTGCTCCCCTCCCCACCCCCAAACCCTGAGTCATCCCTTCAGACCCACAGGAAAGGGTGGAGCTTTTTGGCCAAGAGCCAGACTGCCTGGGTCCTGTCTTAGCCCAGCTGGTCTGGGTGTGTGTCCATCCCCCCTCATCTCCCACCCCAGGGCCTCACAAATCTGGGTCCAGCCCTGAGGCCTATACTGAGTCAGGGCCTAAGAAGGCCCTTACAGAATCAGAACTGCTCTAAGACCAGTGGAGGAAGGAGTGAGGGTTGGGGTGGGTTGACTCAGAACAGGCCAGGTGGCCCTGGACAAGGGCTTTCTCTGGACCCAGGGCCCAGCTGGACAGACTAAGGAGCTCAAGGTCCACTGGTATCCAGATTTTCAGTCTCACTGGCAGCTCTTGTGCTTTTTTGGTGGGGGGAGGAGAAAGGGAGACTAATAAATATGTTAAGTGTCAGGGAGAGGCCAAGCTGTTTCCAGACATATTTAGACTGTAGCCCCAACACCTGTCAAACCTGAGAGCCTCTGACCTCCTTCCTGTAGCAACTACAGGTGCAAACAGCATTCCCTTCCTCTTCCAACCCAAAAGTAACTGAACCAGGGACAAGAAAGGAGAGAAATTTCACAGAATCTCTGAACTGGAGATCAATAACAGTGGTCATCCAACCTTTACAAGAAAATGACAGAAGCCCACCACCTCCTGGTCTGTGCTATTTTCCTTGCCCCAATTACAAATCACATGCCCTCTTCCCTCTAGCTGACATGCTCAGAAGGAGGGGGCTCTTTTCAGGGGGTAGTGATGAATCGAGGAGGGCGGAAAAGAATGGTTTTATCTACTACACTTGTGTTCCGTGGGATCACCTACAGTCTAATCCCCTTATTTTACAGATGAGGAAGCTGGGGCACAGAGATAACAAGGTGATCTGCCCAAGGTCACGCAGCGAGTTACTGGCAGCCAGGAAACCCTCCCTAGATTCCCGTTGGCTCTTGCCATGAGGCCAGCTTTATCTGTTTTAAACCCTTTTTGTGCCACAGCATTCTTAAGACCCTTCTCTCTTCTCGTCTGACTGGTTAGTCCCAAGTACGCTGGTGCAGCAAACAGCCTTCAGACTGACCTGTCTCCTCTCCCTAGCCCACCCCAGTCCACTGGGAAGCCCCAAGGAAAAGGAGGCGGCTGGTGGGCCTGGGGCATGAGGAGCAGCAGTCACAGAAGTCTGCCATCACGTTTATTAGAAGGTTGGATTTGGGTGTGTGCTCTAAAACGGGTTACAGAATAAATACCTGTGCCTTTAGAACAGGAAGTCCACGTTTTATACAAAGTGCTCATTACAGGAAGTTGCAGCGTCAAAACCCGGGAAAGGAGTGAGAGCAGGACAGCCTGGCCCCCACCCCACCCCCATGATCCCAACTAGGCCCCCTCTTCATTACTGGTGTTTGTCGTCATCGTCAGAGTCCAGGCCTGGGTCAGAGTCCCTTCCTCTCCCCCTGGCCAGGGCACGGAGGGCTCCTGTTATTTCATTATGTCCATAGATCCTGCTCTGTGGCCAGAAGATGCCAAAAGCTATGTGAGAAGTGGCCTTTGAACTCAGGGAAAGGGAAGGGAGAAAAAAAATCATTCTTGGCATAAAAAAAAAACCTCAACAAAAAAACACACACAATCTACGGGGTCATCTCTTACTGAATCAGTGATTGACCTTCCCCAAAGAAATCCAAGGTAGAATCAGCCCAGCAGGCACCAGCCCCTCCAGCCACAGCCGGGCTGGGGGTGGGGAGTGAGGGGGGGCACCACAGATCCTTCCAGCGGAGGGGGGGCCCCAAGGAAGAGGATTAAGGAGGGGAATTTGAGAAATAGAGACAGAGACACACCCCTCCTGGAGTGAGGCACCTTCGAAGCTACAGAGCCCCAGTCCAGACCCCCAAGTCCGGTCATCTTCTTGGCTTCCAGCAAATTTGTATAAAATCCTCCCCCCCCCCCCGGAAATGAAAATAAAAATTGAAAGAAAATGGGAGGAGGGGGAGAGAAGCCATCAAAGGAAAGAGGAATAGGGGCTGCATAATTGAGGGGCTGACTGGCGGGGCCCCAACAGCCCCCCCAGTCTCCCCACCTAGCCCCGGTGTTAACTTGTGACGTAGTGTTTGGTGGACGGTTGGCCGTACACCCTGTAGAAATCCTGGTGTCCAGGCTGTTGGGAGGCATCTATCCAGTCTCTGACAGCCAGGCCTGGGAGGGACTGCGGGACAGAGGGGGCAGGTGGGAGTGGGTGTGAGTACTCCTGCGAGGGCACTGTCCAGGGGAAATGACCAGAACGGGGATAGGGCTGGTGGCTGCTGTGGTTCGACACAGAGGAACAGTAACAGTTGTCCACGGAGCAGACGAGGATCTTGCGGCCCCCATACTGGGGCAGCACAGGCTGCTGTGGAGCGGTGCCATTGGGGTAGTGCGATGGTGTGAACACCGAACTTGAATGGACAGGCTGCGCCCCGCCTGGCAGGGCCACAAGGTGCTGAGTGGAGCTACAGGGCCCCAGCTGGCTCGACTGGCCCTCCCCGGCTGAGGCCGGCTGGCCCACGAACTGGCTCCCTACAGGGCCCGCCGGGGACTCCAGGAAGCTGGCCTCAGGAAAGGCTGTCTGGTGCTTTCGTTTTTCTGCCCCAGAGCTGCTGTTCACGCCACACGGGTACAGGGGGACTGTCTGCAGAAAGGGCACCGGGGTGCTAAAGGGGCCTGCGGAAAAAAAACGCAAGCTGAGGTGGGGAGTCACTTCAGGGGAGGCAGAAAGGCTGAGAGTTACCATGGATATGAGGCCGAGTCAAAGAGTTCAGACTGGGAGGAGGAACCAGTGACTGAGCACTCAAGTCCTTAGGGAGAGTGGGGCCCCCCCAGCACTACTGCCTGGCTGAAGCATCAGGGGCCCTGTCCTTACCTTCCAACAGTTTCCTCAGCTGTTTCTCTTTCTTGGAGATCTCACTCAGGAAGAGCTTGGAGTTGAGGTGGCCTATTTTGGGAGGGGAGAGGCTGCCCCCTGTGCAACTCTGAGTCCTGGGAGAGGGGAAAGGTAGGTATCTGTCCATGTGAAGAGCCTTGCCCCACCTGGGACCTAGTTATCCCCAGATTTCCAGCCCAGGCCCTTGAAAGAACCCTCTCCCCCACCTCCATTCTCTACCCCTGGAAGCAGGGATATGTGCTTACCTATCCATTAGAATCTTGACAGACTTGGTGTTCTATAGAAAAAGTAAAAAAAAAGTTTGACAAAGTAGAGCTCAGGCATCCTGCTCCAGGACCCTTCCCTCCCCGCTCAGGTGGGGATGCCCTTCTTCATATAAGCTCCAAGATGAGCACATGGCAAGAGCTGACTAGGGACTGCAGGCCAAAACCCTGTGAGGAGTATGGGGGAGACATTTACACCAATTCCATCTGACCAGTGCCTTCCTGTTTTAGAACTCACTCCCCTAGAATCTTAGGCAGCTGGTGGTATGGGGTCAGAGCATTGGAACTGGAGTTAGGAAACCATGGGTTCAAATTCAGTTTCATACACTTATTAGCTGTGACCCTGGGCAAGTCACTTAATTTCTGTTTGCCTCAGTTTCCTAAACTGTAAAATAGAAGCACCTACCTTGAAGGGTTATTGTGGGGACCAAATGAGCTAATACTTGTAAAAACTACCTGATACATACAATGCTCTCTGTGTCTAAGTGCATAAAGAAATGCTTATTTCCTTTTCTTCCATCCTCCTTCATCACAGGGTCCGTGACTTAGCTCTCAGAACAGGGACTCCAAGACTTAGTTACTGGGGCCTGCAGCACCTAACTCTTCTGCCTGCTTGGCTCTGCCTCCCTGCCATGCTCCCTCATGCCATCCCTGCCCCCTTCACCCACCTTCATAAAGCTGATGTCCTCTGTCTTGTCAAAGACAAGCTGCACTGAGCTGAGCAGCTTCTTGGCCTCCTGCATGCGCTCCGTGAGATGCAGGGCCTGGGCCGCGTTCTCATTACAGAACTTGGCCTGGGCCTTGTCCAGGATCTCCATGCTCTGCCGCAGGTCCTCATCTAGCAGCTGGTGCAGCTTCTCATACTGCAGCCTCACCTCGTCCTTCAGCTGGCTCACCTTCTCCTGCAGCCAGAGACAGAGGCCCTGTGTATGCACCCTGTCACTCCCTCCCACTCCTTGGTCCTGCTTCAAGGCCTAACTCAAGCCTCTCCTCCCTGGAAAGCCTGCTTGGATGCCTGAATGGCCCAATAAGCTCTCCCTTCTCTGCAGAGATCACAACTTAGGACGGATTCCATCCCATCCTGCCTTACCCCTGGTTGTACCCTGTGCCCATCTGGAAGCAGAGACAGAATCTCCATCTTCCTCTATAGCCTGCCATGGGTCTACACACACAGAAGAGCTCATGCACAACTGCTAGCTATGGCCTGACTGGGAGAGGGACAGCTCCCTGCACCCCTCCCCCCATAGACGTACCTCGACCAGCCGCTTGTCGGACTCCAGTTTGTAGAGCTGGTCCTCAATGTCCTGTTCCCGTTCCTCCAGCCGGTCTTGTTGCTTCATGAGCATCTTCTGTAAGGGGGGGGGGGGGGAGTATGTGTGTAGGGAGGGAGAGCATTGTCACTTGGGGAGGAAGAGGAGGGACTGTTGTCCAAGACAGATCTGGAAGCAACAGCCTCTTTCATGAGGGACTTTGTAATCTCTCCCCTACCCCTTCTTTCATCCCTGGGCAGAAAGGGACCAGCTGCCTCCAAAGCCCCCAGCTTCCAAGCTCAGCCTATTCTGTCCACCCTGGTGGCCCTGGATACGATCCTCTATACACAACCATAGCCAGATAATCTCCAGGAGGGAAGGGATGGAGAAGGGAAGGAGAGGAAGGATGAGAGATTAATTAAAGCTGGAGCTATTAAAGGCAGTCCAACTACCCTCCTTTAGTAGGTGAGGAAACAGACCCCAGAGAGAAGAGCCTCACCCAAGGTCACAGGCAGAGTACTGGAAATACAGCACCATGCCTCCAAACCCAATCTGTTTTTCCTGACTCCACCCTGCTATGCTTTTGTCATTCCCCAAAGCATCGGGTAGAAACCATAGCTATAGCTTCTGCTCCAGCTCTGCTCCTCCACTCTTGTTCTCCTCTCCCTTGGGCTGAGGAGTCAGAAGTCTGTGGTTCTCTGTCCCATCCTGTTCCTCCCAGGTCTGTTTCTGGACATAAGATAGGTCTAGTTACCAGAGCAACCAAACCAGCCAAGCTTCTGTTGAGGAAGAAAGCATGGGAATAAGAACCCCAACCTTCCTTAGACTCCAGCTAGCCAAGAGACTTTGGTGCACCTCAGCCACAGATCTGACCCCCTACTGCTTGCAGCCAGATTGCTGGTCTTCCAAAAAGTTCTTATGTCATTTGTTTCTCAAGAATCCAGAGGTTCCCCATCATGCCTGTGATAAAACTCAAACTTGCCTGCCTGGAATTTGAGATCCTACACAATCAAAACATAACCTTTTTTTCAGTAGACTCACCATTCTCTCCATATTCACCTTGCATATTTCAGTGTCTGTCGTGTACTCCTCCCCAACCTATTTAAATTCAACCCCACTGATCAATGACCCAGATGAAGTTCTACCTTGAATGTTTTAACTCAATGACATAATAAAGAAAGCTTGGAGATATGGGTTGTAGACTCAGCTCCAGGTCACCTGGAGCAAGTCACTTCTGAGTCTGAAATGAGAGGGCTAGACTAGCTAGTCAAGGGGTCTTGGTATGATCTCTCTCCTTTACCTTGGTCTGCAACTGATGATGTGGCATTTTAAAATCGTGACCTGACTTTATCATTCTCTGAATGATGGGTATGAGGTTGAGGACTAGGAGACCCTGAGAGTGGTTCCTCCTCCTGTATCCCCCTCCCTCAGGGCCTAAATACAAGGAATAGACACATTCAATGAATAAGGTCGAGATCACTCCCGTTAATTATTAATTCCTCCAGAAGAAGGGCAGGTGTGACTCTGTAGACGGGCACAGGTGTCTTAAGACTTTCTAGTCCAATGGTGACAAAATTAAATAGAAATGGTCCATAAGGATTCTCTGCAAGCTGCATACTGACTTGGAAAACCATGTTAACATTATCTGTGTTCTATTGCATTTTTATTTATTCTGTCAAATATTTCCCAATTTCATTTTCATCTGATTCGGGTTGTACTCAGGAGTGTTGCAGATCCATAAACTTTGCTTCTGAAAGTGGCTTGTTACTTTCTCCTGTCTCAGATGTCCAGTTCTGGACTGGTCTGGTCCTGACTGGTACCAGAGGGGCTCTCTTTCTTTCCCTGATGGAGTCTGGGGCCAGGGGGCAGAGGAAGAACAGCTGCTAACTCAGGATCCCTCGGACCCCACCTCTCCCCACCCAGCTCTTTTTACAAATAGAAGTCTGGGGAGGTGAAGAGAGCTGCCTAAGTGGGTTGGGACTTGATGGTCTTCTTTATAGAGTCCTCGAGCCTCCCAGCTTCAGCCCTTGTAGAATATCTAGATGTAAGACTAAGGACTTTTTTTGTGCCATGAACTCCATCATCGAGTGAGGCCCAGCGACCCCTTCTTGGAATCTGCCTTTGTTCCCTATGTCCATAATAGAAGGAAAATGCTAAATTTTAGTTAGAGGTCAGTGAAAATAAAGGTGTAATTTTTTTCCTCCCATCCTAGGTTCATGGGCTCCCTGAAATCTATCCAGACTCCCTCTTAACCTGACTCCAGGTTTCTGGCTTGATCTCACATGCCCACTCTCCCCCCCTCCCCCACCCCTGGCCTTTTGTAGGTGAGACAACTGAGGCCCAGAGAGGGGAAGCTGAATTCTCAAGGTCACATAGGGAAGAGTAGGACTGAGACCAGAACCCACAGGATGTGTCTCCAGAGGCCAGCCAGTCCAGCCAGTGGTATAAGGCAGCCAGGGCTGCACAGCTCCTTCATATAATGGAAAAAGAACTCCATTTGATGCCAAATCCTGGCTCAGTTACTTTCTCCCTGGGTGACCTTGGGCAAATCACTTGATCTCTCTGGGCCTCAGTTTCCTCAACTGTCAAATGAAAGGGCTGGATCAGATGACCTCTAAGGCCTGACCAATATTATTTCAATTCTCTTATAACCTATCAGATAAGCAACTCAAAATAAGCTGCCCCACCAACCACCAACTCCACCTCCCGCTCCCCCCCCCCCATTAAAAAGGAATCAAGTGACAATGCCCCTTAAATCCTGGCCTCATCTCCTCCATGTTACAGACGGGATAAGAGAAGCCTAATGAGAAACCAAAAGAAATCTACCCTAGGAAACAAGTAAGATGAGGATGAGGCTTGCTTTTCAGCTCCCAGCTTCCAAGGGTCCTAGCCCAGGCCAGAAGGCAGGAGAGCTCAGCTCTCTTCCGGGGGCCAGCTGCCCGAGCTGACTCTCACAGCATCTCCTTGGAGAACCCAACCCTGGCCACTCCCTGCCCCCAAACTGTGCCAAGTGGACACTGCTACTGGCCTCTAGGTCAGGTCTCAAGAATATAACTTGAGGAAAGGGAGGGAAATGGGGGATCAAGCTTTTCCCAAAGCCTTGTAAAAGCTATCCAGAGAGAGGGAGAGAAACAGGATTATCAGGGCTCAGGCCTGGCTTGGCCTGTCTTACACATAGACCTAGGCAAAGATTTTCTATAGGCCCCCAGGGTTGCGGTGGGGGAGAGGGGGCCCCAAAGAGGAGGAGGCCCATGACTTCCCCCTCCCGACCCCCCACGGGAACAATGGGCCTTTTCTTCTAGAGGGGACCTTTGGCCCACAAACTCCTACTCACCAGGGCCCCTAGCCCGGCATCCTCCCCCTGCCTCAGGTCAGCTGTGGGGAGGGAGGGGCACAGGAAGGCCAGAGCCCTTGCTGCTGCTGCTATAATCATCTCCCCCCTCCCATCCCCAGCCAATTACTCTGACTAAAACCCCTAAACCCTTGTACATGTGTCTGCACAGGCCCTGCCTCAGCACCTTCCCTTCTTTGCAGCTACGTCCTCAGTCCCTAGAAGGTGAGGGGAGAAGACTAAATACCCTAATTCTTGGCCCAAGTTTCTCTCTCCATCGAACAAAGACCACCCCTCACGGGCTGTCTCTCTAGACTGCCCAACATTTGGCCTTGATGACTCCTAAAGTCCCGTCTGACTCTCTAATTTAGGGAGCTGCCTGACCTCCCCCTGACCCAACCTGGGACTCCTTCCCCCACTGGGACCACCTCCCCAGTGTTACAAGGATCTCTAGAATGTGAACAGGCAAATCCCAATGTTCTCCCCTAGGATCTTCTTCAAAGGTCACCTCGACCTTGGTTCCTACCCCCATTTCTGACCCCTTCTAAGGGGGGGCGTTAAGTGGGGATCAAAGCTCTGGTCACAAGGATGCTTCAGGGGTTCATATGGATTGAGTCATATCATGCTAGAGCTGGAGGGATCTTGGGGGGCCTCTTTATTCTACCTGGACTGCCCCAGCCAGAGAGAACTGAGGATAGAGCAAGGATGCTGGCCCAGCAGGTGCAAAGACCCCTCAGAGGGTAACAGGACTGTCCTTCTAGCCAGTCATCCATAGAGTCATGGGCTCTTACTTCAATAGATTTGCTTTGCCTAGTTTTCTTCAGCCAAGGTCTTTCCAAATTTCAGATTATGTCTAAAAGCTTGGCATCTCTAGGGTCTTGGAATCTTTTCTCTTTAAGTCAATGTTCCTTAACCCTTGTCCCACCCTGAATTTCGTGGGGTTGGACAGGCCACTTTGCTGATGGCATCACATGGCAGGTGTGATATACTACACTTATATCATGGTCACAAGCCAGTGGGTGTATACACAGAGGGCGCCTGGTACCATGGAAATATCAGATCAGAATTGAGGAGACGATAACATGCTGCATTACCTTGAGCAAGTCACGTCACTTCTCTGGGTCTTGATTTCCTCATATGTCAAATGGAGCTGACCTCTAAATGGTCCTTTGGTGATAAGAGAATGTTTATGACTTTTTTTTCCACTTCATAAACACACACATGTAAGGAATTATTAAACTGTTCTCCTACCTACCCTGCCTGGCCCCAGAGACAAGAACACCTTGCTTAAGAAGGCTATCAGGGAGCATTTATTCAGCATGTCCTGTGTGCCAGGCTCTGAACTAAATAGTGGAAATACAATATGGTCCCAGCCCTCAATACTCAAAGGGGACTCACACAGGGCTCCCTCCCTCCCACCTGGCCCTCTAAGTAGCTTTTCCCATGACACTTCTCGCTCTTGCTAGAGGCTTCTACCATACCTGACTCCAGGGTAAACCAAGAGCACCAGCAGAGCTTGCTTGCAAGGAAGATACATTCCCTCCCCAAGGAGTTTTCCAAACTCTAGTTGGGGTCAGGGGGCTGATGCCCCAAAATAAGAGAGTGGGGGAGAGGGCCTTCCACAGCTCTGGCATCACTTGCCACAGGAAGGAAGGGGGAGGCAGGCCACTGCAGTGTGGGGCCAGTCCTGAGAGGGTGGGACAGATGAGGGTCCATTTCATAGCTGGAAAACAGGGCTCATGGAGGGAAAGGGATTTAGTAGTGTTAAGATCGAGCTTCACTCTCTTAAATCCAGTAACTGGACAGTGGGCTCCCCTAGGGCCAGGGCCAGGCACACAGGAGGGGACTTGGCTGACAGATTTTCAGAGGTCAGCAGGCTGTTTCAAACTGTCTTTTTCATCCTTGGGCAGAACCTTCCTGCACCAGACTCTTGAGCTTGGGGCTTCCAGCTGCCTCTCAGATCCCTGCCCTTGACCCAGGGCCAAAAGACCCAAGCTCCTGGGGTAGGTTTGCCAAACTCAAACTCCCAGATTGTATTCCTAAAGCACAGTTCTAATTATATTATCGTCCTGCTCAAAAACTTTCAACGACTCCCCATTATCTAAAAATTGAGTTCCCCTTTCTTACCCCAGCATTCAAGGCTCTTTCCCCCATGACTCTCCCACCCTTGAATCAAACTACTTTCTTTCACATACTAGTACAGTGATGTCACACTCACTAACCTATACCAAGGATCCCCGTGGACTGAATGATGACTTAGAGTTAAAATGTGATGCTGTGTTTTTGTTTATTTCGTTAAATATTTCCCAATTACATTTTAATCTGACCTGGGGAGCAGCTCTCTGCTTTGGAAGACAATCTAACCAAGGTGAACTACTCTTCACTGCATCCTCCATGACTGCTCTCCCCATGTTCCACACCTGTAACAATCTCCCCATAATTTTCTTCCCATACTGCAAGCCTTTCAGTCAGCTGGAGGTGCAGTTCAGGCGGCCCCTCCGTAAGGCCTGCCCCATTCATTGCCCCTCATCCCTGTTCGAAGTCTCCTCAAACTGACTACACACCTGGGTTAGTGTTCTCTGTGCTGCAAATCTTACTGTGCCACATACTCCCTGGAATCTTCCCCAACCTCCATATACACAAAAGGAAAGGGTCCAGTCCATAGCAGGTACACAATAAATGGTTGTTGAAACGGTCCTTCCCTGTCACCAGCAGGATCTCCCGGATCTTTCTGGGAAGCATTGACTGAATTGCAAGACAAGCTGGCTTCTGCAGTTTCTCCAACCCTCAGCTAAGCTGGGGCCAGTCTGGGCTCGGGGTAGATCTGCCACCCACACTCAGGTTCCCTCGAGACAGGGTCAGTGGGGGGGAGGGGGCGTGTGTGGAGCTTTTGAGCTGCTGCTGGAGTTTGACTGCTGAAGGTCTCTGCTATGGGACACTAGGGCTATATAAAAGTTAATAAATAATAATAAAAAGCCTCAAGTCAACCTTGAGGAGAAGCAAGGTCAGGAGGGAAATGGGGCCCCAGGGGCTGCCAAGCCAGCATCGAGTTTGCAAACAAGCCCCGGACTTCAGAACCGGAAGGGGTGGGAGGTGGCAGGGCCGAGGCCTGGCAAGGTAAACAAAATCACCAGTTCCTCCCAGCGCTCCCCTACCCCCCAACCCCCCCTTTCCAGTTCCCCTTGGGGAAGGGCGCTCTCGGGAGCCTTGGGTTTCACACACTGGCAGCTCCCCCACCTCCCAGAGGAGGAGGCAGGTAGGGAGGGACAGACACCCGGAGGCTGGACCTGCCTGGGAGGCGAGGAGCCGGTTTCCCAGCTGCAGAGCGGAATTAGCTTCTGCCACGCAGAGTGCAGGCTCTGGGGCAGGCGAACAAAGAGGCAGAGAGAAAGCCCCCCTTTGTCTGTGCCTGAATGCCAGCCCGGCCGGGAAGGCTTTCAAAGAGGCTGGGCCCACAGCAGGGCCTCTGGGGCTGGCCGGCCCCTGCCCCCCCCACAATGAATTTCACGGAATCCAGTCTTTCCTTTAACATCTTCCCTAAATTTTAGTTTTCTGGGAATCTTCTCTTTCCTTTATCCCTCAGTGGAGAAGGTCTAGGCCACAAAGTCACAGACAACACAACCACACACATCACACAATATCAAAGTCACACACATCGTCTCAGAGACAGCAACACACACACACACTCTCAGATACACTTTCATAGGAAGCATGTGGAATTGGGGTAAGGATATGACAGCCTCACATGCTGGATCAGCATGATGCTATAGAGGGAAATGAGACTGCCTGCGTCTTAGGGGCTTACATTTGTTACAGGGCCCTAGCACTCGGCTAGCTTCTCCCTCATCCTGAGAAGGGGAAGGAGTGATGTCAGACATCCAAGAGAAGGACCCGCTGGAGGAAGGAGGGACTCAGTACAGTCCTAAGGCACCCACTCCTTACTTAGCCAAGGCCTCTCAGGCCTTCAGTTTTAGGTAGGGCATGGGAGGGAGCCCTTGGCTGAAGGAGCCTGGGAAAACCAAGCCTCTTCAGTCCCACCTCCTGTCACATTGTCTGGGGCAGCTAAGGGCCCAGGGATGGGGTGGAGGCTAACCACTTTGGCTTCCCCACCCAGGGTTACTAAGTCCCTCCCTTAAAAAGTGGGAAGGGACCGAGTTCCTATGGAGATGGGGGAAGGTGTCCTCATTCCCTCCTACTCTCTCGACATTAAAGCAGGCAGTGCAAGAACCTTTCCTTCCCCCAACTTTATCACGAGCTGGGCAAGGCGCCCCCTCCACTTTCCCACCTGAATCCTCCTCACTCCCAAGTGCTGAGGAAAGCAATTCAGACTCAAAAAAACCCTCCCCCAGCCCCCCAGGTCCTGTCTCCGCCCTGCTAGCAGAAGGCTCAGTGCCCATGACCACCCAGGGAGATAGGAGCAGGAAGGGAAACCCACGGCTTTCTCCCAAGCCCCCAGGGCAATGTGTGGGGGGTGGGTGCTCTTTCCCTGCAGCTAGCCACAAACTCCATACCAAAGAGGACGTGGAGGGGGGGAGCCTACCTGCCCAAGCCTAGAAGAGTCTTTTTTACCTCCCGTCCCGCCCCCAGGGTCAAGAATGGGAGGAACCAGAGCATGGGTTAGATATTCCAAAGCAGGCCAGGCCTCCCCTCCCCCACATTCTAGAGAACTTCTAAACACCAGAGATTTTCACCTAGTCCTGGAGGCACCCCAGAATTACATAGCAATAAAATAATATGAAAAATTACAAGGACACCCAGAAATGGGAGTACAACATTCTCTCTGGCTCTGCCCTCCCCCCAAGCAGATTCCTTCTTCTCAGCAAAGGACTGAGCATAGACTAGAACCCTCCATGGAGGCCTTTAACCCATACACAGCCCCCTCCTCCCCCCTCCCTTCCTCTAGTCCTATAAATGTGACCCCCATCCTTTAAATCCGGCCTCAGGGAAATCAGCAACATTCCCGGATCCTGATGGAAATCCACCCCCCAACCCAAAATCCGGTGGGGGGAGGGGGAGATGGAATCAACTAGCCCAGGGCTCAGACCACACCGGATGCCCCACAGGCCATCTATCCCCCACACCCCTAGGAACATCTGGCTTTGGAGCCGAGAAAGAGCCAGTAGATAGTTTATTCCCATGGTCTCCTCCCAGCTTAGCCCCAAACTCAAAGCCCACATTTTAGCCTCTTGGGACTCTGTGGCCCCAGGTCAGTTTTCAAAGGATACTGCAAAGATCTGGCATCTGAGGAGGCTGGGGGCAACATCTTCCCTCTCTTCCTACCCATCCCCAGCTCACACGTTCTGGCAAATACCAATTTCCTGTGCTCCCCTCACACCTTATTCTAAGGACTGACAATGGCCCTATCCCTAATATCCCCACTTCCTCCCAGGCATGGCCTAGGTGGGAAAAGAGGAAGGAAGAGACTAGCTCGAGCTTATGGGAGAACGAGGGAGGTCTAGTAAATGAGAAACATTTCCTATATAAAATGCAATTGCACCCCAATCAATCAATCAAGCTCTCTCTATTCCCTGTCTTTCTTCTCCCTCACCCCCAGTAGTCCTCTGGGAGACTAGCACAGCTTAAGAGAGTCTAAGCCTGTGCCTTCAGTGCCCCCCCCCCAACCTTAGGGTTTGTTGCTATTTCCCTACCCACCAGCTACTGCACTGCTAAGCTCAAAGCTCTAGGGGTTAGATTCTTTTAAGGAAGGATCCATTTAATGAACTGGACTCCTGCTGGTGGATGGAACCAAAGAGGGGGGGCTTCCTAGCCCAATCAGGCTCAGACCGGTTTCCTGATGACCCCTGGGCCAACAGCAGTGTTCTAGATTTCCAGTAGGCAGCCCATTCTGAATCACCATCTTTCTAGAGTGAGAGACAGGCAGAGAGAGAGAGAGAGAGAGAGAGAGAGAGAAAGGGGGGAAGACAGGGAGGGAGAGAAGGGAAGAGAGGAAGAGAGAGGGAGAGGGGGAGAGAGAGGGAGAAAGAGAGGGAGAGAAAGAGGGAGAGAGAGAGGGAGGGAGGGAGGGGGAGGGAGAGAGAGAGAGGGAGGGAGGAAGGGGGAGGAGGAGAGAGAGAGGGAGGGAGAGAGAGTGTGAGAGAGTGTGTGTGTGGTGGGGGTGGATGCAGTTAAAGGTTAGGATGGACCACCCCCAATTTCATAAGCCAACCTGACCAGGAATGTTGTTGGTATGCTTTTCTAACGCTAGGAATGTAAGGACCAGAGAGACAGGAGACAGAAGGTCTAGCTAAAGGTGGGAGTGTGTGGGGGTGGGCCAGGGTCCTGCTAAGGGATGCAGGTGCTCACAAAATTCCAGTATCAGTATCTTACCTCTGGAGTATGGCACACACTGCCTACAAAGTTTGGTAGCTCCTGACTGTCCCTCCAGACCCCCTTCTTTTTTTCAAGAGCTGGTGAGAAGATGCAGAATGGCCTTTTAGGAGAAGAGACAGCCAGGCCACCTGGGGCATCAGAAGAGGGGAGTCTGTGGGCATATTACTAACACTACTTCAAGAGCAGTCAGGAATGATATGCAGAAACACTGACACATACAGACTATCTCCTCAACCTGCCAGAGCCAGACACCTACAGACTCCAAAGCAAACAAGTCCAGGTTCCCTGCTTCTGGAGCCAGTGACCACTCACCCCCACTATCTCCCCATCAAGTCTTGGCAAAGTTATCTTGCAAGGGGGTCTTTCTCTGTTCTCTTTCAGTCTTATCCTGAGGCATCTCCACCTCTTTACCCCCCCCCCACATTCCTCAAGACAGGAGCTAGACATCTTGGCTTTCCTACAGGCTCTATACTTTTCATCACTAGCTTACTCTCCCTCTCCTTCCTAACCCCTTCCAATCTTTATTAATAGTAACTGCAGAAGCCTTTCAGCCCAGGGCCAAGCTGGGGCAGTCAAAAAGGAGGAAACAGGGCTCCCTTTGGGGGTGGGAGAGTTGGGGGGCAGCTGAGGGCACTCTCTTCCCCACCACTTTTTTTTAAAAGAAACTATGTTTTTGTTCTATGAAAAGAAACCTGAGCTGAATGTACAAATTGGAAACTAATCATACATCAATTTTTGTTGATCACAGCCCCCAGCCATCCAAATGGGTTCTTTATCACTAAAGAGTGAGTCATTTGAGTTGGGTTCACACACAGGAAACCACCCCCATGTTGCAGTGATCTGTAGGGCTTTCTCATACCCAGGGCCTCATCTGCCTTCTTTGACCCTGGGTGCCTCTTCCCAACAGGGTTGGTGGGGGTCAGCAAGGATCAATCCCCTTCCCCACAGCTCAGGCCCCCTCTTTATTATTCACACCCTGGGCCTGGGATTGGGGGCTGGGCCTTCCCACAGAGATGGAATCTTTCCAATTCCCTCCCTCTGCCACGACTCACCCAGACTCCCCAGGCTGGGACTCCCCTTATCCCATGGGAAGCTGTCCATCCGGGAAGGGAGGGGGCACCCCCCCACCTAACATTAGGCTGGCCTTCCAGCCCTGGGCCGCAGCCCAAGAAGGGAGGCATGTGTGGGGGTGACATTGACAGGCCATATACAATGGGAGGGGATGCGGCTGCAGTCAGGGAGCTGGGCAGCCCAGGGGAGTGAGCTGCCTGAAACCAGATTTCAAAGCAGCTCAACCTTAAACCTATGGGATTTTTTCCCCACCTTTGGGTGCTTAGCTTCTCCCCCGGACGCCTGGGAGCTAAGAGGGCTGGGCTTGGAGAAAAGGCAATCCAAGCTCGGGGTGATAGAGACTTTGAAGGTTTGTTCGTACACATGGGTCTGCGCAGACAGACACTGCCACCCACACAGAGCCTCCCTCTGTGCCCTGGTCCCTGGATTCTCAGTCTTTCTTCAGACACATAATTCGGTTCTATCTCTCTTCATCCCCCCGCAAGAAACCCAAACAAGCCGGGTTTCCTTACGGGGCTCGCAGCCTTCGAACATGGCTGCCTTTGTTTACTTCCTCGCTGCCCGGGCAGCAGCTTGTCCCCAGCTGGGGCGGCCATGGCTCCGGGACACTGGTCAAATAAACTGAAGCCCAAAGGAGAGCAGGCCGCGGGCACCGACAAGGAGCCTGTCCTGCGTAACCATTTAGGGGAGGGATTTCTCTTATTCTCGGACAAGCCCCCAGGGAAAACAAAACTCCGGTCCCAAAGGAGGAACCCCAGCAGACCACCCTAACGGCGAGGTCCCATTTTGTCTACTGCCCAGGGGAACCGGACAGGCCGGGTCCGGCCAGGCCTCTTCCCACGTCCGGGACAGGGCAGGCTGGAAGGTGAGGGCAGGATGCAGCCCTGGCCCCCGGCTCGGCCCCGCTCCGGCCCTCCCCCCGCTTCTCCCACCCGTCCTCGGGGACCGGGCCGCGGGGAAGAGGTACTTGCCCGAATCTCATTCCTCCGGATCTCCACGTCGCAGACAGCGTGTCCCTGGTGGGCACCGCTGTAGTAGCAGCAGTACTGGCACACGGCCACCTGCTCGGCCTCGCAGTGGTACAGGCGGTAGGCGTTGTGCTGCGGGCAGCTCCAGGCCCGCACGTCGTCGGCCTCCACCAGGAGGTGCCCGCGGGCGGTGGAGGGCTGCTGCAGGTGCGTCTGCACGTGGGACTGGCAGCAGGGCGCCTCGCAGCGCAGGCAGACCTTCTGGGCGGGCAGCGGGGGGCCGCGGCGGCAGAACACGCAGTGCAGCGCGGCCGGCGGCTTGTCCACGTGCAGCGCGTTGAACTTCTCCACGATGTTGGTGAGTTTGAGGTTCTTCTCCAGGCCGGGCCGCTGGTTGTAGGCCTGGTTGCACTCGGGGCAGCGGACCAGGCCGCTGTCCTTGGCCCAGGCTTCGCCGATGCAGCCGCGGCAGAAGTTGTGTTTGCAGGGCAGCTGCACGGGTTCCACGAAGACGTGCAGGCAGATGGGGCAGATGAGCTCCTCCTCGAAGCAGTTCTTCCAGTTCTCCGCCATGGCGAAGGAGGCGGCCGTAGCGCCCCGGGCCGGGCCCGGCCTGAGCTTCCTAGCCGCCGCCGGGGACCAGTCCCGCAGAAAACCAAGCCGGGGCTCGGGCGAGCTCAGCAGCCCAGCCTCTCTGGGCTTCCGCACTCAAGGCAGGGGGTGCCCGCGCCGGCGCCGCCGCCGCCTCTCCCCCCTCCTCGCTGAGCGCAGGGAGTGTTAGCGGGCGGTGCTGGCCGGAGCCGGGGCACGAGCCAGGGATGGGCCCGCCCGAGTCCAAATTCCATCCACGAAGCCGCGGCCGCCGCCTGCGCCTCCCCCGCTCCGCTCGTCCGCTGACATTGGGGCGCGCCCCGCAGCTGCCTCCCCGCCAGCCGCACACTTCCCTTCCTCTTCTCTGGCTGCCGGGATTCGGGGCTTCTCGCCGGCCGCCACCCCGCGCCCCCGGCTCCTCCTCCTCTTCCTCCCCCTCTTCCTCCTCCTCCGCGCCGCCGCCGCCGAGTCCGAGATTCGCGTCCCTTCAAAGAGGAGCCGGAAAAAGCGCCGCCGCGCCCGAGGGCTCAGCTAGGTCCGAGTGGGGCGGGCCAGGCCCGGCCTAGCGCCCGGCGGCCCGGCCGGCGCGGTCCCCCGCTCGCTGTCCTCCCGGCGGCGGCTGCAGGGCGCCGGGGCCGAGTCGGGGGCGCCGGGCGCGCGAGGGACAGTCATTCAGATGAAATTCCCGTCCCCGGCCCGAGATCCCAGCCCTCCTCCTTCCGCCTCCCTCCACCAACAGCAACGGAAGGGGGAGGGTGGGAGGGAGGAGGGACGGACAGGGGAAGGAGGAGGGACGGAGGAGGGGACTGGAGAAGGGAGGGAGCGCTCGCGGGAGGGACGGGAAGGGACGACCCCCCTCCTCCCCGAGCCCCCCCCAAACCGCGTCTCCTCGTGGGCTGGGGGTACCGGAGAGAGGAAGGTGGGGAGAAGCCGAGCGCTTCGGCCCGATCCCCCTTCCCCTTTTCGTGGCCACCTAGCCTCCTCCGGACAAGGGCAGAAAACCCAACCCAACCCAACCCAACCCAATCCCACCCAATCCCACCCCGCGCTCGGACGCTGGACCGCGGGCGAGGAAAACAAGGATTGATCCAACTAGAAAGGAATTTTTCTCCGCTGCTCGGGAATGGGAGGCTACGCACCTCTCCTCCCCAGCGCCTGCCCGCCCTCCTCGTCACCCTCTGTCCTTCCTCCCCTGTCCCCGCCCCACCCCGGCTCTCTTCTTCTTGGCCTCCGAGGCTCGGGGGCTCGCTGGGGGCCGAGCTTGGCTGTCCGCGGCTCTGTTTAGCGCAGTGGGGGCGGGGAGGGGAGGGATGCTGGGGGAAGGGCGGGGGGTTGGAGAGGACATCGAGGACCCTTTGGTCTGGGTTCCCCGCCCCCGCACCGCCCACCTTGGGACTTTTTTTTTTTTTACCCAAACAAAAATATGTGCTTGGGTTTTCAAAGGAAGGCTCCAACGCCGGCCCCCAGGTGCTGGTCCGGCCAGCGCCTGTCAGCCCGACGCGGCCCCCGGGAGCTAGGCTCGGCCCGGGTCCCCGCCATCGCCGCAGCCTATCCGCTCATCGTCAGATCAGGGAGAAAAGGAAGAATGAGGCCCGCCCGCAGCCCCCGCAGCCATCTTGACGCGTTATTGTTATTTCAGGGATGAAATGTTTAATAAAAATAAGTGCTCGTCTGGACTTCCCTTGCTCCCCTAGCAACGACTCGAGACCCGGCTCCGCCGGACCGCCTGACCACGGCCCCAGGCCCAACTCTGGGCCCAGCCTCCTGCGGGACACGCAGCGCATCCAGGGCCTCGAGTCTGGCTATAACGCTCGAAGGGGTTCGTGCGTTTCTAGGGTAGTGAGAAGGGGGCGTGTGTTGAGACCAAGTCCGGATCCCTCACCATCCCCCCCCGCCGCCCCCATCATCTCTTCTCCCCCAATTCTCCCTCCACAGGGAAGCGGGGACCACAGGGCATTATAACGTCGCAATGACACCTGGCCCCGTCCGAGACCCCAGCTGGAAGCAGAGGCCACAGGGCCCAGAGAAAGAAACAGGCTTAGAGTATTACTGCGGGGGAGAGAAAAGGAGGGGGAGGTCTTTAAATCGCCGCCCTTTTACACCGGGCAAGCGCTATAAACGAATCGGGAGGGGGAGGGGGGAGGGGCGAGGGCCTGGTCCGGAAGTACCGCCGTAGCCGCCGGGGCGCTGGGCCCCGCCCCCTCCCCGCCTCTGTCCCGGAGCCTGAAGCTGCCATTGGCCTCGCGCCCGCTCCCCCTCCCCTCGGTGAAGCGAGCGAGCCGCCCTTGTCACGTGACCCGCTTTCCGTTCGCTACATTAAGCATTCCGAGTTCTGAGCATCTTAAAGTCCTACGGTCCCTGCGGCCGCTCCGTCTGGGCCTCTCGCTGGGTCTGCTCCTCCCCGGCGTTGGGGCCCGGGACCTCGGCTCTCCAATAGAGGAGGGTCACTGGTTGAGCCCTTCTGCCTGAACGCGGCTGAGAGGGGAGCCCGAAGGGGCCAGTCTGAGGTGTTCGCCCACTTCGTCTCCGTGTCATCTCCCCCTCTAGAAACCCGGGGGGGAGGGCACCCCCACCCCCAGCTCGACCCTTCCCCCAGTGGCCGGCGGGGGCCCTGAGCCTGGTCTAGGGTGCTTCGGCCCAGCCTGCCCCGGTGGGACGTCAGTCTCCTCGACCTGCGCCCTGTGGGCAGTCGCTCACCGCTTCTCCTCTCTTCTGCCCAAGTCGGGGGGGGGGAAGGGTCTCCCCTCCTGCCCTCCCTATCCCGCCTCCCCTACCCTGGGGAAGTTTCCGCTTTGCCGCTGCCCCCTTTCCCTTCCCCTCCTCCTCCCTAGGGGAAATCTCTGGCCTCCTGGTCTCTGTCCCCCTCCCCTCCCCAACTCTGTACCGAAAGCAGGATGACGTCTTTTTCACCTCTCCCCACAACCCTCTCCCGCCTCTTGGGAGATCTTTTATCTCCTCCCTATGCGTGTGTGTGTGGGGGAAGTGTCTCTTTACCCTGACCCCCCACTCCTATTTTCCTGGGATCCTGTTCCTCTAGCCGACGCTTTTCAGTACGATTGGGGTCCAGAGGACTGCTTGTGTTAGGTTAATGGGGGAATCAGTCAATAATAGGCAGTAAACATTAAGTGCCTACTATGGGCCAGTCCGAAGAGCTGGGGATAAGAAGAAAGAAAAAAGATAGTCCCTGGTCCCAGGGAGTTTGTGATCTAATTTGGGAGTGGTGGTGGTGGTGGAGACAAATTCGTACGAACAAGTTTATATAGAATAGGAAATGAATGAGAAGAAAAGCAGTAGAAGTGAGAGGGGCTGGGGAGGTCTTCCTGTAGACTCGGACTTAAACCAGCAGGCAAAGATGAGGAGGGAGGGAGGGAGGGCATTCGAGGCCTAGGGGACAGCCAGAAAGTTTCTGGAGCCAAGTCGATGGAGTGTCTTGGTTACAGGACAAGTGGGCAGTAAGGCATAGGTAGGAGGGAGCTAGGAAGGGCTTTGAATACCAAACAAATGATTTTGTATTTAATAGTGGAAGGGATAGGGAGACGCTGGAGTTTATTGAGTGTGAGGGGGTGATATGGCTGAACCTACACTTGGGAAAAGTACTTTGGTGGCTGAATGATAGAGTAGAGTGGAGAGAGACTTGAAGCAGGCAAACCCATCAAAGACTGTAGTCCAGGTATGAGGTGATAAGGGCCTGTACTTAAGAATGGTGGCAGTGGTCACAGGAGAGAAAATGGAGAGATGATTTGAGAGATGTTCTGAACAGGAAGCTGGACAGGGCTTGACCACAGATTGGACATAGAGGGGGAGGGATAATGAGGAATCAAGAGTGACACCTAGGTTTGGAGTCAGAGACTTGGAGGGTGATGTTGCCCTCAACCATAATAGGAAAGGTAAGTGATAAGAAGCATTTAGGGGGAAAGAAAACAACTTCAGGTTTGAACTTGGTGAGTGTAAGATGTCTCTGGACAACTATTTTGAGATGTGTGAAAGACAGTTGGAGATGTGAGACTGGAGGTCAACTTGGGCAGGATAGGTAGATTTCAGAATCATCCACATAGAGATGATAATTCACGGGAGCTGATGAGATCACCAACTGAAGTAGTATATCAAGAGAAGAGGGCCTAGGACTGAAGCCTGTAGGACACCTACAGTTAGAAGTTGTGACTTACTGAGGACCCCAAACAGAGAGAAAGGGGTGTTAGTGAATCTGTTTCCTCATATCGATGGACTCCAAAGACAGACAGATTCTTTGGAGAGGCTGCTGAAGCTGCACTACTGGGAAGTTAGTTTTCATAATCCCTGGGTTTAGTTTATTTCATGTTCAGAGAAGCCAGCAAGTTCTTGACACTCCAGCCTTTCCCATACATAATACATGCTGCTTTTCTCTCTTGAGGTTGCCTCAATCCATCCTAAACAGAGCTCCTCACCTGGTCTCCCAGATCTGCTGGTTGAGAGATACATTTAAGTATTTCCCATGGCAACTGGTTTAAAATGTCCTCCATTTTCCTTTCTTCATGTCCAAATCATACTCATCCTTCAAAGCCCAAATCGGATCTCTTCTAGTAATTTTTCCTTCCCTGCTCTGGATTATACAGAACTGAGCATGTATCACTTATTTGGCCCTTAGCTTTCACTGCCTTCTAACTGTTATCAGCCTTGAATCCTTAAGGACCTCACAGGATTTATAGTAGCTAGAAGAGGCCTGAGATCATCTAGTACAATCTTCCCATTTTATAGATAAGGAAACCAAGGCCCAAGGAAGTGAAGTGATTTGCCTTGTCCTGAACTCCAGACCTACATTTCCCATTGCCTATAGTATATCATCTTCATCTCAGTGATCAAATTCATCTCTAAAACTCAGCTTATCTTCCTTCTCCCACCCCCAACTCCCCACCCCAAAGCCACTTCTGATTTCACTATTTCTATCTGTAGCACCCCCATTCACTTAGTTTATAGCCTTGGGCTTATCTTTGACAACTCCCACTTTTCTTAGCTTTTCAATACCAAACTTGATTCCATTTCTGCAGTATTCCTCTCAAGTTCTATCTTTCTAAAGATTCCCACTGCCTCTACAGGTCTTCCTGACTCCACTGGTTTGCCTTCTCCCCTTCAATCCTCTTCAGACTTCTGCCAGAATAATTTTCATGTGCAGAGCTGAACCAGGGAGAGGAGTTTGAATGTGCTGGGTAGGTAATAAGGAGCCATTGAAGGGTTTCACATCATTCATTTGGCTCTTAGCACTCACAGCAGTCTATCAGTAGTCCATGGGTTCTTTAGCTAAGGCAATCCATTCACTGATCTTGTCATATCAGAAATCTCCAATGACTTCCTCACTGCCCAAAGAAGAAAATTCACCCTCCTCTTGCCTAGCATTCAAGGCCCTCTACCCCTCAAGTCCTTCCAAACTCATCTCCTATTATTTCCCCTTTATACATTACTCAGTCCAACTGCCTCACTTTGTTCATTCTTCCCTGCCAGTAGGATGCCCCTCCCTCCTCTTTGCCATCGAAAGCTTCACTCAAGTGCTACCTCTTGTAGGAAGCTTTCTGTGATTGTCCTCCTCCCGATCAATAATATTCTCCAACTTTAGCACTTTGGGGTTTGGTAGCTCTAATGCACTTCCCATGTAAGGTAGTGCATCAGAGTTACATTATAATTTGGTGGGGAGGTGCTGGGGGGAGATAACTATAAACTTCTTGAGGGCCAAGGTTAGCAGTATCTTTCTTTTCCCCCATTGCCTAACAATTGCCCAATGCCACAAGCCTGTAATAAATGTTTGTTGTGCTGTAAGAAGCAGAACCTGGATTCACACATAGGTCTACACAGGTCTCCTGACGCCCAATCCAGTACTCTCTAGCATTCCTCTTTACAGGAAGCCTTCCACCAAACTCTTCCCCATTCCTCCTGACCCAGGACTTCTCTCCAGTCTTCCTGAAGGCAGGGCCAAGATCTTCTCTATCTTTAGAGAATCATGTGCCCAGGCACAGCAACCACTCAGGAAAATGTATGAAGCAGGTTCTTCTTCCTTAACCCCAATTCTATATCCTGAGGACCCCTTCAGTTGGAACAATGGTACCCAGCTCTTGGGGCTGAATGGGGCCTTGAGAGGTCATCTAATTCATTCTCCCATCTCTGGATAGGTCAGCACTAGTAATCGCATCCTGTTTTTGAGCCCAGCCCCTGATTGCTTAAGCAAAGAATGTAGACTCTAGGGTAAAGACTAGAGGATTCTTATTGAAAGAGGTCTCCTTTCCCCGCACTGGTTACATGGCATCCAGGATTTTTCTTACTCTTCCAGCACCCTTTGGTTTGGATGGGGAAGCAGGTCTCCATCTGGTTTGATCTGGTACCTTGAACCCAGAAGTTCCATCTGTTATTCATCAGAGCTCTCTGAAGAATTAAACAGAAAAAGGGCAGGGTTTATGTCTCTACTGTCTGACCTCTGATGTCCCCCGTGTAAGAGACATCCAAGGTGGGGCTGCCTAGATAAAAATTACATACTGATACCTATTATTAAAATATTTATAGTGTTGTAAGTTGAGGTGGAGCAAACCTTGGAGGGCATTCTAGTTCAATTCAGTTTATAGAAGGAACAAAAAGCTGACCAGTGACTTGTCCAAGGTCACAAAGGTAATACGTCACATTTGGAATTCAAACTCAGGTTCCCTGACTCCAAGTCCAACACTCTTGTCTCAGACCTGTTCCCACCTCCACTCCTAATTTAGGAAGGGAGGCAGGCCCCTGTTTTGCCTTTTGAAAGGACTGGTATCTTCCCAACAATGATTGACTAACCAAGGGACCTGAACTCAAGTGGCCTCCAAAAGAAGGACTTCCTCGATGCTCTTTCACCTCCTCTGGCTCCTTAGCAACCTCTCCGGGACCCAGGTCTTGATCAGGAAGAGGACTGTTCTTTTGCTTTTCTTAGGGCAGAGGTCAGAACTGACATCCTCCCCATCCTTTACAGTTTTAGGGGCCATCTCTCTTGTGCTCTGCCTTTACCTATCCTTGCAGTTTTTTGAGTTTCGTCTTCTCTTTCTCTAGGGACATTTGCTCCTGTAGTAAATCAGTCTCAGCCCACCCGGCTGTTTCTCTCCCAGCTCAGCCACAGCTGCTGCAGCTGCCCCAGTCCCAGCTGGACCCAGCTGACTCATTTTCCGCTCACATTCTCCTTCTGGTCAGGCCAGTTTGGCAAATCTTTACCCATTCCCCCGCCCTACAGCTCTTGGAGGCTCTGAGCCCCCTTGGCACCGTAAGGAATGCATGAGGTTCAAGATCCGTAAGAGGAGACATCAAAGCCAGTGGGGGTCCAAACCTGATGGGACTAGCTTTTCTCCTACCTTGGGGTCCCTTTCCCTGAAAGACTGAGGTCAGAAGAGGGGCTGTGCTCAGGACCAGACACCCACCTGTCCTTCTTCCCTGTTTCTTGCCAGAGACAATCCAGCTTAGCTCTGAGTCAGAGCAGAGTACACTCCCTGCCCCCCATCACCCTAGCCTCAACTGTCAGCCCCAAACTTGTGCCAAGAATCTGATGTGCAAGGGCAACACCACCCACAGAGACAGCCACTCTCTCCCTCTGAACCTGCCTAGCTCTGCTGGGAGACTTGAGAAGATACTGGTGAAGGGCATGGTTAGGTTTTCAGGGAATCATTCTGGGGGACTGGGCTAGAAATACTAATTTTCGCTTCAGTCCTAGGCCCAGTCCCTCCCCATTCCCTTCCTCCTGCTGCCTAAGGGGCTGAGGGGCCCCAGCCAGGGATCTATCTGCCCAGCAGCTCCTGGAGCTAGTGTGCTTGCTGGAGTTCATCAGTAGGTCATAGGTAGAGGGGATGTACAGGTCTGATTCTCGAGAAGCAACCCCATAACATGGTCAGATCCTTGAAGGGTGACAATAAACGAAGAGCTGGAGATTCCTTTAGAAGAAGCAGTTGGTTAAATCATCCAGTGCCCCCTAGCAACTGGATCCTTGGGACCCTGCCCCCATTGTTTACATATCATCACCCTCCCCAAGGATAGGTGAGGAATGCTGATGCTCCTTCAGCCTTCCTCCAGTCCCACCCCCCCAACAAGGAGGAATAGGCCAGAACAAAACAATCACCAAGAGAGGGTTCCTTGGACTAACAACCATTCTCAGTTACAAAGAAACTTGTGAGTTTCCTCAGTTGCTCGTCATTTCTTCTAAACTGGCTTCTGGCTGAAGGGGTGGGGCCAGACACTAGGGTAGCCAATGAAGGACACACCTAGAACCAAGGTGGCAAAGTGGGGAGCCCAGCTGAGCCTGTAGGGTGACTACTCCCCATAGGAGTCTCTTTATACAAGGGGATATATCATCCTGACCCTGAAGACTAAGAGGCCAGATCCACATTCTTCTCATGGGTCTTCCCATGGAATTCCTGCTTTGGGCATTTAGAGTGGGAAAATGTGACTTCCTGTGCAAAGACCCACTCCACTAACCTTCCCTCTGTGTTTTCCTCATCATTCCTTGCTTTGGATGGGGCTTTTCTTCCAGGGTTGGGCTTGGGCAGAAAGGTTCTGCTCCTTATTTCTCTCCAGTCCTCCCCTCCATGACCTTATAGGAATTTATGAGCACTGAGTTGGGATCTGGACAAATAAATATTTTGTGTAACAAAAAAATTATCAACTGAGTAATCCTCCTACTCCTTTCCATATCCCAACAAGGCTCTGAGGGGGTCTTTCCTCTGCCTCACAGGGTCATCCTCAGCTCGATTATTCCACAGTTCAGGGACACTGTGGAGCCACCTACCAATCCCCTGGGATGTAAAAACTCAATTCTGGCATGGCTCCCGTTCCACCCCTGCCCAGACAGAAAGCAGCACAGGACAAGGGTAGTTCTGCAAACATGTTTAATGCACTTAGATTACACTGAGGGAGAGGGGGCGGGAAGGAAACGGTTTCAGTGAGTCACTGAAAAAATTCTTACAAAAGTCCTGGCCTGCCACAGTGCCCAGGAACCAAGTCACCAATGACAATAGAAACTAATACAAAAGATTAAAAAAGCTCTGCTCAAAGGAGCTTTCAGGTTTTTGTAATAAAATGAGAAGTTGAGTTACAGTATCCTGACCCAAGGCAGGACTTAGCACTTCCCTTTGGGCACAAGGTCCTCTAGGCCAGAGAGGAAAAGAGCCTGGTTAAAAAGCAGAGAAAGGGGGACTCCCTCACAGAATGTCAATAATTCAGCTCTCTGCCAAACTTCAAAATTCAGGCCAAACACAGTCTTAGGTCTGTCTCTTTTCAAAAAGTGCTCTAGACTTTTCAGATCCCTGAGACTTCTCCCCATACCTCTCTCTCATCTTAATCCTTGGGCCACTCCTCTGGAAAAAGTCAAGGCAAGACCAGAGTTTTCTTAAGATGGAGTATGACCATGGTTGGATTTCTACACTTTGACCCAGAGAGATGGGTGTGAGTAATTCTTTAGCCTCTAAGGGATAGTTGCCCAGAAGTGATGAGTGACAATGACAAGTGCTGCCCAAGATTGTGTCCTCTAAGACTTTACTGGTATCCCATCAGAGAGCCAACAAGATTGTAGACACTGGGGAGTTCCCCCTTCTCTTTAAAGAGGCTACCATGGAATATGAGACACGAGGAAATGATGGGACAGGAAAGTAGTCCTAAGTGGGACCACTAAAGAATCAGTCACTACAGGGAAGGAAAGACCCTCCCTTGGAGCTGGGAGAGTTAAAAGTTAGAAAAGGAAGAGTGGCTACCCAGTTCAGGATACAAGTTCCTGAGAGTTTGTCTAGAGGATGAGTCTACAAAGTCCAAGGGAAAGCTGGGTCAGCAAAGAACTCAGCAATGATTGCTGTTCCACTTTCCTGAGACTCTTGAACAGGAAAACCATAAAGACCCTCTAACTTGTAATTCCTTTCCAACTTCCACCGAAACACTAGAGTCAATAGAAAGGCAGCATGCACAGCCATGTATGGAGAGTACTTTGGAAAAGGGACATCCCTGGAACAGGAAGGGAACAGTCCTCCAGACTGCCCAGCGGGCTTTCTAGGCAGTGCGTATCTTTCCATGATACCTTCCTGAACTAGGCTATCCTTCAGGCTACTCTCCCTGTTCACACAGAACAGGGGTCCCTGAAACTGACATTTCAACTCATTAATCCCAAACCACCTCATGCTTTTGGCACCTAGGGAGACTTTGGCTTAGACACCAAACCACATTAAAACTGAAAGGTGGGGAGGGGCACTGAAATTTCTATCTAGGGCTTAACGGGAAATGACCAGGCTGGCTGCATCTTTCTTCCCCTTTCATGAGGCACAGAAGTGGAAGAATTTAAAAGGGATGGAGAGGGCAGCAGCAGAGGGATTAGGGGATGAATTGGAAGCATCTCAGGGCTAAGGCTAAAGACATTCTTCCTGGAAAAATCCTCCTGAGAAGACCAAAGAACACCACTGGAATCAGAGACACTAAGAAGGCAATCACCAAGCTGGGGTACATGGTGCCAGCAACTAGAAGCCAAGGGGCACAGAGAATGAAGATGGAACCTTGCTGGGGAATTGGGGAACTGAGTGGGGGGCTCAGCAAATAAAACAACCACATTTTTCACACATGAAAGATGAAGCTCTAGTAAAGAATTCCTAGGCATGAGTGAAAGATATGTGTGAAAAATCCAGAGAAGGACTGGTTTGTCTTCACATCTAAGATTCATTAATGTAGTTCACAAGAACAAGTCTTGTTCCCCCTAACCACTCTGGAGACCAACAGGAACCATTAGGTTCTTGGATACCATTTAATGTTGAGCTTCCTTCTTCCTCGGATCTTTGGCACCAGTCTTCATCTCTTCAATTCCCTAGAGAAGGGCTCAGGGCAATTTTTTGGCTAATTGGGCATTGGAGGGGTTGTCATCTCTCATGCCAACTTTTGTGAGCCATGACATGTCACGGATTATGGTAGGCTTCTCATATTATGGAGGTGTGTGTTGAATGGTGCTAGAAATGGTGTCTTAATTCCATGGCTAAAACAACTTCATTCAGGTCTGGGGAGGGAACCTAAAGGAGGCCTTGAGAGGCCAGGACTGGATTGGTGTCCCTGGAGGTGATCATGTGAGGATGAGAAGACGTACTTAGGGAGTGGCAAGAGAGAGAGTACTAGTGATAAGTTAGAGATAAAGGGAGGAAGGGACTAGAGGTATGGAAGTGGGGAGGAAGATATGGAAGTGGGGAGGAAGCCAGAGATGCAGGAAGATAGAGGCCAGGGATATTAGGAGAAGCCAAAAATATGCTAATGGGAGAATGGCCAGAAATGCAGGGGAAGAAGCCAGAGATTTAGGGGGAGAGGGACAGAAGTGTAGGGAAAAAGACTACAGATAAAGAATAAAACAGAGGAGGTTAGTGAGAAAGAGGCCAGAAATACAGCAGAAGAGGCCGGAGATGTAGAGAAAGGTCTGGGATGCAGGGGCAAAGGAAAAAAAGTACAGAAGACAGAGGTCTAGAGAGAAAGATGAGAGAAAGAGGAACAAATAAAGGAAGTAAATGAATTTAAGAAGAAAGGAGAGGAGGTGGAATGTGCTATTGCAAAATGATAACAAGACAGATGTTGGAAGTTTATTTTTCAGCTTTTAATAAACTAGAAATTCCTCGAGCCTGGAGCTGTGGGGGCCTGAGGGAAGATGAGATCAGAAAGGAGGGAGGAGAGAGAATGGGGACCTAAAAGGTCACACAAACCCTGAGCTAGTTGAAGGTGGGGGAGGTGCCTGCAGGGGCTGAGACTCTCCCTCTCCTAGGCTGGTCCCAGTTAGAGTAAGAAGGGGAGGCTGATATCTTCTCCAAGTTTCCAAGAGTCTGGGCAGTGCTGGCTTGCTGTCCTCACGCCTCACAGGCGCCAGTTTCAGGCCAAGGGGCTCCCAGAGGTTTCTAGAGCCCAACCCACCTGGCAAAAAACACAGCCTTTCCTAGGAAAGGTTGGGCCATGGCCTAGTATCATGTTAAGGGGTCTCAGGTCTCCAGAGACATAACTTCACCCCTGTCCTATCTAGATGACTCCTGCTTCTGAACACCCTTCCAATGGATCCAAAATGGCTTGTGAGCTGGTAAAGAAAAGTCCTTCTGTCCAAAAGGCCCTACAACAGCTATTCATTGTCAGGCAAACACTAAGCACCTTCTAGTGACATGGCCGGCTAGGGGGCTGAGGAGGGGGAAAGGCTAGGTATCCCCTGCCCCTTTCCAAGAGAAGAAAGTTCAACTTGAAAACCAGTTTCATTTAAAACAAAAACAAAACCAATATGCATGACAGCTTCTAGACACCTTTGTGGAGCAATTAAATACCATATGGTTTCTAAAAAATAAAATACAAAAAACAAAACAAAACAAAAAACCCAAACATACTCGGAGGAATTGTTCTGTAGCCAGGAGGAATTTGACTAACAAAAGGTTTCCAGAGTCAGGAGGAGCCAGCGCATTTAATCCATGGGTCTAGGGCTCTTTCCCAGACCTGCAGAAGTGGGCAAGCATAGAGGAGTGAGGTCAGACAGCTTGTGGGAGAAAGTCAGGGGTCCTAGAGTCATATCCCCAAACCAGTACCAGAGGTGGAATGACAGAGTCGTTAGCCACTCATTTGGTCTGGTGGGACCTGAGCTGGGCTGGAACAAGGTCTCATTCACTCCTGGCCCCCAGATAAGAGGTGAGGTGGAGGGGAGCCAGGGCCAGGCCCTGTGTAAGCACCCCATTGTGGGCTGCAGTGGCTGTGCAGTAATCCTTTCTCTTTTCCTTTTATTTGCAGGAATCGTTTTTTTACTGCAATCATTACACTGTTGAGTCACTTGGGAGCTAGGCCGGGCTCTCACGGTTGTCTGAAGGAAGGGGCCGAATTCAGGGCTAGTGCAGTGGGCTGTCAAACACAACGTCTGGCAAAATGGAGACTTTCAGTTTCTTTTCTGGCCAGCTGTATTCCTTGGGAAGTTTGAACTGTGCATGAGAAGCAGAAACAGATAAACACAGTAGACACATTTAGTAGAGCTCACTCCCCTCTTTCCTCCTTCTGGGGTCCAACTGAAGGCAAACCAGAACCAATTAAATGTTCACTTCACCTCCCTCATCTCCCCCCCACCCCCAGTCCAGGTGACTCATTTCCCAGTGGAGGCCCTGAGGAGCAGAAATGGGGAGAAAGGAGAGAAGAGTCACTTGAGAACATGACTTCAACTTCAAATGCCAGAAAAAAGGCAGGTAGCTAGAGGGAAGGTACTCCTCTACCCAGGTTTTTCCTCTGCCTGGTGCAAAGAAAATAGCACTGAATGAGAAAGTGAGAGACCTGGGTTCTAGTTGATCCTGGCTCTGCCACGCTGATGTATGATCTTGGTTGAATTGCTTCCTATCTCTGAACCTTAGTTTTCTCATGTGCAAAATGAAGGGTGGGGGAGGTTTGGATTATTCATAAAGCATCTTTTAGCCTTTCCCAATGGGTAACATAGCCTCCAACCTAAGCCCTACGAAGAAGTTCTAGTACACCAAAATTCTAGGGTTCCCAAGCCAAGACCATTCCTTTTTTGTGTTTTGAACCAAAGGTGGTTGCAGGCAAGTTTCCTAACCTCTCCTTACCACCCATTTCTATCTCACTTCTTTGGGCCTGTTTTTGCTAAAAGCATAGAAATTCCCATTCAGAGTTTGGGGCTTAGAGCATCCAGATATTAGGGTCTTGACCTTTCTGGCTAGAGTGGTTTTTGCAAAGGTAGAAAGAAGGTTCCTACATTGGCTGCAGATGATTGAAAAATGTCTCCCAAGAAGAAAAGTTCCTGGCTTCCTTCCTAAGCACCTGATCTCTCTGTGCTGCCCTTCCTTCCCACAAAGGTCAGGGAGGGAGTGTTAAAAGTCCCAAGAGTCTAGTTGTGCCCCTGAAGGAAAAGTCTTCAACCCTAGCTTTCTTTCCATCTCTCCAAGTTACGTTGAAATCTTTTCTGTTACCTGGCCAACAGCTATCTCATGGAAATTAAAGGAGGAAATGACCCATCCTTTAAACAGAGGCTTTCCAAAAACAGGGCACATTGGGCTCTTCAGGAAACTTCATATACCACAGATTGGCCCTATGTTTGTCTTACTATCCACAAGAAACTTCGAGCCAAGTAACTGCTTGGAATAGAAAAGAAGCAAGGACTGGAAGGGATTCAGCTTGCCCATTTCTGGGGTTGGAAGATATGAGTATGAAATCTCTTGCTCATTCCTGCCCCTTAATTAGATTAAGGAGGCCCATGTCACTGGTAAGTGTGGGAGAGTAGTGAGGGGAAGGTGAGAAAAAAGAGGCAGGGTGTAGGGGAAGACTCTGGTCAGGAAAACAAAACAGAAAAGGGCTATTTTTGGTGACCTACTTTCCTGAGCTCCCCTGCTCCCTTTTCTCCTATACCATCATCACATTCTCCTTCCCCCAACACCCAGCACCCACCCTCAAAACTGAAGTTTGGCTTAGTGCCACTGTATGAGTGAGCTTGTGCTTGAACATGAGTATATCAGTGCCTGTCCAGAAATGTTTCCAGCAGCTGTCTTAGGTCTCTTTGAATGGACATCTCTAGGGCACTGCCTACACAATGTTCCTAGGACGGGACCCTGTGTAAGTGTAAAAGAAAGAACAGACTCATTTGAAGTGAGTGCAGAGATAGGTCACTATTGTGCTGTATGATCTGTAAAGCAGTACCCTTAGGGATTTTCCAGTTACCTGAAACAAGGATTGAAAGTCCTGAACTGGGAGCCTTGGTACCTCTCCAGGACCTGTGTGAACCCTAACAACTTTTCAGTCATAGACAGAAATGTTGTAGTAAAAAGGTGCCTGACAGGCTGTGCTTGGGCCCCAGATCTGGGAAAGAAAACTCTGGTTCTGGCAGATACCCAGTCTTGCCTGGCTCTGGAGCCCAGGCTGGGACCTGAGCCTCAAGGAAAGGTAACTGAAAGATTTTTGCTTCACTAAGATTCCAACTGGGGAGGGTTAAATTAGGAATTATTCTGCCTAGATGCTGGGGGAAAGGCATGCAGCATTATCAGGGCATGTTGTTCCAGCTCTCTAATGTGATGTTAACCTGGGCATTAAGGCAAACTGGGAACCAAATCCCTCAGAGGGAGGGGATGAGACTACAGGGAAGGGGAGAGGGAGGAAGCTGGGAAGGGACTTTCCAAGATGAGGTAAGTCCCTCCAAGTGAGAATACAGAGTAAAAGAAAAGGATTATGGGCCCTTCTGTCCTAATAGGTGTGGAGTCCCAGTGGAATAGGCCCCAGGCCTCAACATAGGCTTCTTTCCTGGGTTCTAGGGGGAAGGATTGGTAGAGGTCAAACAAGTGAGGAGGGCTCATGGAGAAAGGGAGGCAATAGTGAAAGTAGGTAACAGGTGGATATTCTGACAGAAAAAGTAAGAGTCCCCCTAGCAGCCCACCAGTATGTTTCCAAATGGAATACTATCTGGCAACAAACACGTGCTTTCTGTTCACAATTGGCCAGTTAACAGCAGGGGCTGGAAGAGAATGAGGAGCAGCATGAAAGACTGGTCTGGCTTTTCAGTGGGGGCTGGTAACAGACAATTTGCAGGCATCCTTCCAGTGGCCTGAGGCTGACTAATGTGGGGAGGTGGGGGTGACTGAGGGGTGGGAATGGGGGATGGGGAAGTCAGGGTAAAAAAAAAGCAATTTAACGAAGAATCTTCGCCTCTGCCCCCACCTGATGACTGGATAAAGCTTTCATAGATGGATAAAAATAGGCTTACTTCTTCTGGAGAAGTCAAATCTTCTAAGTCTTCCAGCATTCTTTCTACAAATTCTTCAGTCAACAGAATCTGGAAACGGAGATACAAAGAGTTTTAGGCTTTTATATTCAGGACTTTATCTAATTGCCAGCAACAGACTCTCTTCTGCCCTCAGAGAAGATCTAAGTCCACTTTCTTTGGTTTGGGCCTTTCACTTTTGGTTCCCCTTTCTCTCCCCGAGGCCTGCCTGTGCTCCTGTCCCCCCAAGCCCTTTTCTGGAGAGTCACTCATCTTTCCAAATGTGCTAATGGAGGTTTTGGGGGGAGAAGCAGTAAGACTGAAAAGCGACTGTCCAGAGAACAATAGCAATGGAAGACGGGGAGATGTAGCAGGGCTGGCAGTTGACACAAGTCTGGCTTTCCAGTCTCTGGCCAGTATTTGCTAGTGCTAGTTCTGGGAAATCATTTGAAATATGGGGGAAGAAAAATATTTTTGCTTATTTTTTTGCGCAATTTGATGCAGTTATGGTGAAAACAGATCCATGAAGCTCCTTCCTCCTCTAAGCCCACCTTGTCTCCCCAACCCCAACCCAACCCAGGGTCTTGCTTTCTGGCCACATGGGAAGGCATGGTTCAGTAGAGGCAGAATGACAGCTTGTTGGGGATCCCAGCCAAAGGGGTCCCAGCTTTTGATATATAGGCTGGGTCAGGTAATGTTTGAGGTACCTTCTAATCCTGTGGCTCTATGATTCATATATAAAGGCCTGGTGATTTCTAAGATTCCTTCCAGTTCTAAATCTTACCATTCTTGCCCAGCATTCTGGACATGCCAGGTGTTTCTGACTCTATCAAGGGCACTACCACCTACAAGTCATACGGATCACTGACATCCCTCCCTCATCTAATCAGTCATCAGTTCTTGTCTATTTTTTCCCATTGACACATCCCTTATACATGTAAGTCCTTCCCTTTTTTCTCTGTTCCCATTGCTGCCACCGTAGTCCAGGCCTACATCACCTCTCTCCTGGACTATGAACTGCATCAGGTTCCTTGCTGCTTTCCCTGCCTCCAGTGTCTTTCTCTAGTTCATTCTACAAAAACTAAATGGTAACTTTTTCTAAAGTACTGCTCTGAAGCTTCTTTCATGGTAGCAAAAAACTGGAAATTGAGGGGATGTCCACCAATTGGAAAATGGCTGAACAAGTGTGGTATATGAATGTAATGGAATACTACTGTTCTCTAAGAAATGACAAGCAGGATGATTTCAGAAATACCTGGGAAGATTTAGATGAACTGATGAAAAGTGAACAAAACCAGGAGAACAACGTACACAGTAACAGCAACACTATACAATGAAGAACGCTGAATAACTTAGCTATCTATTCTCAGCAATATAATAATCCAAGACAATTCCAAAGGACTCAGGATGGAAAATGCTCTCCACTTCCAAAGAAAGAACTGATGGAATCTGAATTCAGATTGAAGCATACAATTTTCCTTTTTCATTTTTTCGTAGTTTTTTTCCTGTGTCTTCACAATATGAGTAATATGGAAATAAGTTTTAAATGACTGCATATGTATAACATATATCCAGTTGTTTCCCATCTCAGGGAGGGGGGGAGAGGAAGTGAGGAAAGAGAGAATTTGGAGCTCAAAATTAAAAAAAAAAATGAATGTTAAAAATTGTTTTTACATGTAATTGGGAAAAATAAAAAAAAGTATTGCTCTGATCACATCAAACCCTATAAGGACTCACCACTTTCTACCACATCAAGCTTACTGTTCTAGGTGGGCCAGTCTCTTATATATGGACATGTCATACTTATTCCTATCATCATGCCATTTCCTCAAATGTAAATATCCTTCAGGTTTTGGCTTAAATGTCTTCTCTAGGAAGTCTCCCCTGATTACTTCAGCCCTCACTGATCTCATTCTTCTCTCCTTTATCCAGAATCTAGCAATGAAGCACCTATACTCTCACATTACACTCTAGGTATGTTCAGTCCTGTTAGTGACCTTGGCTCATTCCTGCTGGTACTTCGTAGATTGATACATGGGTGCTTTCTGATAGGGTGGAAAGGACTTTAGTGGGTGAGGAAGAAGGGAAGCCTTATTTTTGAAATTAGTTCTGATATAGATATGGAAGGATTATATCAGGATGAAGGGGAAGAAAATGCAAAAAGTACCAGGGTGGGATGACTGAAATGGTGTCCTTTATCATAGCAGAAGCAGGGTAGCTCAGTCTCAGGTGGGGAGATAATGAAACAAGCAGGTCCTTTTTGCCAGTGATTAGGAGAACATATTGAGCCAGGGCTGGATAGGAAGTATGAATTTCTATAACAAAGCAATGTAGGGGGAAAAGAGAAAGCTTGAATGATAAGGTAGATGAACTGACCCCTGCCTTCTGGATGTATGGACAGTGGGTCAAGATATGCTCATGATAATATAGTATAGAAGATACAGGGCATATCTCCAAAGGAAGCCCTGACAGATTGGATGGGATGGAAAACCCAAAAAGAAGATTTTCCCAGGAGGTTCTAAGATGCCCAGATTGTACCCTTAAGGAATACTGTCAGAGAGTAAAACAGTGGAGGAAGTCAGGATGTGGCATAAAGGGGAGAAGTGGAGAAGGAAGGATAGTAGGGGAAAGGAGTATGGGTCCCAAATGAAGAGGAATACAGAACAGACTCACTGAGAGAAGGGCACAAGATTCTAGACACTATGTATTTTCATCCTATTTTGGAGGAAAATGCCGGTCTTCTGTGATGACTGACATAAAGTAGGAACCCCAAAGAGTGACACTATGACAACAACTCAACTAAGGCCATCTCTAAAGAAAAGACTTCTTGGATGGCCATTACTCCTTTTTCTCTGAGCTCTACTTTTGTTTCAGCATGAAACTGTTCTCACAAAGGGCCTACTTCAATGGCTTATGGGGGTCCCTGACCATAAGACTACCCTGAACTAAACATGACCTTTTCTGAGCACACAAGGCCCTAAGTTAGCCTCACTGGGGCTCTTACTGCTCTAAAGCTTTCTCATGCTTTCTAAGCCTGCCATTTCTGTAAAAACCCCTAGTTTCTTCACAATTCCACCCCAGCTCTCAACATAACCAGACCAAATGGCTGAGAGAGAGAGGGTGGCACAGAGGTCACATTCATTCACATTTTTACACTTCAAGCTCTATCTTCTCAGACAAATGCTAGCATATGAGATAGTGTGCCTAAACCCCAATTAGGCGTAATTACTTCTGCTCAGTCAGACTAGGGTTACTCCCCATCCACATATGATTACTGAAGAGATGGACCTAGGTTAGAGAATTCCCTGGAATAGTACTGCATCGGAATACTAAGGACAAAGAAAGAGGGTAATATGACTATCATGTAGTCAGGAAGACCAGTAAGAAGTAAAATGAGAAAAACATTTCCAATTTACTCAATCACCCTACACAGGTCACCCTTAGCTATGCTGAAAGTAATCTCCTGGGCTAGTAAATTGCCATATGGACCCACTAGTTCAAAGCAGTTTTGGTACATATGCAAGTATGCCTGTACAGGAGACTTTTTTGGAGGGAGTGAAGTTATGATCCTACTTTTAGGAAGGAAACCAACAATCTCAGGATTATCTTGATTGTGATTTATACCAAGGCAAGAGGAAGAGAGCATGAGGACAGAGGGGGGAAAAAAGTCCTACTAATACTTTCTAGACTTTCCACCACCCTCTTTTATTGTCATAGTGCTAATAATTGCAGATTTTTGCTGAAAATTACCCATTATTTTAAAGTTGATGTTTACGTTTTTAAAAAAATTACATGAGATACGCATATTAAGGGTGACGTTCCCAGCAAAGAAACATGACAGACTGTCATAGCTCTAGGCACCTCATTTAATTTCCTTTGGGAGTTAAACCTTAGAAGCTTAGACTGAACAAATAGGTCCTGTTCTTTGTATATTTCAGAACTGAGCCTGGAGAATGTTAACAGATCTTATCAACAGGACACTGAAGATAGATAGCAATGATGGAGCAGCTTAGGTGCTCTCCAAAGGGTAACAGACCAACTGTTGTGATGCAACTGTGAGAAAAGTGTGTGCAGTTCTGGAGCCAAATGAAACCACTATTAGTTTGCTATGCTTGGAGCTGATAGTGTCTCTAACTGAAGGCTGCCTTACTCTCTCATGAAATCCAGCCGTGTCTGAGGAAGGATGATGACCTGGCCTTGGGCATTCTTTTCATGTCTGGGGGGAAGGTGGCAGGGGAATGTACTGGAAGTCTAATAGCCAGGATGCTCCCTATCTACTAGGCCTAGGAAGTGCTTGGATTACATAATGCCCCCATAGTTGACCTATTCCTTTTTTTTTTTGTAGTAGTAGTGTATGGTTAAAGAAAAGGAGGACACTTAAGCTTACGATGATGGATTAGGGAGCAGGGAGGAAACATGTCTAGACTGGAATTTCCAAATATTCTTCTCCCCTCCCCCAGTGTTTCTGATGTGTAGTTGGGCAGAAAGTTAAAAACCCAAACCAAACAGTGGTTTCCCAGAAGGAAACAGTGGGTATTGAAGGTTGGATCTCCTGGTTGAACTACTTACTCCACAGTCAAGGAAAGAGCTAATCTAACTAAAACAGGGTGTCTGCCTTCATAGTGTTGATGACTGACTTTGTTAGCCACTCCAAGCCTTGGGTGTTGAAGCATTTGTGTTCAAGAAATGGATGAAAGCGCCAAAAGCTCCTGGTTAGAAAAGGCAAGACTCATGGCCTTGCTCCAGAATAGGTGCTGAACACTGGCTGCCGATCAGCCATCTGCAATCAGATGGAAATTTAACTGGGAAATATTTAACAAAACAAATAAAGGTACAATAGAACAAAGGTAATGTTAATGTGTTTTTTGAAGGCAATATGTGGCCCCCAAAGGTCATTATGTATGGAGTCAGTGGCCCCCCCTTTTGTTTGAATTTGATATTACTTCTCTAACCCTAGAGGCAGAGTCTTAGGCAGCTGACCCGGGGTGAGCCAGTTGTAGGTCTATCAACTTTTAAATAGATCAGCTGTGGTAGAGGGAAGGTAGGGAAAGATTCTGTAGTTCTCCCACAGGTTCAGGCCTTAGATAGGGCTTTAGTTCCTGGCTCTGGCCTTGTCCCATTAGGCCAGAGGGTGACATCAGCACAAATCACGTGCATGGTGACAAACTGGTTGGCTGAGAGAATAAAAAGCACCCTGCACACTCCCCATCCCTGGGAAGTTCTAGAAATGAACCAGAAAAGAAGCCACATATCTTTCATCAGTGCCTACCCTGGGCAAGCCTGGCTGTGCCGGGGATCCTGGCGAGGCTGCAGGAGGGAGCACAGCTGCTGCTGATTTGACACCAATTCAAACATTTGTGGTCAATAATATTTCTGAGTCTGCAAACAGTGCCTGACAATGCCCACTCCTTCCCTCCTGTTAGACAATCCACACTTTGTCCAGGGCCTTGTTTGCTCTAAATGTTGACATGTTCTTGTTTCCCAACAAGTTTGGCTATTCCCCTCTTCTCCCCCTTCTTTCAGGGAAGGAAATGTGTTCTTTTTTTTCTCTCTTCACAGAGCCTGCCAAGGAGCTGTTTTAGTACGTGCAGTCATAGAGATGAGGAATATTTAATTTGCAACAATGCTAAAGCCCCCAAATTCAAACTGGAGCACCTCCTATTTCCTTTCGCCAGGCCTGGTCCAGGGTCCTGCAAGAAGGTAGCCTAGTAGGCCTCAAGTTTCATTTCCTGTTCTCAATAGGTGGTAGAAAGTTCACTGCAGTGGCCAGCAGTCTTCAAGTACTGTGGGCTGCCTGCACTATAAAAAATAAGATATCAACAACTGCCTAAAAAGGGGTCCAATCTTTCTTCTTCCTCTAGAAGTAGAAGCCAAAGCTCAGATGCCCTTGTTACCACAGGTCTGTGAAGCAGTCTGTTGCTAGGAGAAGAATTTCATGTACTTTTCTTCTTACTTCATAGTGGGAAATATTCAAAGGTTTCCAAAGGACCTGTACATGACTATAACCCAGTTTTCTGATAGCTGTACTAGGTACTGATTTGTGACTTTGGAAGTCCAGGTTTACCTCTTGAACCTCTAAGTCAAAAGAATAGCTGGGAACTAATTCAGCCATCTGACTCTCCAATATGGCCTAATACAGCAGACTACAATTCTGCAGACACAGCAGTACCAATTCTTAACCTTTTCCAAATGACAGGTCTCTGAGTCAATGGCTAGGGAGAGATGTTTAGGGAAAAGGAGGACATTTGTGCAAGCTGCCAAGCACTATATAACTGAAAAAGCTTCACAAAAACTTTAAATTCTGGGGAAAATATCACCGTGTGCAGGGACATGAGCCTGATTTGACCTTCTGGTCCAAGAGCTCCCCTGTTTCAAATATTGATTTCCTAGTGGTGTCCTCTTTGGGCCAAGTTCCTACACAGAAGACTAAGAGGCCAATATTGACAGACTTGCAGAAATTTGTTTGTCACTAGGATGGGGACTGGAGAGAGAAGCTTTTAGTGTTTACAACCTATGTTCTGCAGATGCTTTTCTCCTCTCTGTAAGGACCCTCAGTTGTCTGAAGAGTTGATAATCTTAAAGTTGTTTCCTCCCCCACCCCCCCCAACCTGCCCTTTTCCTGGTTCCAAAGAGAGGCTGAAAAGTGCAGAAATGAAAGAAATGAGAGTCAATAAGGAAGCCTGACTCTCCTCAGGTATAGCTCTCTGTGGTTATATAAAATCAGAAGGGTCTTTCACACTCCCTATCATTGCAAACACTGCTTCACTTTACTGGAATAGGCAAGGAGAGAAGGAGCAGGCATAATGTGGGGGAGGAAATAAAGAGCAGGTACTCAGCATGGGCCAAGGAGGCAGTAGTCTGTGGGGTAGGAGGGGAGGAAAGATTGGTTCTGTGATATTCTCTTTTCCTACCATTTCTGGGGCCTCCAAGGCTGCCAAGCTCCTCAGAAAGACTACAAGTCCTCCTGGCTATTAATGCCTCCTCCAAATCTTTGTTCCTTCTTCTTCGATCTCTTTCTTCAAGGGCAGTGATGGGAAGACTCTCTTACTTCTTTATGCCTTTTCCCCAGTAGATAACGGACCTGAGCTAGGCACCAAAGCCAGGTGCCAAGACTAGGACAAGTAGCTTCCAAGTCTTAGAGGCTGATGCAAGAAAGTTATCCCTTGACTCCTCCCAATTCAACCCTAAGGAGCAAAGGGAGATTCCCAGCCAAGTGAAAAGGCAGCTTTTCTCTATTTACCTGATGCACCTGGTAGGCTTTTCTAGGCTCCTAGAAGTCTTAGAATCCCTTAAAAGTGTTACACTTCAGAACCTGGACAATTTGAGAAATGTCCCCACTTCTCAGTACGGATAGGATACCTGGTCTTTGGGGAGGGTAAGGGCCATTTTTGCTCAGAGCATGGGCTAGGACAGTTAGTATAAGACTCTCTGCCCATGGGTGTGGAAGACCACTGACTATGCACTCATCTGTAACTGCAAGTCCAACACTCAGGAGCTCAGCAGAGTATCTGACAGGATTAGTCTGCAGCATCCAGGACTTGTTTGCAGTGAGATCTACAAACCTGGAAGTGATTACAGCTCCAGATTTTACTACAATGTGAATTTGCAATGACAGCAACAGTAAGATTGTGGACTCATCAATGGTCAGCCATGAAAAATGTTGATTGCTTAGTCCTTAGGAGGACTAGGTGAATGGCTAGGAAATGGGCTGGGGAAGGTTTTAAGGGTTTCCCAGGGCTCCTGAGAAAGGACAAGAGAAACAACTCATAAGCCAGAGTGCTTAAGAGAGAAAGAGCGTATGCCAGTCTTCCCTGGGAACTCCCACGTGAGCAGGCCCCTGTGGCGGACCACACTAATGAGACCAGTAACACAAGCCTTTGATTAAGCAGCTCTGAGCACAGCAACTTGACTGAAATACAGTGAGGCGGATGGGTTTGTTCCCACCACTTCCCCTGGGTTCCCAGGACAACGGATCACTATTGGGGAGCATGTATAGTAGTGTCGGTGAGCCATGTGTGCCCAGTCCCTGCCTATGAGTGAATGGGGGGCTGGGAGAGCCAAGTCTAGCACTGGTTGTCAGTAGTCAAAGCAGTTCATTTCCCTTCCTCACCTGTGGCTTCCCCAACTGTGCTGGAATTTTCATTGCTACAGCTGAGTCTCTAGAGTATTTTGGGGGGCAACTGAGCCCCAAAATCCAAACAAATTGCTGTCCTATTCATCTGGCTTTATTGTTTGAGGGTCAGGGGGTATGCCTTAAGAAAATGGAAGAGTCCGAAATGCAACCTGTGTGACAGCAGAGTTCTGCTGGCTTCTCAATCAGAACCACCAGGTGAAGCCTGGATAGTGGCTGGAGGACTTAGACTTAGTTCCATGACTCACTGGAGGACAGTGGCAGCACCTGCCTCTTCTCCTTTTTAGCCACAGAAGCAGTTTGGGGGCTCTGGGCTTTATTGGCCTAGAAGATCCCCTGCTGCTAAGAAAAGGAGTGTTGGCTGAATTCTCAATCCCAGTTTAGAGTCAAGGGTTCTTTCTGAAGTGTAACTGAATGAAACGTGTTCCCATGTTCAGAATACCCAAATCCATTCTCTCCTGAGAAAGTTTGTTTGAACCTTTAATACATATTAATGCTATCCTGAGGACATTTCTGCTGAGACCTGTCAGCACGCATCATCTGCTGGGAATTATGAATCATTAACTCTCAGAGGCTGGTGTCACATATATTCTCTCCAGCACCAGGCCTCTCCCTCCCCCAGGATCCACACTCTGCCTGGGGGGGAAGGGGGAAGAGGCTCTTCCCTTCACATTCTCCACTGAACAGAGAAGCTCGCCTATGCTAGGAGGGCATGGCTTGAGAGTGGGGAAAACGGGGAAGAGGAGTGGAACAGACGCTACCACTTGTGTGTGGGGCTCATTTCAAGTGTTACACTTCAGAACCTTTGCTACAGTAACTACCAACACCACAAAGACAGAAATCTAATGTTACCAAGTGAGACTTTAAAAATGTATTTATAACTTTATGGTTCAAAGTAATTTTGTTATGAAACAATGTAATAATGACTGTGGAAAAAATCAAGATAATTTATGGAGCACAATATCCCTAAAGGACTAGATTCAATTTCTACCATGGCTTGGTCTGTACTGTGTAGTAGGGTGTCCTCTGTTTTCTGTTTGTTTTAATAAAGAGTTAGTGGTTTTTTAGTGGGCGGGGGCATAGAGGAGAATAAATTCTTCTGCCAGCTTAGGCAGATACACACACATACACAAACACACACAGAGCATACATATTTATCAAAGAAAACATTAAGGACACCCCCTTCCCATCTTAGTTAGTAGTTTACTTTCAGAACCAGTACAGTCCCTTTTTCCAAATGAATGAGTTGTAAGTCTCCTAGGTAATTACCCCATTCCAGATAATCACCACCACCACCAAAGGTGACAAACGTACAGTGCTTTACAGTTTACAAAGTTCCAGCTAGGATATATAATTTTCTTTCTCTACTGGTAGAGAGGTATGACTCTCTGCCCCCTTCTCCTGCCCTCCCCAACCATTCTCCATTGTCTTTGGAAGTACAGCAGACCAAAATGATAATAAACTAAAGACAGAAGAAAGCATTTAAAGGTGGGAGGGGAGGGAGAAGTGTGGCATGTAGGATGAAAGACCCAGTAGCCTCTTGCAACCTACCTAGCAACCAATTTTGAAGCTGCTTGGAGTTCTACACCCCCTAAAAAAAGAGTACATAAACGAATGAGAGCTTCCAATACACCGAGCAGATTCTTTTCTTGTGTGGCTAGACTCAGACCTAGCCACAATTGGTGCTGGAGAAAGATGGTTAATTTAGGTGTTCCCCTCTACAGAATCTGGCTATGTCTGGTCCATGCTTGTGGCTTCAGGTAAAAGTACAGAGGGATTCCTGTATATGTGGGACACAAGGGATTTATATACTAATTGAATGATCTTCCTACATTCACTTATTTCCCCTAGCATTCTAAAAGTACAGAAAGTTCTACTTCCCCAGATTGAAGGGGGAAGTTCCAATCTGTGAGGCTTTTGTGGAAACAAAGTGAACAAAGCCGGAGGATCTCAGACACAGCCAGTACAATTAGTGGGTCGGAAGCATGGCTGGTTCTTTCAGGGAGGTATCTGCAATATCACTGTTTTCTAGAAGAATTTTTGCTTAGTGATGGAAGAATAAGGACCGTGCTCTGGTTGTCCACCAGATAATGAGGGCTTTCCTGAAGTCACCTTCAAACAATACCTGCTATCCCAGGGTATCCTATAAGAGAGTATGCCTGCCCATGGACACTCGATCCTCTGAAAGAGAGTCACACAGGGAGAGGAGGGCCTTAGGCACTGGAAAGGAGGAAGGGAGAGAAGAAATAAAGGCCTTCTCACTTGTAACCAGGGTCCATGGGCCGCATATGGATGCTCTTCGGTGGCAAATGCGCCTTCCACTCCCGTCGATACAAATGTGATGGCTGTATCCCCCGTAATACTCTTATATGTAAAGTGCCGTCCATGTAACAGCCTGCCCCTGTGAGAGACAAAAACAGAGAAAGTGAGGAGTGAGGTTCCTGAAGAACCAGTCCCAGGATGGGTGAATGGCACCGTCTCTGGGGGCCTTTTAGGTTTTGTGTTCTTGCCAAAACCTTTCCCCAAATGGTTTGGAAGGAAATGGAGCCAAAATGTTTCTCCTCACTTTTCAGAGGCAAGAGCCAAAGTAAATGCTCTGCCAGGGACTTTATTTAAAGGTATTTCTCTCAGCATCATTCTTGTAAGTGGTTCTAAGCCCTTAGAGTCACAAACTATCAGAGAGGGGAGGGCCAGCAAATAATCTAGTGCAGTCCCTTCATTTTAAATATAAAAGCTGAAGCACAAAGAAGCAATAGGACTTTCCCAAGGTCTCTCTTGAACAGGCAAGAAGGAAAGCATTAGACCTGTGAGCCTCTGCTGGCAGTCTAGTCTGCGAGGCCTCTGTTGTTGCTGTTTTCATTTGTTCCTTTCAATCATGTCTGACTCTCTATGACCCCATTTGGGATTTTCTTGGCAAAGACACTGGAGTGGTTCGCCATTGCCTTCTGTCAGATGAGGAAACTGAGGCAAACAGGGTTCAGTGACTTGTCCAGGATCATTGAGCTAGTGTCTGAGGCTGGATTTGAACTCAGGTCTTCCTGACTCCAGGCCTAGCACTCTATCCACTGCTCCATCTGTTAGGTCTTTACCATTGTACAAATCTTACCTTCAGAGCCTACATCTGTACCTGCCTCCCAATGTTGTCACTATAAAATCTTTGCTACCACATCTGGCCCAGCATCTGAATAACCAACCCAAGGAATTCAAACAGGTCACTGAGGGTAAGAGGCTCTCACAGCAAATATTTGTTGAATAAAAGAATGAATGGATTTATAGTGGTTAAATGTTAACCCAGTTCATATCCCTGAAAATCCACAGGGTGAAAGTGAGAGTAAAATAGAAGAATAAATACCACTATTTGAAAAAGAAGTGAACTTCTGCTCTTTCTTTTACCAGACTACTCTGAATTAACCCATCTTTGAACCAAATGTCCTAAGCCAAGTCCAAACACAAGCAGCCTTAAAGGAAGCGGTCTTTCCTAGGTTTGGGCCCTGAATTTGTATAGGCCTGCCCCTCACACTGGTTCCCTTCCAAGCTCTTATTTACTGAGATGCACAAGGCCTCTAACTTACAGAGTATGATGGAGAATCCAAATTTTAAAAGTTTTTGCCCTCGCCCTTCTCCACTGGTCAGTACTCACTAGACTGTCCTAGCAGGGAGGGGAGAGGAGAGGTAAGAAATGTGTCCCTGTTCTTCTGGGTTACTATTCCCTGAGTCAGGGAGTTATTCTTATTAATTTTTATGACATCAAACCCAGGACCGAACTCCAAAGGGCCATGGAGAGGCCTAGTTGCATCTGATTTTGTCTTATATATTGTCCATGGGACTCTGAGTTGAGTTCCAGCCACAGAATTGGTATTTCTGGTAGTGATGTGAGTGGTGGAAAGGACACAGCCGGATGGATTTCTCTGTCCTAGATGGAGCCTCTAGGCCAGCACTGGGTTTGGAGTTTAAACTGGTCAGTTTGGATTAGAAGTTCAACAAGAAGAATGAATACCAGTCTCCTAGAATGCCTTGTCCCATGACAGACTAGTGCTGGGAACATTGTTATTCTCCCAAGGTGAGGGTTTCACAAAACTGATTGCTGGAGAAATGGGAGGCTTCTTTGGCCAGACAGTCACCTCTAAGAAGAATGGGCTGATCAACAATATTCTTGATCGACTGTTTTATTTTAGAGAAGGTAAACTCACTACATGAATTGAAGGGTTACACAGTATCTCCTAGCACTTAAGAGTCTATGAGATGACTAGTGTGACAGGTTGAAGGCAACAAAATTGGAAATACTAAGGAAATGGACTAATAGTACCTCCTCCCTCCCCAAAGCTGCCAGCACACTCATGGCTGACATGGGCTGAGAGAAAGTGAAGAGGAGCAGTCTCTTCTTGGTAACAGGGTCTGAACCAGTGAGTCCCATCCTCCTACAGATCTAACTCCTTCCCATCGATACTAGCTACAGGCTTAAGGCATGGTGGTGTGGGGGGTTTGGAAGAACAGAGTTCCCAATCTGGTGTCATGCTGCATGTGAGAATTCCTAAGACATGACCCAGTACAGCCAGTTCTACGTTCTGAAGACCACACATTCTCTATATGCAGACATGAACTGAAGCTTCAAAAGACATCCTCCATTCCCAATCCTGTGGGCAAGAGGCAAGCTTACTGGGAGAAATGTGTGTGCCAAAGGCTGATGGTTTCTTGAGTGTTTTGGATCACATTTCAGATGGTAGCAAGCTGTGGTGGTTTGGGGAAAGGATGAAGAAAGGGGGTGTCCTGTGAATGGAAGAGTGCCACCTGGAGACCAAACTGGGACACTACAAACTTCGCACTAGAGGGCAGACCATGAACAGGTCTGGGCCGCCTCTTGCTCACCTCAGACAAAGTGGAATTAGTGCTCCAGACTCCTGGTTGAATTTCAGATGTACGCTTTCAAGCTGTCGTGTGCGAATTAGCTCATGGGGAATAATAGCTGCTGAGCTCTCACTTTCTAAACTGTCCTTGCGACTCCTACGAAACAAACACAAATTCAGCACAAATTAACACCAGCAATTTCAGTACTTTATGGAGAAAGGAGAGACAGGCAAGGTTGCTTCATACTGGGTGTAATCAAATATAACACAGTAGTAGTAGGGCATAATGGGGCCTCCTTGGGGCAGAAAGCGAAAGAATCTGGTAGGCTGTTGCCACAATCTTGGACCTGGCTTCAGCTTGTGCCTAAGTGGCTAGTGTTATCCTCTAAATCCCAGCAAAAGTTTTCAAGAACCCCAGATCTCCATTTCACCAAGGTCAGGATGGGAGTATACTTTAAGACTAAATCCTAAGAACTTCCTTCTAGTTGACCCCTAAGTGGCAGGGACATGAGATTTGACTCTGAGTACACAAACCCTCCTTGCCTGTGTTCCCCAACCCCCAATGGGCAGGGAGTTGCAGCAACATAAACATCCCTTAACTGGCCAGGAAATGATACAATCCTCACTGCGGGGGAGGAAAAGGGGCTCTCTTCAGAAAGCAAGTAAAGATGAGAGGCCTCTGGCTGGACAGAACAACTTTTGAGGTCAACTGCAAATATTAAAACTAGAGACTTCTCCATTAGCCCCATATCTCCACCTATTACCAGATGTCCTCCCAAAGACAGTCCAGCTTTCACATGGCTGAGGGAGCTCAGCCTGAGGACTATTCTCTCCTTGATCCCACTGAAAGTCAGAGAAGGATGCTACTATCCCAATTCCCAACCCTGTGCCCCCCACAGCTGGGTTATTGGGTACATTTGCAAAGTAACATTTACTCTTTCAAATTCAGCTGCTCTGACAACCTTTCAAAAGCACTTAATCAGAGCTGTTGGTTACCCACTGACACCATTCAAAAGACCGGATTCTGGTTTTGGATTGTGAACCTTAAAACAATTACCCAAGTGTCTATCAAAATGCTGGGTGAAAAGCTCAATTTATTTATCATTCCAGCTTTAAGAGCCACCCAGAATCTTGGGACTTGCCAGCCATGGAAAAGCAGACCAAATATCCCCTTGTGTGACCATAGTGGTTAAAGTACTGAAGGGGTGGGATCATCAAAAGCTACTTGGCTTTCCTTCAGGAACAATGGCTGAAGTAAGCCATGCTGGTAAGGGAAGAGGCTTGGGAAGAAGGATGAGGAAGCCAGAAAGCATAAAGATAGAAGGTGATGCCAAATGTGAAAGAATTTACCACTGGCAAAATGAGGTAGTTTATTCTGCTACATCAGTAATATGTTCAACCTCTCTGGTCAGTTTCAAGATGATGATTTGGCTTTTCTTTCACAAACTAGTCTGAAGCAGTCTTTTCCACAATTACCTTCCCCACCTCTTTCTCTTCAGCATATACTCTTTGACCAGATCTTTAAAATAGCTCAGCACCAGAGTCAAGACACTCACAGAATATCCAAGCTGGAAGGCCTCTCTGAGATTATAGATGAGGAAAGTCTTTGTACTGCACTACTGTTACTACCAACTCTTAAGTTTGCCAGCTTTCTGATTCTTCCCAATCTGATCAGGGAGAGCTCCATTTGCTCCAACTGGAAAAACATCAAAGGGGCCTTCAGTTCAAGAATTATAACAGAATAACTCATGAAAATGGTAGGTGTCTCGGGATGAAGGGCTTTAGGTGTGGCCTCTACTGAGATGAAGAATATTCTGGGTTGGGTCCCACTAAGACGTTGGTCTTCTGTTTCTTATTATTAGAGGTTGGGCTTGGGATCCATGTCTCATGGAACTGCTGGAGTTCATGAATGTAGAATACCTCACTTGAATGTAGAATACCTCACTCCAAGAATCTACAATCTTCTAGCACAGATAAGAATGCAGATTTTTGGTCACAGGGAGGTAGGGATGAAGAATCAACAACATACAATACTGCATCTAGAAAATCTCAAGATGGAGGGGAGAAAATTGTTGAAAGTCAGCTAAAGTCACCTTGGTAACTGTTACAACATACTCCCCCAGAACAAGGATATCAAACCCAACTACAAGCAGCTTTAAAGAAATGAAAAAGAACTTAATCATCTGAGGAATTAATGTGACAAGTGCCCACATTTACACCTCCCACCAACCTTCAATCATTTGGAAATGCACTTTTATCTTTCACGTAAAAAAAAAAAAATTTTTCTTAAATCACAAAATGCTAGCTCTGCAGTCCTGGAGCCTGGGTATTTCCGGTGCATTGCATCAGTGGAAATGTGGCCACTCTGCACGAAGAAGCCCAGCCTTTCTCTGATTTGTTTTTTCTGGACATCAATGCAGAAGCATGAATTATTTGTGTGGGTGGGACAACGTATTAAATCTGCAGCCAACACAGGTCTGCAATGTTTTGCAAGGTTGTCAGCTCTGAGTTATAAAAAAAAAAAAATCAGCAGTAGGTTGTTTTTCCCCTGGGTTGTTGATGATGGGGAAAGCAGAGGGCTGGGGAGGTGAGAGGTGTCTCGAGTGAAGTGTGTCATAAACATTTTCTTTCATATTCCTAGGAAAACACGAGTGACAAGGGAGGGCCTAGGGTCCCCAAGGTCAGTTATTGTTCCAGGACCTAGTCTAGGGCTTCCAGGGCTGGGTGCTCTTTGGAAGTTTTTCTTCTCCTAGAAGAATGTGAATGGCTTTAATCAAGGCTTGCTCCATATAGTTGTTAGGGAAAAGAATCCTCCCCCCTTCTTCATAAAACTTATTCTCACTGCCAAGCGAGTCACTACACTGCGCTTACAGAGGCGTGACCTTTGAAAAAAGATTACTCAGGTCTTTATGAGGTACAAGTCAAAAAAGTCACTATTGACAGGAAATGTAGCCCCCAGTGGACTACTAGTGCTTCAAGAAGGTGTGCTGTTAATAAAGAAAAACCACACATGGAAAAAGAACATAAATATCCTCTCTGAACATAATCTTCTATGACTGTTTCCTGCTATGTCTTACTTTCTCCCAAAACCCTTTTGCATTCTCACTGTGACATCACCATTGTAACCAAGGGACTGGAGATCACTGTGAGGATGAAGAAGTGTTCTCCCTGTGGTACAGCAGATTGTTGCTGAATTAAGCCCAAAACTCAATTAAACAAACATTTATTAAGTAGTTATTAGGTCCAAGGAACAGCGCTAGGTGCTGAAGGTGCAAAGATAAAAACAAAAAATAGTTCTGGTCCCCTGAAGTCTACATTGACATACATACTGCATGTTCACACATGAATAAATAGAAGATAATTTGAAGGGGGGAGAGGGAGGATCAGGAAAAGTTCTGCATAGGATATGGTAGATAAAGATTCTTCTAAGAGGCACAGGAGAGGATGAAGCGAATGCATTTCAAGTATGAGCAACAGTTCCTGCAATGGCATGGAAGGAGGAGAAGGAAGGATGAGCCTAAGCAATGGCAATAGGGAATAGAGTGCAGAAATAAGCCTGGAAATACAGGCTGGTGTCAAATGATAGGGAGCTTTCAATGACAGGCTAAGGAGTGTGTATTTTATCTTAGAGGCAAAAGAGGGCCCCTGAACATTTCTGAACAAAGGAGCAAATTTATACCTTAAGATTGGAAGATGCAGTAGGGAAAAGAGAAACTGGAATCAGGGACAACAACTAAGAGTCTGCAATAGTTGAGTGAGAAATGATAAAGGTCTGAACAAGAGTAGTGGCCATGTATGTAGAGAGAAGGAAACAAATGCAAGAAATGTTATGGACACAGAATTGATAAGACTTAGCAACCAACTGGATATGGAGCTTGTGAGAAACAGAAAAAAATGAAAGCTCCAAGTTTGCAAAGTTGAGTCAATGGTACCATCCTCAGCAAAAACAAATAAGTTTGAAAATATAGCAAGTTTAAGGGAGAAGAAATAAATTTTGTTTTTTAAACATAATTTGAGATATTGTGGGACATCAAAGTGGAGATATCAATCAAGCAGTGAGAATATGGAACTGGAGTAAAGGACAGACATTAAAGTTAAATTGGGAGTTCAGCTATTCAACTTATTTTGAATCCAATTAAGTATACTATCATCTAGCCTACATAATTTTACTTTATCCATGACTACATAAGAAAATCAAATGCTTTGTTAAAATCCAGGTAAGTTGTATCTACAGCATTTCTCTGACCTACCAGTATAATAACCCTGTCAAAAAAGGAAATGAGGTTAGTATATCATGGTTTGTTATATTTTTAATGAAGTTATAATGGCTTTTATGATCACTGTTTCCTTTTTAGGATGATGTTCAATGGCCATTCCCCTGATAACATACTCTAGAATTTTACCAGGAACTAAAGCCAGACTCACTGGTCTATGGTCTATACACTCAATTCTCTTTCCTCTTTTGAAAACCAGGCCATTTACCCTCTGACCCAGTCACACCTCTCGTTTTCATGGATTTCAAAGATTACTGACTGATAGCTCAGGAATCACATCTGCCGTTTTTCAGTACCCAACATATAGTTCATATATAGTGAGGGATTTTCTCTGAATTCCTCCTATTTTTAATTTCTTACCGCATAATAATACTCCATTCCATTTCAAATTACATACGAAAAATTACTAAAGTTTTAAATACTATTGGCCCAAGGGATCAAAGGTCCAACATATAACAAGATATTCACAGTAGAAGGTTTGATGGTAGCAAAGGTTCCCATATTCCAAGCTTCCAATCACTTCCACCCAAGTGACCAGTTACTCTTTGCTGTGAAGAACCAGATCCAAAATAGAATTCTTTTTTAAAAAATTTTTTATTTTTACTTTTCCAAATTTACTTTTCTAAGATTTTGAGTTTGAGATTCCTCCCCCTTTCACAAGAAGGCATGTAATCTGATATAGGCTATACATGTACAATCATATTAAACATATTTCCACATTAGTCATGTTGTGAAAGAAGAATCAGAACAAAAGGGAAAAACTGTGAGAAAGAAAAAAGAAAATAGTATGCTTCAATCTGCATTCTTACTCCACAGTTATTTCTCTGGATATGGATAAGCGTTTTCCATCATTAGTCTTTTGGAACTGTCTTAAGTCATTGTATTATTAAGAATAGCTAAGTGTATCAAAGTTGGTCATTGAACAATGCTGCTGCTACCATGTACAATGTTCTCCTGGTTCTGCTCATTTCACTAAGTATCAGTTCATATAAGTCTTTCCAGGCTTTTCTAAAATCTGTCTGCTCATAATTTTTTATGGAACAAAAGTATTATTTTTTTCTTTTCTTTTTTTAAATTTATTTATTTAACTTTAACATTCATTTCCACAAAATTTTGGGTTCCAAATTTTCTCCCCAATTCTCCCCTCCCCCACCCCAAATGCCAAGCACTCTAAATTGCCCCATCACCAAACTGCCCTTTCTTGTAACATCCCTCCCTTCCCTTATTCCCATCTTCTCTTTTGTCCTATAGGGCAAGGTAACTTTCTATACCCCATTACCTGTATTTGTTATTGCTGAGTTGCAAGAACAATACTCAACAGTTGTTCCTAAAACTTTGACTTCCAACATCTCTTCATCCCTCCCTCCCCACCCATTCCCTTTGAGAAGGCAAGCAATTCAATATAGGCCATATCTGTGTAGTTTTGCAAATGACTTCCATAATAGTCGTGTTGTGTAAGACTAACTATATTTCCCTCCATTGCTTCTATTCTCTCTTTTGATCCTGTCCCTCCCTAAGAGTGTTGACTTCAAATTGCTCCCTCCTCCCACTGCCCTCCCTTCTGTCATCCCCCCCACTGCCCTCTCTTCTGTCATCCCCCCCACCCTGCTTATCCCCTTCTCCCCCACTTTCCTGTTATAAGAAAGGTTTTCATACCAAAATGAGTGTGCATTTTATTCCTTTAGTCGAATGTGATGAGAATAAGCTTCATGCTTTTTCTCTCATATTCCCTTTCCCCCTCCACTGAAAAGTCTTTTACTTGCTTCTTTTATGAGAGATAATTTGCCCCATTCCATTTCTTTCTCCTCCCAATATATTTCTCTCTCACCGCTTAATTTCATTTTTTAAAGATATGATCCCATCCTATTCAATTCACTCTGTGCTGTGTGTGCGTGTGTGTGTGTGTGTGTGTAACGTGTGTGTGTAATCCCACCAACTACCCAGATGCTGAAAAAAAGTTTCAAGAGTTACAAATATTGTCTTTTCATGTAGAAATGTAAACAGTTCAACTTTAGCAAGTCCCTTATGATTTCTCTTTGCTGTTTACCTTTTTATGCTTCTCTTCATTCTTGTGTTTGAAAGTCAAATTTTATTTTCAGCTCTGGTCTTTTAATCAAGAATGCTTGAAAGTCCTCTATTTCATTGAAAGACCATTTTATTCCTTGAAGTAGTATACTCAGTTTTGCTGGGTAGGTGATTCTTGGTTTTAGTCCTAGTTCCTTTGACTTCTGGAATATCATCTTCCACACCCTTCGATCCCTTAAGTTGCTAGATCTTGTGTTATCCTGATGGTGTTTCCACAATACTTGAATTGTTCTGCTTGCAATATTTTCTCCTTGACCAGGGAACTCTGGAATTTAGCCACAATGTTCCTAGGAGATTCTCTTTGTGGATCTCTTTCAGGAGGTGATCAGTGGATTCTTTCAATATTTATTTTGCCCCCTGGTTCTAGAATATCAGGGCAGTTTCCCTTGATAATTTCATGAAAGATGACGTCTAGGCTCCTTTTTTTGATCAAGGCTTTCAGGTAGTCCCATAATTTTTAAATTGTCTCTCCTGGATCTATTTTCTAGGTCAGTTGTTTTTCCAATGAGATATTTCACATTATCTTCCATTTTTTCATTCTCTTGGTTTTGTTTTGTGATTTCTTGGTTTCTCATAAAGTCTCCATCTGTTCCATTCTAATTTTTAAAGAACTATTTTCTTTTCTTTTTTTTTTTAAGAACTATTTTCTTCAGTGAGCTTTTGAATCTCCTTTTCCATTTGGCTAATTCTGCTTTTTAAAGTATTCTTCTCCTCATTGGCTTTTTGAACCTCTTTTGCCAATTGAGTTAGC
>CM053769.1:548167834-548183605 GCA_028658325.1 Potorous gilbertii
GTTGACCCACTTTTCATACTCTTCTTGCATCTCTCTCATTTCTCTTCCCAGTTTTTCCTCCACCTCTCTTGATTTTCAAAATCCTTTTTGAGCTCTCCCATTGCCTGAGCCCACTGAATATTTATTTTGGATGTTTGGGATACAGAAGTCTTGATTTTTATGTCTTTCCCTGATAGTAAGCATTGTTCTTCCTCAATGGAAAGAATGGGAGGAGATATCTGTTCACCAAGAAAGTAACCTTCTATGGTCTTATTTTTTTCCCTTTTTTGGGCATTTTCCCAACCAGTTACTTGACTTTTGGGTCCTTTGTCAAGAGTAGGGTATACTCTGGGAATGTGTAAAATCTCAGTTCCTCCAAGGTGGCATAATCAAGAGTGTACTGAGTGGTCTGAGTGCAGGAAGGGATTTTTGTGCCCAGAATCTTAGCAGTTTCCTCTCCACAGCCACCTGGCCTCCAGTTCCACCAAGCCAGCACTTGGGGGGGTGGGATTCAGTCAAGTTGTGGGGGGTAGGGCCACCAATCTCTCTCAGGGCTTCTACACAGGGTGGAGGCAAGAAGCAGCTCCTCAGCACCCCCAGGGGTTTTTATGATCCAACAACAGTCTCGAGCTGCCATAAAAACTGCTGCTGCCCGTTGCCTCTGTAGCTGCTGCCTGAGGCCGGAGCTATGGGAAGGCCCTTCTGCCTTCCTGGACAGCTGAAAAAACCCCGTCACTGAGCTCTGGCGCCTATAGGTTGACGGATATGAGAACCCGCTGCTACTGGGACTGGGGATTCTGCAACTGGCGATTTTATCCCTGAGGATTGTTTGTGAACCCCGTGCAGTGGCCAAGACTGGGCTGGGCTCCACTCCGCATCCAGTGCAACTGACATTTCCCGTGGACCTTTCAGGTCACCCTGGGCTGCAAATCTCCTCCTCTCTGTTGTTCTCCACTTCTGCTGCTCCAAAATTTGTTGAGAGCCCCTCTCTACAGGTATTTTATGGGCTGTGTGGGGAGACACTGCATATATATGTCTTTCTAGTCCACCATCTTTGCTCTGCCCCCGAACAAAAGTATTCTATTATATTCATATGCCACAACTTGTTCAGCCATTCCCCAATTGATGGGCATCCCCTCGATTTCTAGTTCTTTGCCACCAAAAAAGAGGGGCTATGAATATTTTTGTACATGTAGATCCTTTCCCCTTTTTTATGAAATATGTCTTCTTTACACCTTTTGGTGAATGACAATATCATTCAGGCAAGTCAAAAATTAGCTGATATGCTTCAAGCAAAAAGAATACGCCAATATGTGCTCAGACAATTGAAATCCCTCATCATTAGTCTGTGACAGGTTTGAGATCTGTTTCCTGAACTTAATTCTACTGAAGGGGAGAGAAAGCCTATAGCATCAATGTAATTTGGTTTTGGTTCCTTTGAACTTTATCCAAAAGCTTTCTTTCCACCATGTTTTTTCCCCCCCACTGGTTCTTGGATTTCTTATGTGCTTGTACCTTGTAAATATACACATGGTTAAACAAACTGTGATATATGAAGGTAATGAAACATGATGTATTAGCAAGGACGCCGGCATACACAGGAGGGTCTACTGTACAGGTTCTTAGATCTGCTTTTCTAAAAGGAAAGCAACTTTTGAGGAGTCAATAATCATTTTAATCAAGCACATATATCATTCACTTAGTTCAGGAGAAAAAGTTAGCACCCTGAACTTCCAAGAAAATATAAACAGAGAAACAAAGATCAAACAGACCGGGCTTCCAACCGTCTGAACCAAGGATCAACAGACAGATCCAACTGTCTGACCATACACATATAGCCACCAGAGAGAGAAGCACCAACGTCTGGGTTTTCAAATATGGCGGGGGGGAAAGGGGGAGCTCCTTAGGGGTTTCCCAGAGTCTCATCTGGCATACAAACTTTCTTCCAAAAACTAAGCCCCAAAGTAAAACCTCACCTCAGAGTATTTATACACTTTTCAGAACCAGAGGACATCACAGCCCTTGAGAACCATTGCCTCAATTAACAGAAGATGTGGGCCTTCCTACAAAAAAAAATCTCCCCTAATCAAGCTTACCTTAATGGGCAGGCCCATTAATGGGTAGGAAAGATCTTTAATTTTCATTAGCATTATTGTACCATAAGAAATAAAAAATATAAAGAATTCAAAGAAGCACTGAAAAACATAAAACTGACACAGGATGAAGCAAACAGAACCAGAAAAACAAAATATATAATAGCTACAACAACGTAAACAGAAAAACAAAACAAACAAAAAGAATGCCATGTAATGACAATGACTAAGTATATCCTTGAAAAAATGCTGAGAAAATTCATCGTTACCACCTCTTCTCAGGGACAGGGGATTATGAGTGTGAAATATTGTATGTGTTAAGACTTTTTGTTGTTTTGGTGAATTATTTTTTTTTTACTTTTTTTTGTGAGTGACTTTTTGGATAGGTGAGGGAGTAAGAATATATTCAGAAAGGAAGGCAATGTAAAAACAAGAGGTAGATATAAACACAATGTTATACCACTGCCATTCCTTGTGCCTGCCTCCCCTATTCTTTTTATTTTGAACAAGGTGAAACTTTCCAAAGCCATGGGTACCAGGCCACCAAGTCTGAATGATAGACCTAATGTCAAATTTGCCTCCTTGTGTTAGGATCTTGAGTTTACCTTTCTTGTTGTCTATAATCTGTATGCTTATAATGCATCTAATATGGTAAATGAGGTTTACTCCTGATTTCTTTCTTGGATTTTGCTATAAACTTCGGAGGATCTATGCAGCTGCTGTTGCTGCTGCTGCTGTTTTGTTCCATTTGTAGCTTCTCTCTATAGTATTGATGGATATATATAAGAGGTTTTCTGGCTTTCTTCTTTCCCTTTTCCATTTAAAGTCCGTTTGAATCTTAACTATATTTCATACATTTTTAGATGTACTTCACACATGACCAGGAGACTTTCAATCTTATATTTTAAGTCATGGTTTGGAAAACCAAATCCTGTGTTCAGATGCCATCTTCTTCAAAAAATTTCATTTATCTCTTGTGTTGTGATGTCACTTTAATTCCAGATAGACCTTTCTCTTCCCAGAGAGCTATCCCTTATTACACAGAATAAAAAAAGGGAAAAAATTTTGACAAAAATAACCAACACATCAAGTAAGTTCAACATTACATACACTGTTCCACACTGAAATTCCCCACCTTTAGAAAGAGGTAAGGTGGAGAGATTTTCATCTCTCATTTAGGGCCAAATTCCTTAAGATATAGCTTTAGTTTTTTCGTTTATAGTGCTATAGGTTGTGTTTCTGGTGCTGCTTGCTTTTTGTCTCATATCAATCTTCCCTTGCTAGTCTTACTCTTCAGATTCACTATTTCTTATAGCATACTGATACTCTATTACATTTAAGTACCATAATTTATTAAAGCCATTCCCTAATTGAGGGGCATCTGTTTCTGATTTTTTGCTACTGTAAAAAGTATTATAATAAAAATTACATCATCTTCTCCTGTTTTATTCTCCTTTTCCCCAGTATCTGCCAAAATAGTTCTTGTCTTTGTCAATGCCTACTCCTGATCCTCTCCTTTTCCATCTTCTACAACAGACTGCATTTTCAATCCTCCTCACAGACCTCAAATCTTCAGCCTCTCCTTATCAACTGGTTCCTTCCCTACTGCCTTTAAACAGACTCGTCTTCTTCACCCTTGAAAAACCTTAATCTCCTCAAGCTATCTTTCTGTATCTCTTCTCTCTCAGCCAAACTCTTTGAAAAAGTTGTTTATACTCACTTCCTCTCTTTTCACTCATTCCTCAACACTTTGCAATCTGGCTTCTGCCCTTAGCACTCCACTGAAACTGCTTTCTCCAAAGTTAACAATGATCTCTTTAAAAATTGTTTTTTATTCTGAACTGAAAAGCTAAAAAGAGAGATCATTTTCATGCATGTAGCCAAACACAAAGAACATCTATGGAAATGGGAATCTCCATCACATTGCCTGCTTAAAAAATTACAATAAATTCTCTATATTACTTTCTATAATGTCCTGCTTGTCTGTGCCTTCCTGCTCAACTTCTTTCTACATGTTTCTATGCATTGAAAAAAATTGTTACAAGGCCCCTCCCCCATCATTACTGTTCAGTGTGACACCCCATGATTCTTACCTCACTGAGTAATAAGAGAAAAAAATCCCTTCTAACAATAACAACAACAACATGCCAAATGAAACCTTTTCAAAACCCTCAGAAGCGAACTAATCCAGTCCCAGGTCTTCTGCTTGTCTTGTCTAACGGCCTCAATTTACTTTCTGAAGACATTACAGCCCTGAAGCGATACTTTTTTCCCCATTAGAAAGCCAATACTCCATCATCATATGGCTCCTTCCGATAGCTCAAATAAATTTATCTTGTATGTTTCTCTTGAGCTTTGTATTTGTATTTCAAAGTTTCTATTTAGTTATGGCCTTTTTCATTGGAAATGCTCCCAAGTCCAGTTTTCCATTAAAGGTCCATTGTTTCCCTTCTAGGATTCTACTCAGTGATGCAAGATAAATTATTCCTGGTTGTAAGGCTTTTTGGGACAGTGTATATACCAAGATCAGCTTTTCTGTTATAATATAATCTACCAAGCCTTGTATGATCTTGACCAGGCACTGTGGTCCTTGAACTATGTCTTGGATTTTGACTATGACATTCCTAGAACTTTTTCTTCATGTTTCTTTGAGGAGGTGAGAATGGATTTATTTCTAACTTTCAGTCTGCCCTCCAATTCTAAAAGATATGTATAGTTTTCATTTATAATTTCTTGAAATACAGTGCCGAGGTATTTTTTTTAATTACAGCTTTCTGAGTCCAGTGATTCTTAAATTATCTCACCTTGACCTGTTTTCTAAGTCAGTTGTTTTTTATAACATCAGATGTCTTACACTTTCTTCTATTTTTTCAATCTTTGATTTTGTCTTAATACTTTTTTCTGTTTCCTGGAGTCCCCGATTTACATTTGGTCTCTTTTAATTTTTATGAAATTCATCATTTGGAGGAGGCCACCACTTTCTAAGCTATTAATTCTCTCTCCAATCATTTATTGCCTTTATCTCATTGTTATCTCTTACAGTCTTGTGGAAAGTCCATCTTCTCCTCCTCATTGTCTCACAAAGTGTCTCTCTCTTTTGAGGGCTTTATTATTTGTAACCAATTCAATATTGGTCAGCACTTTCTTTGATTTGTTCATCTCTTCAGCTTTAATTTCTGAATGTGGGCTTTGTTCCAGGGCCAGGCTATGTCCCTGATGCACATCTGGTGGAGTGGTCATCCCTGCTCGGTTTCTACCTGGTCATTTGTGTCCTTGTACTGACCTTGACCTTTTGGGGTTAGCTTCCTCCCTTATCTTTGAGGTTGGATTACTGGAGGTCTGGGTGAGGGGCCAGGCCTGGGCATCCAAATCCAAGTGCTGCCATACTGCACACTGTCTCAGTCTCTGCCCACTGGGGTTATCTGACACTTCCAAGGTCCCGTTAGGCATTTCTGTCCAGTTTCTAGCTTCTTGGGGGGAAACTTCTGGACAATGTTGGGGCTCTCTCTAGCTGTGCTTAGTATTCCCTGACTTGTCACTGGTTTTACTGGCAGCCCCCTTTCCAACTGCCCTCAGCTTCTAGATGACATTTTGTACAATTCCAGTATAAAAGAAGTTACTTGCTGTAGTTTCTCATTGGATTTCTCGCTCATTACTGGGTCTAGTATGAACTTCAGTTTTGCTAAGGTAGATATAGGGAAGCTGGTCAGGCTGTCTCCTGTTTACGCAGTCCAGCTTTCCTGGAAGTTCAGTCATCTCTTAACTGCCAAATATGAGGGTCTTATCTTACTACTAAACCTTCTTGATCTGTCCACTACATTGGATACTGTTGAACATGCTTATTTAGTTTCAGTGACATTAATCTCTATAAGTTTCCTTCTACTCAACTGTCCATTCATTTTCAGTCTCTTTTGCTGGCTCATTAGTTATATCATATCCCTCTGTCTGTGGGTATTCTGTAAGATCTGTCCTGGGCCCCTTCTCTTCTCTCTCTGTTTTCTTCTCAATAATCTCCTCAGATTTCATGGGCTTCACTGTCATCTCTATGTAGATGACTCCCAAATTTATGCAACCAGCCCCAGTTTCTCCTTTTTGATTCAGTCTCACATCACCAATTGCCTACTGGATGTTTCAAAATAGATGTTCTTCTTTTTTCGTAAATGACCTCAGAGGCCATTTATTTAAAGTCTCTTAAATTACAGATAAGACAAGAGGATCGAGGGGAAATAAGTTACTTGTCTGATGTGACACAAGTAGCATGGGTCAAAATAGGATTTGAGTATGTCTCCATACTTCTTCTACTGTATACAACTGCATCAGTTTCTCCATCTAGATAACCACATGCTCCTAACACCATGTGTTGTTGTAGTCACCACTGCCACTGGAAATATGGAGGGTAGAAATATTTCCTCTCCCTTTAGTTCACTCTGAGATTCAGTATTGACCATGCATTTTGAATTAAGCCACAACTGTCAATCTTTCCGTCTTGTAAATATTCCTTTTAAAATCTAAGGTGGTAGAGGATTTATCTGGGCATCCAAATTAGTTTATGTAAACAATTTCTCTTGTTTGTTTTCCCATCTGTGGGCTGAGAGCTCTGGAAGCAGTCACTGCCCCTGCCGCTGCTGGTTTAGTGCTCCCAAGGTCTGCTCCTGCTTTGCTATGGACAGGGCTGAGCTGGTGTGACTTGTGCTGAACTGTGCTCCACTCTCACCCAGGTGTGATAGATCTTTCCTGCAGATCTTCCAAGTTGTCTTGGGCTAGAAATTTATTTCACTCTGTCTTTTTGTAGGTTGTTGCTCCAGAATGTGGCTAGAAAAATTTTTTATAGGCATTTGGAGGTTTGGGGGAGAACTCAGGTGAGTTCATGCCTTTATTCTGCCATTTTGGCTCTGCCTCTAGATGTCCTTTTTCAAACTCAACATGTCTTAAGCAGAACTCATTATCTTTCCTCCTGAACCCCCCTTCCTTTTTAAAAACTTCCCTATTTCTGCCAAAGTCTTATTAGTATGAAACTAGACTACTCACTCTCCCTCACCTCACATATTTTATCAGTTGCCAAATCTTGCTGTTCCTACATTTTTCTACTATCTCTCACATCTGAGTCCTCTTCACTCACACAGGTACTACCTTAGTTCAGGACTTCATCACCTCTCACCTGGATTACTACAACAGTTTTCTAATAGGTCTTCCTACCTCAAGTTTCTCACCACTCTACTTTATCCTGCACAAAGTAATTTTCCTTCATGCAGATCTGACTGTGTGATTCTCTGATTCAAAGAACTCCAATGACTCCTTATTGTCTCTAGGATAAAATATAAGCTCCTCTGTCCAGCTTTTAATGCCCTTCACTACCTTCTGGCCCCTACCCTAATTTTCTAGCCTCAGTGGACATTACTACCCCTTTGACACTGCATTCCAAGCAAACTGGCCTTCTCTCTACTCCTCTCACAGGACACTCCATATCCTGTGCCTTTGCACTGAATATTGCCCACACCAGAAATGCACTCCCTCCTTTCTTCCACCTTATATATTTTCTTTTCCTTTAAGATGAAGCTCAAGAAGCATCTTCCTGATCCACCTAAATGTTAGTGCCTTCCTTCCCAAACTATGCTGTATCTAAGTACTTGGTATATACTCTTATTAACTTTATTTATGCTGTATATGTTTATATATATTTGCCCTCTTCCCCATTCAAATGTAAGCTCACTGCAAGTAGGGATTGTTTCATTCTTTATACTTGTACCTCTAGCACCTAGCATAATGTCTGGAACATAATAGGCATTTACTAAATTTACTGAATAACTGGTGTACATAGGGCCTTTCTTTTTATTACACTGACTTGGGAACATGATGTATATAAAAATTTTTTTATCAATGACCTCTCTTGGGTTCATGCTTAGCAGTGGATAATCTCTGGGTTAAAAATTACAGACAGTTTAATCACTTTCTCATCATAATTTCAAAGTGCTTTCCTGAATGGTTGGGCCAATTCATAGTGCCACCAACAGTATATTAAGTGCTCCTATCTTTCTACCTCCCCACAAGAATTGACTATTCCCATCTGTTACCATCTTTGCCAATTTTCTAGGGAAATACCATCTTCTTAACCAGCTGTTCACTTCCAAATCTGTCTCTTTTTTGTTAAGCCCTTGCCATCAATTGACAACACTGATGAAACCAACACCTGTGCTCTAAAGTCTATGGTTCCCTGCCCAAAATGTTATAAGCTTTAGCAATGCTTTATAGGTTTCTTCACTTCCTTTATACTGAAATGCTTTTATAACAAAGGAATGCAACACTGTAGAATATTAGCACTGGGAAGGGTCCTTAGAAATCAGCTGTGTAATGAATCTTTATTTTAAAGCTAAAGAAAGAGGTCCATAGAAGGGAAAAGACTTGTCCAAGCCCATAGTCAGTGGCAGAGTTGAGCCCCAAGGTCTGTGGTTTGTTCCTTTGTGTGGTCCTTTGGGGAGTTCTCTGTCACACCCTGGATGCATGCCCTGGGCAGACAGCAGAACTCTCTCTTTTTATCATCCAGCTCATTGATATCAGCCTCAGTACACTTCATTGGTGAGCTGTCAACCACTACTTTCTCTTTCTCTGATCTGACTGATAATCTCTCTTGTGCCAGCACCTGCACGTCCACAACCGCATTTCTTACAAGATAAGCAGTTTCTTCCTCCTCTTCCACCAGTTTCCTCTTGGGGAGAAGCTCCTATTTGTTTAGTGATCCTTTTTCTTCCCTTTCTCCTCTGTGTCATATTTTCACCTTCTAACTTCTGGTCAGTTTGCAGTATTTTTCTCTGCCTCTTGAGTTTTTTCACTTTTGTTTTAACATTAGAATCATTAAGTTTTTTTTTAAAGTAACATTTCATTTTTTCCTGATAACTTGGAGAACAATTCATTTTACCCATTTACCTTTTAATCTAAGGGGGAGACCAGTCCCCATTTTGAGCACAGATAAGTCACTGTGCAATAGAAATACAAACATCACACCTTTATATACAATATTTTCTTCTCTAAATACTTGCTGGCAGTGAGATGCTCAGTCCTTTTTGGCTTGTTAGTAGCTCCCCTAGAGAATCACTGTGGTAACTAGCTTATGGTGGTCTTCAGTTCTAGAGCTGTGATCTTCTCCTCACAGTCAGCACCGTGACACCAAACTTCCTCTTTTTTAGGTTACTAACCTCTTACTTCGTTTCACAATCTGATCTTACTTATTTTCTGTCTTGCTAATTTTGTCCTTTCCAAGTAGTCATTCTCCAGCTTCGTTTTTTTCCCCAGGGTCCTTCTCCTTCTCCTTCTCCTCCTTGCATCCTCCTTCTGCTTAAGTCTTCCTTGAATTAATCAATCAGCAAGTATTTACTAAGTTTACTTAACATAATGCTACTTACATAACATGCACTGTGCAAGGTGCTGGAGATACAAAGACAAAAATAAAAAAAAATCCTTATAACTTTAAAGGAGATTTTTATACCCCACTGTATCAAACCTTTCTCCTTCAGGCTCATCTTTTCCCTTGAGCTCTAGCTTTTTCTCCTTGATTCCTTCTCCCTACTTTACCTCTAGCTTTCTTCAACGTCTTAGGTTCTCTTAAACTTTTCCTTTACAAATCTAATCACTGGACTTCTTCACAATTCCCGCTCCTCTCCACTTACATTTCCTACATGACTAATATCTGACCATTACTACTGATACAAATCATCCATTATGTAAGCACCTGAAAGTGGTGCTGAGTCAGGCACTGTAGTAGGAATTATATAGATACATATACAAACAAGCCTTAGTCATTAGGGAAATACTAAAGAGCAACACATGCTAACATTCAGATCATATTACTACCAAAAGATCAAAGAGATGACACCAGTATCCACCAAATGGTGGTGGAGAAGGTGAATTTTATGGTTAAACAGAATGGTGCTGGAGCAAAAGAGCATATGCAAAATTCATTCAGTCAAGTTATCCCCTAATTAGCTCTTGACTGCTTTAGCCAAAAATCTGAGGATTTTTTTCTTCATCTGTCGCTCACTCTTTTGATTCAGATTTAGAAAGTAAGATCTTTTCTTTCCTTTGAGTTCTATCTACAACTCTTCCTTTTCTAAGACCTTGGGTCATCTCCCTTCTTCAACTCCCCAACAAAGCCTTCCTTTTTTTCTTCTTAAAGGAGGGCTTTGCTGCTAATGTGTTGAGTGACCCTAACAATGTATTTTATAAAATAAAAACACTCTCACTGTTTAATGTCAACAAGTAAGAAAGGGCATTTGGATGGAGCTCAAAGTTGTTGAAAACATGTTTAGAGTTAGAGTGTTTGTAACTGCCCTTATTTAAATTCCTTTTGAAAACAAGAGAATTGAGCTCTGTTGTATAGAAATGGTGTTAAAATGGAAACTTTAGCTTCTCCAAGCTATGTTTGTTGTGAATTCCTTGACTCTCCTATTTTCTCAAATGTACACTCTTTTGGTAAAGCTGTTCAAAAGTACCTGGTACATAAAATTGTTATAACAAAAAGATAAAACCGAAGCAAAGTGAGCATGGAAGACATTTTCAGTTTTGAAAACAGGGCATGTAACCAAACAAGAGATAGAGAACATTATAAAATGCAAAATGTTTAATTTTGATTACATTAAATTGAAAAGTTTTTCGCACAAACAAACCTAATGCAACCAAGATTAGGAGGGAAACAGAAAACTGGGAAAGAATTTTTGCAACTAGTGTCTGTGATAAAGGCCTCATTTCTAATATAGAGAACTGAGTCAAATGTACAAGAATACAAGTCATTCCCCACTTGATAAATGGTCAAAGAAAATTGATAGGCAGTTTTCAGAGGAAGAAATTAAAACTATCTATAGTCATATGAAAAAATGCTCAAAATCATTATTAGAGAGATGCAAATCAAAACAACTCTGAGGTACCACATCACACCTATCAGATTGGCTAACATGATGGAACAGGAAGGTGATAGATGTTGGAGAGGATTGTAGAAGAGTTGGAACACTAATTCATTGTTGGTGGAGCTGTAAGCTCATCCAGCCATTCTGGAGAGCAGTTTGGAACTATGCCCAAAGGGCTACAAAAATGTGCATACCCTCGGACCCAGCAATACCGCTTCCAGGACTGTGTCCCAAAGAGATCATAAAAATGGGAAAGGGGCCCACATGTGCAAAAAAATATTAATAGCAGCTCTCTTTGTGGTGGCCAAGAACTGGAAATCAAGGGGATGCCCATCAACTGGGAAATGGTTGAACAAGTTGTGGTATGTGAATATAATGGAATAGTATTGTGCTATAAGAAATGGTAGACAGGAAGGGTTCAGAGAGGCCTGGAAGGACTTATATAAACTGATGCTGAGTGAAAGGAGCAGAACCAGGAGAACTTTGTACACAGCAACAACTACAGTGTGCGACAAATTTTTCTGGTAGACTTAGCCCTTTACAGCAATGAAAGGACCTAAAAAATTCCCAATGGACTTGAGGCAAAATGCCATCCACATCCAGAGAAAGAACTATGGAACTGGATTAAAGAATGAAGCAAACTATTTTCTCATGTACTTTGTTTTTCTCTCATGATTTCTCCCATTCATTTTAATTGTTCCACGCAACATGACTAAGGTGAAAATATATTTAGTAAGAATGTAGTGTAGAACCCATATGAGACTGACTGCACACTGTCTTGGGGAGGGAGGGGCAAGGGGAGGAAGGAGGGGGAGAAAATCTAAGATTTATGGAAGTGATTGTAGAAAATTGAAAACAAATAAATTAATAAAAAAAAAGAAAACAGGGCATGGAGACTCTATTCCCAGGATCTTTCACTCCTGCCTCAGTCCTATCTATGTAGTCTTTCTAGGACACTAAAGGAAAAACAGCTGCCTCCTTTTGAAATTTCTGTCTCCCTTAAAAACAATGATGCTTCTCTGCCATGACCAGTTCCTAAACCCTGGCCTTAGAGCAGACACATACAACCTTAGAGATCATGAATCTTAATCACTATCTTTCATGACAACAATATCAATCAACAAGAATTTATTAAGCACTTACACTATACACTAGATACTGTATTACACTGAGGATATGAAGAAAGAAGAAAAAATAGTTCCTGCCCTCAAGAACCTTAGATTCTAATGGGTTAGACAACAAGATACATAAATTGGTGCATACAAGATTAATAGGGAATACACTGAATGGAGCCTTACAGGGGAGGCACTAGCAGCTTGGGGTGGGGTGGGGGGGGTGGGGGTGGGAGTGCCCTGCAAAGACCTCCTGAAGGACTAGAAGCTTGATTTGCAACACATGACTATAGCTTCCTCACAGCACAAATACAACTCCCTTCACTCTGAAACAATGAAAAGTTGGGAGTAAACGGAACATTTTCCTCTCTCAACACTCAGGCTCCTTATAGGCTCATCTTAGGGAACAAGAATAATTATGTGCTCCTGGCAAGGTCATAAATTATGAAAAGCTTGGGCTTAAGGAACAAAATACTTGAGTCATAAAAACTCCAGAGAGATAGGAAGGAAGGAAGATACAAAAAGACAGACTATGGGGAACTGGGAAAAGTTTTCTCTATAAACTTCAATTTCCTGGGCCATTTGGGTAAAACATGTACTTGAGAAATTCTTGTGCAATCTAGGCAGAGGAGAGAAAAATTCGGCTCAGAATGATGGTTGTACTTTTCAGTGTGATGATAACAATTCACAATTTTACAGCATTTTGAGAATGACTGTTATTCCCATTTTATCAATGAACAAACTGAGAGGCACAATTAGAACTCAGATTTCTCCTAACTCCAAGAAGGAGGTTCTTTCACTGTGGAAAGAATACTAGACTTGGAGCACATAAGGAGATCTGGGGTTCTAATGTTAGTTCTGTTCTCCTCCTAGAACAGGAACCAGCTCTTAGTACGGCACAATGACTTTTCTTCAGGTCCCTTCTGATTTCCCATCTATAAAATGGGGATTAGGGAGTAGGAAAGAAAAAGGTGCAATTTTTGTCACTTGAACTAGGGTAGATAAAGAGAGTGTTTTGTGCATGTTATATACATGAGAGGAGTATTTTTAAAGGATCAAGAGTCTTCTGAATTCCTCATAGGAAGTTAAAGGATAATAAGTAAATTGAAAAATAAGCAGGAGACTCAGGTTCCAGTTTTTGCTTTGCTAGACTATGAATTTGGTTAAGATATTTCATCCCTCTGGGCTTCCTTCAGGATGCTCATTTGTAAAAGAAAAAGGATTAGATCAGAGGCACCAAACTCAAACAGAAACAGCCCTATTGGCTAAGCTCTGACACAGAAAACCGCAAATACATATTGTCTATGTTGTACTGCATTTTTATTAGCCATTTACTTTTGCTGCAGGCTGCTACTTTCATACCTCTGGACAAATGATTTCAAAGAGTCCTTTTCATGTGTAAAAATCTATGATTCTGCTTTCCAAGTTACCTTATATTCAAGTTTTTCACTAGTAACTGGGAATCTACACATGTGCATGTGTCTGGGCATGGGCATGCATGGGTGGATGCGTGTGGGTACACACGTGCGCGCGCGCACACACACACACACACACACACACACTTTCACTCTACAATTCTTCCCATCATATGGGCCCACTCCAAAAGGAAGAAGCATCAACAGATAGATTTGGCCCTGGTTAGTGAGTTACCTGTAGAGTCAGGACAAGATCTCCAAAGTCAGACAAGTTACTAGCTCTTACAACTATAGTCTGGTAGGAATTCAGACTTCTCTGTTATCAGAAACAATGAACCTGATAATTATCATTTTCTCAGATTATTCTGGAGAAAACTGGAATGGAAAAGTTGAGGGCTGGAATCTATTCGATCATCTCTGGCCAAAAAAAATAACAAAATTTCAAAACTTAATGACTCCAACAGCAAGTACGCCTGGTCATTTATTTCCCAGTAATGTGAGAACATTTAAGAGTCTCAGCTTTTAATGTGCTACTGTCCTCAGTGCGGTGAAGAATTTGTTTTGCATGGTTCCCTGGCTGCCTTATCCCTAGGCAGAATCACTAGGGGGAGGTGCCAGAATAAGGTTTTCTCAGCAGATCATTTCAGGAAAAGCCAAATACATATTTTATGGTTGGAATGTAGGAGTTGGAATGGGCCATGGAGGGGGCTGGTGACTCTTCTTTCCTTAAGGGAGTGGGAGAAGAACAGGAATGAAACAAGAACAGGAGAGGTAGAGGCCCAGGTTATTCAGAGGGGAAGAGATTCATGGGAAGAGAGAAATAACTCATAAAAAGTCCCAGGTCTCAAAGTGACAATATTAGATATAAGAATTTTTTGGTTTTATTTTTTACCCTAACTGAAATAGGTCCTACTTTGAAAAAACCATTTTAGTAAGTAACTATGATCCCAAACCCAACACCTCAAAAGTTAAAGCCTAAGCTAACAAGGTAACCAAATAATATAGGTTTTAACTGTATCTCTAATTACATGATTATAAATCAGTTCTACTGCTTTGCTATAAATTGGTATTTTTACATACACAGAGTATCCTAAAAGTACAGTTGCAGTCTTAAGCTTTAGTTAACTTAGGTACTGTTTTAACCTTTAGGAGCTCAAAATTACACTGGGACTTTTGGGATACCTTGTATTATGCCTATCAATCAACTTCTAATCATGAATTTATGACTCCCTGATGCTTCCCTGTGAATGGAGCAAATAAGGTCACACCTGCTTTATGGGTTGAGACTTAAGCATGAGCAGAGCAATAAATCCCTTTTATCTAAATCAATGAGAGATGTGTTGAAGACCCAATTTCTGATTTGTTCTAACCACTAGACTTTGCTGCCTCTCAGCTTCTCTTCAGTACACTTGCTTAGAACCCCAAAGGTGTATGTGACTACTACACAGCACTGAAAGCCTGACTAAATAAAAATCAAACACATATTGATTGCTACTATCATGGGGGAGATGCAACCAAGTTGTACAAGCGCATTTATGGATGTTTCTTTAATTATGATCACCTTGGTCTATCAGAAATGAGGTCAAGTCCCAGACTGGGCAGCGTGGCTATGAAGAACCTGCTCACTAATCTGAAATCCTTCCTCAAGATAGCAGGAGTTCAACCCTAGGGAGGGTGAGAAAAGTATCCAACAATGTTTTGTTTTTTTTAATTTTTAAAAAATTTTTTTTAAATATAAATTTATTTAACTTTTTACATCCATTTTCACAAAATTTTAGTTTCCAGAATTTTCTCCCCATTTGTCCCCTCCCCCCACCCCAATGCACCCAGCATGCTAATTTCCCCTATCACCAATCTGCCCTCTCTTCTATCATTCCTCCCTTCTCTTGTCTCCCTCTTCTCTTTTGTCCTGTAGGGCCAGATAACTTTCTATTTCCCATTACCTGTATTTCTTTTTTCCTAGTAGCAAGAACAATACTCAGCAGTGATTCCTAAAACTTTGAGTTCCAACTTTTCCCCATCCCTCCCTCCCCACTCATTCCCTTTGGGAAGGCAGGCAATTCAATATAGGCCATATCTGTGTAGTTTTGCAAATGACTTCCATAATAGTCGTGTTGTGTAAGACTAACTATATTTCCCTCCATCCTATCCTGCCCCCCATTGTTTCTATTCTCTCTTTTGATCCTGTCCCTCCCTAAGAGGGACTTCAAATTGCTCCCTCCTCCCATTGCCCTCCCTACCATCATTCCCCCCCACCCTGCTTATCTCCTTCTCCCCC
>CM053769.1:548184105-548235397 GCA_028658325.1 Potorous gilbertii
CAAATGGGGAGAAAATTTTGGAACCCAAAATCTTGTGAAAATGAATGTAAAAAGTTAAATAAATTTAAAAATAAAAAAAATAAAAAAAAATAAATAAAATTTTAAAATTATGTTGGTTGTATTGATTCTGTTCACAGAAAAGTTTTTTAAAGTTTAGTTATCAGAGTTGCCCATTTTATTTACTCTGATAGCCTCTCCATCTCATTTGGTCATTCACAAACTCTTCTGTCAATAGTTGCATAAGGTATCTCATTTCTTGCTCCTCTAGTTTGTTCATGAAAAGATTTTTATTTTTAGGAGGAGAGGAGTACAGTGTCCAATTTGAAATGGGTAAAGTTATGGTATATAAATGTGATGAAATACTATTGTGCTATAAGAAATGATTGGAGATGGTGTTGGAGAAACCTGGGAAGACTTCTGTGAACTGATGCAGAGTCAAATGAATAGGACCAGAAGTACAATTTATACAGTGACAGCAATATTATGAAGACAACTTTGAAAGACTAGGAACTCTGATAAGCTTATAGTTCCAGAGGACTCATGTTAAAAAATGCTCTTTATCTCCATCTAGGGAGGTCAAAGCCAGTGCAGAATGAGATATCTTTTTTTGGATATAGCTAACGTGGAAATTTGTTCCACTTGACTGTGTTTGTAATAGGGGTTTTCTTTTTCTTTTTTTCTTCTTTGGGGAGGGAGTAGGGGACAGGAGGAAAGGCAGATTTTTGCTGATTAAAAAAATTGAATTAAAAAATTGTATTTCCCTCTATCATACCATCTTGTAATATTCCCTCACTTTACCTCTGCAGAGCAAATTATTCTTGGTTGTAAGCTCTCCCTCTCTTTTTTAATGATTTATTCCTACAGCTCCTTACCTTTATTATTTTGTGTTCCTAACTGAGACTCCTTTGTACTTGAACTCTTTCTCTTTGCTGCTTGCAATGCTTTTTCTTCGCCTTGAAAGCCCTGGATTTTAGCTTTCTCATTCCTAGGACTTTTCCTTTTGAAGTTTCTTTCTGAAGGTGATTAGTGGACTCTTTTATTTTTACTTTTACCTCTAGTTCTAATTGATATGACCAATTTTCACTTACAATTTCTTGAAATAATGTCATGTGAGCTTTTTTTAAGTCATTGTTTTCAGGTAGTCTAATAATTCTTATATTATTTCTCCTAGACCATTTTTCCAGGTCAGTTGTTTTTGATAGAAGATACTTATAATTTTTTTCTATTTTAAAAATCTTTTTATTTTATGCTAATATCTCTTATCTATTGTATCATTTGTATTTCTTTCAAGTACTTCTGTAGTTCTTGTAGCCAAGCCATTTTATTCTAAGCCTCAGCTTGTGGTTATTCTATGGTTGTTCTCTGTAGATTTTCCTCTAAGATGATTTTTCATCCATAATTTTTTTAAAAAATAATATTCAGTGTCTTCTTTTGTTTACTGTTCTTTCTAGCCTTAGGTCTTGGTTTGGGACTTAGTAACAGGACCAGGCACTGCTCCTTCCAACCCTTTTGGTTTGAGTTTTCAGGCCCTGTTCAATTCTGACCTTACTTTCCTGAGTTCCTGCATCTGGTTTCCACTTCCCACGGTATATCTGAACTCAGAGGCTTGGCAGGCTTCTGCTGTTGTCTGTCCCTGTTCAGGGTACTGGGTGGTCTTTAGTTCCCCTTGATGTTTCCTTGATCAGGACTCTAGATGGTCTAGCCTTTCTGAATTCTCTCTGATCAGGGATTTACATAGTCTTTTGTGTCCCCTGGGAGACATATACAAGTCATTGAATGGGTGGTCTTTTGAATTTTCTGGGTCTTTCTTGATGAGGAGGCTGTTTATTTGATCAGTGATGGGTGGTCTTCTATTTCCCCTTTGGATTTATCCATTCAGGAATCTGCTGCTTCCATTCTCACTTCACACCTTTTCCCCCATCAGGGTGCTGTATGGTCTTCTGTCCCCACTAAGGTTCTGTGGATCAAGGGTTTGTGTATTTTTTAGTGTGTTAACATGTTTCTATCTGTTTACCTCTGCTCAAGCTGACTTCTCTAGCAGAACTCCTAGTGTCCAAAGCTTCTGGTATGTTTTTATGCTGTCCTAGGCAGGGTGAAGGAGCCTGTTGATGCTTCCCTTTGGCTTTCTTGGTCATTGTTCAATCTGGTGCTCTTTTTATATCATTATTGGAGTAAAAGTAGGAGTTGGGCTCCTATATGACCTACTACATGGTCCTTTTAACCAGAAGTACTGTTCCTATCTTTTTTAAAATTTAAAATATTTTTTAATATTTAATTTAGTTTCAGTTTTCAACATTCACTTCCATAAGTTTTAAATTTTCTCCCCCTCTCTCTCAAAGATGGCATGCAATCTGACATGGACATAAACATAACATAAACATAAATAACATTTTCATATTAGTCATATTGCATAGAAGTATTATAATGAATAGGACAAACTGAGAAAGAAAACACCTGCAGTCCAACTCCATAGTTCTTCCTCTGGATGTGGATGGCATTTTCCATCATGATTCCTTTTGAAAAATTTTAGATTCTTGCATTGCTGACAAGGGCTAAGTCTATCAAAATCAGTCCTCTCACACTGTGACTGTTACTGTGTACATTGTTCTCCTGGTTCTACTCACTTCACTCAGCATCAGTTCATTTAAGTCTTTACAAGTTTTCCCAAAGTCCACATGCTCATTATTTCTTGTAGCACAAATAGTATTCTATTACATTTGTATATCACAACTTGTTCATTCATTCCCCAGTTGATGAGCATCCCCTTGATTTCCAATTCTTGGTCACCACAATGTTCCTGTCTTTTGATCACATATCTGTTAGAGAATGGCAAAACTGGATTTTTTGTGAATTATTTTGCCCTCAATATTTTTTCTCTCCTTTGTGTATTGCATAGGAGAATCTTTACTATGGTCCCTTCAGAAAGATTTTGTTTAGTACCCTGAAGGCTACAGAGAGCACCTTGGCTTCAGAGTGATTTCCTCAGACTTAGGAGACCTTCCTGGGTTTTCTTAATTTCCCTTACTATCTATAGTAAAAATGACTTTTTTTGAAGGCTTCTTCACATAGGAAGAACTGAATCTGTTTGTCAACTTCATGCTTTTTAAATATAGCAGTAGGGCACTAGGCAGTACAGTGGATAGTGTCCTGGGCCTGGAGTCAGGAAAACTTACTTCCCTGAGTTCAAATCCAGATTCAGGAAGTTATTAGCTGCGTGACCCTGGGCAAGTTAGTTAACCTGTTTGTCTCAGTTTCCTCATCTGTAAAGTGAGCTGGAGGAGGAAGTGGCAAACCACTACAGTATCTTTGCCAAGGAAACCCCAAATGGGGTTTTGAAGAGTCAGATATGACTGAAAAACAAAAACTGAAATACCAACATAATTTTGTTTTCATGGCTAGAACTTGACTGCCCCTGGAGACTGTTTGCAAATGTTCATACCAGTGATATTTGTTCTGTTCCAACTTTTTGTCCAGCACCCTGTGTAGCATCAAGGGCTTAAGGGAACAAATGCAGCTGGTAGAGGGGATGGGGGCTGAAGGGATGGGGGAGAGATGAGTCTATATCAGCCCATATCCTGATACTACACAGGACACATATCCTGATCCATATACAGGATGAAGTTCTCTGTCAGTACTCTGTGGTTCATAGTCACTAGGTGTTGGTACATTGGAAACTTACAGGAATAGTTCTAGGGAAGGTCTGGCTGAGAGGTTCCTGTTCTGTCTCCTTGAATGCTGTAGTAGGAAGTACTGTTGATGAGTTTTGAGTCAGGACTGGGCCTGAGGAAGAGGGTTTATGATGCAGATGCCCACATCACTGGTAGTCTGCTTCTGGAGTATTTGGATATAATAAAACTAATGTTTTATTTCCTTGAACACTGCTTCTCTGTCAGCAGTTTGTGCAGCTTGTTGTAGTGTAATCAGCTTTGGAATCTGAGGACCTGTGTTCAGATCCCAGCTTCAATGTTACTAGCCTTTGTGACTTTGGGGATCTCTGGGACTTAATTTTCCTAAGCTGGAGCATGAGAAAATTGGACTAGATAATCCCCTCTAGATCTAATGTTCTTTGTTTTGTGCCTTTGACATCTCTGGGAAGTTTCTGTTATATAAGATTCCCATTCCCTGCCTAAACTTAGTGGTCCTCAGTCACTGCCTTATAGCTGGCTGCTTTAAGGAAAAACAGAGTGGGGTTCCTAAGCCCCTGGATAATTGCATTATAAAGCTTGGAGAACCTTATATCCAGGACTTAGGCCTTGTGTCACTTGTATTAATTTTACAACTTTACTTGTGTATTTGACCTGGTTTTCAAACAAACCAGTCTTTGTACCACCTCAGTGAGCAAAATCAGGAAATTCTTGGACTAGAATGGATTTAACAGGTTATCTGCCTCCAAACTGAACCACATATTGTCTACCATATCATATACAAATGAGACTCATTTCTAGTTTATTTTTTTAAGACCTTGCGATGGGGAGATTTCATAGCACCCCTTCTTCTCTTGTCTTACCAACCTTATCTGCTCATTTTCCCTTTTTTCTCTAAACCTTACCTCCTGCTTGGAACCTAAATATCCATTCTTTTTTGGTATTTTCTTAGTAGAGATGAAGAACTGCCAGACAGCAGGGAGGCTTGCTTTATCCCCTGGTATCATTTTCTAGTCAAATGAAGCTTAGCAGTAGTAGAGCCTTTGAGAAGGAGTAAATGAAGGGTAGGTCCAGACCAAACTCGCCCCCATCCAGGAAAATATATAAACCCAAATAACCTCATTTTGATAGTGATTCTCTAGCCTGCTTTGAAAAGAAGGCTTTTTGACAATATTCTACGTGAAGTCTTGACTGCACTGGAGCCATTTCTAACCCACCCTTTAGGCTGTGGGAGTTTTGTCAAACTAGCCCTATGGGTGATAATCAAATGCAGGTGAATTCCTCCATCTTTCCTCCTACCTGATCAAGAGAGGGCTGACCTGCCCAGGATGCAGCATCCAGAAAAAGCGTTGCAGCCTGCAGGCATATGGTGCACTGTCCTCTCTCCTTAACACCTCCCCCCGCACCACACACATATACATAATATAATCACACATAACCTTTTCCCTTAAGAATAATTATACTTTATTATCCCATTGCATCCAGATGTTCACATCATTGTGCAATCTGAGGGGACTGTGTTTCTTCGAGTTTGTTTCCTAAGTCTTTGCAGTTAAAAATCATGTATTTTTCTTGGCTAGGGATGAAAGGATTAGGGTTAATGTTCTAATACATATTACAAAACTGCTTCTAATTAGTTGTTTCTTGAAGGCAACCCCCTAACTCTGGTGACCTCTCTCCTCTTGCACAAATTCATGACCCTGTAGTTTTAAGTCCCTCTCTATTCCATTCCTCCTTCTTTCATAAGCTTCCTTCAAGTATGGCTACAATGTTCTTTTTTAGTGGCCTTTTTAGTTGCAAGTGTTCTAGATCTTCTCATTTGGGTTGTCTGTCATAGATGTCGTAGCACTAATACTTCAGTATTGAATAATAAGGTCAGAGACATCATAACATCATCCACCTGCCCCCTCATATTTGGTCAGTGTCTCAAACCCCAGATGTGTGTTTTCAAAATTGACTTGGAGGTGGGAAACATACCAATGGAAAGCTCCCTTAAATGTGATTAATTTGGTTAAGTTGGATGTGTTGCCTTTTCAGAGCAGCTGGATTATGTGGCCATTTACACATAGCAATGTCTGTCCTTTATTGAGATGAAAGGGTTGGCCTTACCAGTTCATGAAATTTCCTTTTCATTATGTAAAGGTGGTCAGGACTTGAGTGATGCTCCCACTTAATAGTAGTATTACACACAGAGCTGGAGTTGACAGACCCTCCAATGCTCTTCCTATCTTCAGGCCTTTCAGCCTTTTCAAGTATTTATGACAGAACAAAATGCTGAAAATGTAGTGTCTTCAGGACTTGATGTTTAATGTATCTCCCTGTCAGAATTCTCATCTCTTATCCCAGATTCCAGAAGCTTAGCCAACAAGGGATTGTTGGCTGTCATCTTAGTTTGTGGTTTATATTTGTATGTTAAGGAGTTTACATGTGTATAATCACCATGCATCATGTTTGTACAAGATATAATTGCTGAAAATTATATCACGAACATATTTTAACCCATCTCATAGCTGGCAGACTGAATATCTCTCTCAAATACTTGTCTTTGGAAGCTGCCTTTGCCCTTAGTACAGTCTGATGCACAGAGCTGTTCAGACCAGTTTCTTTTCTGCATTTTACATCATTCCAGCTGTCAACTAATGTCCACTTGCAGGAGTTCCTTAAACTTCAGACATTTCAGGATGTTTGCTAGAAAATTTTTTTTTCTATTCTTCATTACCCTTTTCAGCATGTAAATGTTAATTTGCTTATCATACTGTCTAGAAGAGGGAAAAAATTAGAGCATCATTATTCTTGAGTCACAGGGCCTGGTGAAAATCATGAGCCTACCAGGGACTGTGCTTATTAGTCTGTTCCTACCTAGTACATTATGGATCTCTTTAGGAATCATCAGATATGGAAGGTCAAAGCCAACAACCAACTACCAGTACTCAGCACCATTGTTTAAGTGCTTACTCTGTGTAGAGTTCTGTACCAGGCACTGTTGGCAATAGGTGGTAGAGTATGGCTACATAAAAAGGAAAAGACAGTCCCTGATTAGAAGACTTTTAGTCCATCAGGAGAAACAACAGACGTGTGAACGCTTAGAAAATTAGTCAGTTAAGAAAATTAAGTAATCAGGTGGCCTGGGAAGTATGTTTTAAAAAAAGAGATGAAAATACAATGGGATGAGTGGGGAAAATTTCTAGGGATGGAGGGGTATCTTAAGAGTAAAAGATATTTTAGTCATAAGACCTTGGCATGGCTAATGCTAACTAATTTAAAAACAATTTGCTTTTCTTCTTCTAGGTTTACAGGAACAGATGGACCCAGTGGCTTTGGCTTCGAGTTGACATTTCGACTAAAGAGAGAAACAGGAGAGTCAGCTCCACCCACATGGCCAGCAGAGTTAATGCAGGGTTTGGCCAGATATGTGTTTCAGTCAGGTATGGGACCATAAGCAGTTGCCATCTTGTTTTCCCTTAGGCTAAGGGCCCAATTGATCTTGAAAATATACACACGTATTTTGATGTCTGTTGAGTTCCATATTTCTGTTTGGTTTGAAGTATTGTACGACCCCTTCTATTTCTTGACATTCCTGGGACAGGGCTTTATTTGGGCCCTAGAAGAAAAGGTTTTATAGTGTGACCAACTTCATTGTTCCGAACTGCCCAGGATCCATGTTTGCAACCTGACAATCAGACTTTAGATTTGTGATAGGCCGAAAGCCAAATTAATACAAAGCTAAGCAGTTTTCTCTCATCTTCTCCATTCCTGTGGTTAGTTTTCCCTTGCTGTCCTTATTTGTTGGGGTTGCAATCATAAGCTGAAGCCTTGCTTTCTACCTCAGGCTGGGCTTGAAGGATTTGGCTAGGAGAGATTTGGCTAGGGTTTATTTGGTAAGCAATAGGGAGCCATGGAAAATTTTTGAGCTGGAGAGTGATATCCTTTCTAAGGCTTGTTTCCATACTTCATGAAAGGGATAAAACAAAATAGATTAGGCCTTAGACAGCCCTCAACATTGTTTTTTATGCAGTTGATTCAGGTATTCATGCTTGTAGGAGGGGAGATAACTAATCAGAAAAGAGTGACTTTTGTACCAGGAGCCCTATTCTTTTTAAAAAATATATTTTGATGCCTTTTGTTTTTATTTACATCATTGTCATCTCTTGGAAAAGACACCCTCCCCCATATGAACCCCCCTTTATAACAAGAAGAATAGTTAAGTAAAAACCTCTGATACTATGTTCACATTTGACAATTCACATAATGTTCTGCCTTAATCACCTGTCTTTCTGGTTGGAAGTATATGCTTCATTGCTGTCCTTTAAGACCATTGTTGCTTTCTCAATTACTCAAGAGTTCAGCTTCCTTCGTGTGACCTCTTAAAACATATCTTCTTTTTAATTACTAAGTTAACTTTCATCAACAAATTCAAATATTTCACCCTATGAAGGACAAAAAAAAGTATTTTGCTTGAAAACATGAACTTCTTGCACATATACTTTCATAGCTTATATTTAACATGATGTTAATAAATAAAATTACTGTTCTTTTTTGTTTTGTGTTTTCTTCAGTATATTTTTGTTTTATTGATATTTTCCCTGTTTTTCCATCTCATTACCTGCGTATTTTACTCTACCTTTCAGTAGTTCTCCCATTTAAAAATAATATAGTCAAACAAAACATTTCAGTACATCCTCAATGGCTATCAATATATGTCTCACTCTGTATCTCTAATCTGTCACCTCTTTGCCAAGAAGAGAGCAGTATGTAGATGCAAATAGTTCTGTTGGTTTTACTCTAACTTTCACTTTGCATTTATTCACTAAATAGCTAACCAGGTTCTCTTTATCCACCATATTCATCATTTTTTACAGTATTTTTTACATTTTAGAAAATATTTTACATAGTATGCCAGTTCCACAATTTATTTTCCATTTTCCATTTAGGGGATAGCTGCCCTACTTTGTTTCTGAACAAAAACTGCTTCTATAAATGTTTTTGTCATATTGACCCTTTCCTTCTTTCTTTGATCTTTTTGGAATATATGCCTAATAGTATTATTTCTAGGTCAAAGGGTATACATAGTTTAGTAATTTTGGGGGAGGAATAGTTCCATATTGCTTCTAGAATGGCTGGATGAATTCATAGCTCTACCACACGATCTAGTCCCAATCTCTTTGGAACTCTGGGCTTGTGATTGGTGAGCATTCACCATAGGTAACTGAAATCCAGATTTACCATACTGCTCTCTGGCCATTTTCATCCGGTGCCTTATTGTACCTCACCCCTCCTTCTTGCTTTCTTATGCTAAATATGAAATTAGCAATAACATCAACACTACCGAAACCACTCTCTACTACTGTTCTGTATGCTTTGTTTTTCCCTACTAGACTGTTATTGTGGTGGCAGGAATTATTTTGATTGCCTTTATTTATATTTCCAGAACTGGTTCAAAGGAGGCTCTTAATATAAGCTTCCATTCCATTCCATCTCCCTCATTTTAAAGATGAGGAAACTGCAGATTGTACAAGAGTCAACTGGATTACTATGCTTTATTCCCTGGGCCACCTTGCTGCCTATATTAAGAGATGCTACTATACTACAAAAACCTTCACAGCAACCCCACCATAATGGTCCAGTTACTTTTGGTCCCAGTTATGAGTTTAGTTATGTTTAATGTGTAATTGTATATGTATAATAAATATAAATGTATAATGTATAATTGCAAAGCAATGAGACTGATTCCATGAGCCACATAGGAAAATCAAATTCATTACTATATGAAGTCATATCTGGCAGACTGCTGGCAAATGGTAAAATGAAGAGTAGTAAACAGTAAGTTTTTAAAGTGTCCAAAGCCTGACCTTTGATCAGGAGGTGATAATGATCCAAAGTAAGTGGGGAAACTGACTTCTTAAACTTGCTGGACTGTCCAAAGTCTCTTCAGCTCTGTTCCCTTTGGTCTTCATTAGACTGCCTCCTTAACTCTGCTCTTGCCCTGGCCTGCCCCACTGTCTTCCTTCATGCTTAAGTAGTGTATATGTTTCACCAAATCATTTGTTGAAAAATAGACATTTCTGATGTATAGGGGGAAAAGCACTGGACCAGAAGTGAGACGATTTGGTGAATCCTGTCGCTAATTTGTGTGATTTTGGGCAAGTTGCCCATCATCTCTGATTCTATTTCATCTATAAAAATGGATATTATGAACATTTTAGTGGATATGGGAGTCTTCCTTTGGGCTTTTATGATCTTTAGAATGCATGCTTAGCAGTGGAGTCCTTGGGTCAAACAGTATGGGTACTTTATTTTTCCTTTTAACTGTTTTTTTTCCCAAGTCACATGCATTTATTATACCTTTTCTCCCACCATTGAAAAAGAAAAAAAAACCCAAATCCTTGTAACAAACATGCAAGGTCAAGCAAAAAAAAAAATGCTTGCATTGGCCATATCCAAAAATATTTATATCATCCTGCATGAGTCTATCACTTCTCTTTCAGGAGGTTGGTGTGATATTTTATCATTGGCTCTCTGGAATCTTGGTTGGTCACTTGATCAGAGTTCTTAAGTCTTTCAAAATTATTTTTCTTTTCTTTTTGTTTTTATACAATTAATTCATTTAGTTTTAGTTTTCAGCATTCACTTCCATAAGATTTTGAGTTTTAAATTTTCTCCCCCTCTCCTCCTCCCTCCCCAAGATAGCATGCAGTCTGATATAGGCTCTTCTTATACATTCATATTAAACATATTTTCACATTAGTCATGATGTAAAGAAGAATTAGTACTAATTAGAATGAGAAAAAAGAAATAAAACAACAGAAGAAAAGGAGGGTAAATAGTATGCTTCCATGTGCATTCAGATTCCAAGGATCTTTCTCTGGATATGGATAGCATTTTCTATCGTGAGTCTTTTGGAGTTGTCTTACATCCTTGCTTTGCTGAGAAGAACTAAGTCTGTCAATCAGTCATCATATAATGTGGCTGTTACTGTGCACAATATTCTCCTGGTTCTGCTCCTTTCACTCAGCATTAGTTCATATAATACTTTCCATGTTTTTCTGAAGTCTGCCGGCTCATCATTTCTTATAGCACAGTAGTATTCATTACATTCATATACCACAACTTGTTCAGCCATTCCTCAATTGATGGGCACTGCCTCCTCCGTTTCCAGTTCTTTGCCACCACAAAAAAAGTTGCTATAAATACTTTTATACATAGGTCCTTTTCCTTTTTTTGACCTCTTTGGGATACAGACCTGGTAGCACTGAATCAAAGGGTATACACAGTTTGACTGCCCTTTGGACATAATTCAGAATTGCTCTCCAGAATAGTGGGATCAGTTCACAACTCCACCAACAATGCATTCGTGTTCCAATTTTTCCACGTCTCCAACATTTATTGTTTTACTGTTTTGTCAGTCTGATAGGCATTGTGTGGTACCTCATAGTCATTTTGATTTGAATTTTTCTAATCAATAGCATTTTTTCATATGACTGTAGAGAACTTTAATTTCTTCCTTTGAAAACTGTTCCAAAATTATTTTTTAAAAAGTATTATTATTATATAAATTGTTCTTCTTTCACTCTGTATCACTTCAGATAAGTTTTCCCAGATTTCCCTGAAAACTGTCCTTTTTATTATTACTTGTTGCTCAGAAATATTCCATTACATTCATAAATAATTCCTAAATTGATGACCACCCCCTTCTTAGCTTCCAGTTCCTTTCTATTACAGAAAGAACTGCTATAAATATTTTTGTACATACAGGTCTTTTTCATCTTTCTTTGGTGTGTAAGTCTAGTAATTATGGTGGGGTCAGAGGGTATGGTGACTTTCTGAATATGGTTTCAAATTACTTTCCAGAATTAGCTGGATCACTTCACAACTCCACCAACTACGCATTAACATGCCTATTTTCCTGAAGCCTTTGAGCTTCATTAGTAATTTTTCTTTTTTGTCATCTTTGACAGTTTGATGCTTGTGAAGTAGGATCTCAGAATTATTTTAATTTCTCTAATGATTAGTAAGTTGGAGCATTTTTTCACATGGTTGTTGTTAGACTGTATTCCTTTTGAGAATCACCTATTCAGATCCTTTGATCAGTTGGGGAATGGCCCTAATTCTTAAAATTTGAAACAATCCTTTATACATCATGGAAATTATAATTTTTTCACAGAAACTTGCCTCATTGTTTTTCCAGTTAACTGTTTATACCTAATTTAATACCTTCGGTTTTGTTTGTACAAAAATTGTCCTCTTTATCTTCTATAAATCTCTGTATCTTGTTTGGTTATTTACAGACTCTTCCTCTACCTGTAGATCTGAAAAGTAACTTCTCCTTGTTCTTTTAATTTTTTTAAATGTGACCTTTTATATTTAAGTCATGTATTCATTTGGTATGTTTGTTAGTCTAAGCCTAAATTCTTCCATACAGATTTCTAATTTTCCTAGTAGTTTTTAGTAAATATAGTGAGGTCTTAGCCTTCATAATTGTGATCTTTTGGTTTATCAGACACTAAGCTAATTTTTTGGTTTGTTTTGTATATTGTGTACCTAATTTAATCAACTGATTAGCCTCTTTATTTTTTAGTTATTAGCAGAAAACATTTTTATGCTTACTGCTTTGAAGTACAAATGGGAATCTGGTACTGTTTAGCTCTTTTTTTTCTCACCTTTCATTCCATTTTTTTTCCCTTTATCCCCTTTGAGATTCTTGCCTTTTTGTTCTTCCAGATGAATTTCATTTTTTTCCAGGGTCTTTAAAATAATTCTTTGGTAGTTTGATATGGTGCTGATCAAGTAAATTTAGATTGTATTGTCATTTTTGTTATGTTGGTTTGGCCTACTGATAAACGATATTCATTTAGTTATTTGGGTCTATCTTTATTTCTGTAAAGTGTTTTATTATTGTATTCACAGAATTTCTCTTTGTGTGTGTCATAGTGCATAGACTTGAAGTATTTTTTATATTCTGTAGTTATTTAAAATAGAATTTGTCTTTCTGCTTCTTCCATTTTCTGTTGTTTTGTTAGTCGTATACAGAAATGCTGGTTATTTATTTTATATCCTTGTAACTTTGCTGAATTTGTTTCCATTTTTTAGTTTATTTTCTAAATAAAACACAATCTAAAAAAGTGGTAATTTTGTTTTTTCTTTCCCAAGGTCAGGGGCATTTTAATTATTTTGTAAGCATAATTCCAAATTACACTCTAGATTGGGCTTATTCACAGTTCTACCAGCATTGAACTGATGTTGCTATCCTTCTGCAGTCCTTCATCTCTGACCATTCTCATTTTTATCATCCTTGTCAATTTGCTGAATATGAGGCAAAACCCCAGAGCTTTTCTGATTTTCATCTCCGATTGTTAGTGATTTGAAGCAGTCTCTAAAATGATTATCAATAGAGAGCAATTTTCGAGAACTCTTTATCCATATCCCCAGGATTGTTTGTCCATATCTACGAATTTGACCTCCCACATAGGAATGGCTCTCAGTCTCCACACAAATTGGAACCAGACTCTCACCAGAGACACCTGACAAAGACACCTTCTTAATAAAAATCTCCACTCCTCTCCCAGCTACATCTTTCTCCCATTTGTGCAAAAGCTGCTCTACTTCATACAATTGAAATAATTCATTTTACAACTTGTGGTCGTCTCTATTCCTTATTTGGTTAAGTATCTTCACCCTCAACGTGGCTGTGGATGGTTCCTGATCTGGTTCATGTCTCAATTGTTTTATGGTGTGACCTTTAATATAGAGATTTTATATCCACTTTTGAATTTATTGTATATAATATAATGCAAGATTTATTGTATATAATATATGCCCGACTGCCTTCCAAAGTTTTCCCAGACGTTCTAGTCATATAGAAAGCCCTGACCCAAGTTTTTTATTATCTTCCCAGGTTTGTTGATACTGAGTTATTGAGTTCATTTGCTTCTGATTTTTCTTTACATGGTCTGTTCCCACTGATCTAGTTTCCCATTTTTTAACAAATATCAGAAAGTTTTGATGATTGTTGCATTGTACTATAATTTAGGGGCTGCTAGGTGGTGCAGTGGATAGAATGCTGGGCCTAGAGTCAGGAAATTCATCTTCCTGGGTTCAGATATGGCCTCACACATTAGCTGTATGACCCTGGGCAAGTCACTTAATCCTGTTTGTCTCAATTTCCTCATCTTTAAAATGACCATTTCATCAGTATCTTTGCCCAAAAAAATTCCATGACTAAAAACAACTCAACAACCATAATTTGATAGCAAAAAGTATTATTCCTTCTTCATTCTTTCTTTTAAAAAAAATTTCCCTTGAGATTCTGGTCCTTTTTTTCCTTCAATTGAATTGTGTTACTATTTTGTTTAGCTCTGTGAAGGACCTCTTTGATAGTTTAATCACTATGGCAGTAAATCTGTAAATTAACTTAGGTAGGACTCTTTTTGTTTTTTTTTAATTAATTGACACAGATCAACCGTGAGCAATGAATATCCCTCCAATTAAATAAATTTTTTATTTCTTTAAAGATTGTTTTGTAATTGTATCGTATCTTCACTGTGTCTTGGTAGAGTAACTCCTGTATCTGTTATTCATTTAATAGTTATTGTAATTGGACTTTTCCTTTCTATTTCCCCAGGATTTTGTTTGTTGTTTCTATATTTGGGGGGGGGGATTTATTTTGTATCCTACTGTTTTACCAAAGCTATTAATTGTATTAGTTTCTTTGCTAATATTCTCTGTAAACAGTCATGTCATCAACAAGTAGGGATAATTTTGTTTCCTCTTTGCCTGTACTGATGTCCTTACTTTCTTTTTTCTTAACTTTATTGAAATTGTAAGCATTCCTAGAACTGTGTCAAATAGTAGTAAAGAAAAGGAATATACTTAAATGCTTTACTCCTATATTTATTGAGAAAGCTTTTTTCCCATTGCAAATGATGCTTGCTTTGGCTTTAGATATATGCTTTGTATCATATTAAAAATGGCCCTTTGTGCTTCTGCTTATAAAATTTTTAGTATAAATGAATGTTGTCCCTTGTCAAAGGCATTTTTTTGCATTTACTGATATAACCCTGTTGTTTGGGATATTTTTGTTTTTATGATGATTATGTTAATTACTTTGCTAATGTTGAACTATCCTTGCATCCCTCATGTAAATGCAACTTTGTAATAGTGAATAGTTGTGGGTTTTTTTTTTTACATATTTTTGTAGTCTTTTTATTAGGATAGTATGTAAAATTTATGAGTCAATAATTAGTGATTAGCAAACATTTATTAAGATCATACAGCATTGAAAACACTTTAAAGGCACTGGGAATGAGAAAACAGAGATCACATTTTTCTTGGGGATACCATGTGGATACAAATAAATACAAAGTAATTTAAGAAAAAAAAAGCACTAATAGCTTGGTAGGGGAAAGAAAGGGTGGTAAAGTGCCTTTGAAAGTAGTATTTGAGCTGAGTTTTGAATGATATGTAAAGATTGTGAGAGGCAGAAGTATGGAGGGGATGTGGTATAAGTACAGGGAACTAGAGAAACTGCCTGGGCACAGGTATGGAAAGGGAGATAGAATTAAGGAGCTTGTATTTTATCTTAAAGGCTAGAGGGGAGTCACAAAAGGTTGTTTTGTTTTGGTTTTAGCAGATTTTGTTTATTATTTCAAGTAAACAAAATAAAAAATACCTGAACATATTCATCAGCCCAGTGGCATATTAGCTACAGGGAAATGTGGAGAAAAGGGTGGACATTAAAGTACAAAATAATTTTAAGAATTTACAAAAGTTGTGTCTTTCTTTAACCAACAGTTCTACCTGTATCCGGACCTCATTTTTGCTAGGTCTGTCATTCTTTCCCGAGTCAGTCTTGGCTTTATTGTCTTCTTTTTTTTAAGTAGCCGACCAGCTAATTCCCTACCAACCATTCCACTATACGACTCCTATCATAGCTGACCAACCTCATGAGAATCCTGATAATTATATGTTCACTTTATTTTTCAAGTTCTCCATTATGCTGCTTTCGTCAACTACCTTGCCATCCACTCCCAACATCTTATGACTTGAGTTAGGTTATGTCTTCACATTTTCAAGCTGCTTTTCTGTAAAATGTAGGTGATAATTGTGAAGGAAATAATTTTTTAAAGCACTTATGAATGTGCTTCTCTAATGATTTAGTTGGATTTTCTCTGCTACAGCTGTGATCTGCTAGCATATCCAGATAGCTTCGGGGATCCTACTGCTACCACTAAATGATGGCCCTGTAGCAGTTGTCAGCAGGTTGTGGTACCACAAAGGAGCCACCTGTATTGATTCAGTTTGCTGCTATAGTTCCTTTCAGGTTGTCCATTAGCCCCTATTAAGCTTTTCTCTTTATGGTGTTCTCCACAAACCCAGTGCTAGACCTTTTTTAACCTTTTTGATTGTTACCCGCTACTGTGACCTGCCTGATCTAATTTTCAGAAGTGATAAATGTAATCACAGAACTAGGAGCCAAGGAACTTATAAATAATAGAGATTTATGTACCTTGTATCATGGAATACATGAAAAGTTAGGTATATATCTTATCCTATTTTAGGTTAACTAGGGAAGCTTGCTTGTTAAAGGAACCAATGTTATGAATATTTTAATAAATTGAATATATTTATCAATTGGTGTTTCTCTCTTATGAGTAATCAGTCTTTAGTTTATTTGTTTTGTAAGATCTGATTATGGGAGCCAGATGTGTGTTGTCCTAATAGCAATGTCCCTTCTTTGGATTTGGAGGATATAGAAGATGTTTTCCTGAAACATCATAAGGTTAGGACAGAGGAAGTATAAAATAGTTCCCTAAAATAGGTAAAGAGCAGTCAGTTAAGGGATCTCCAGTACCTCGACTGTTGGAGCTCTCATTCTATTAAAAGCAGAGTATTTGACAAATTTTTGCCTTGCTTGGGTCAACAGTTTCATTTTTCACAAGTTAGAAGCAGCAGTGAGGGAAAAGATTACCCTTGACTTAATTCTGCCCAAGAAAGAAGAACTTGGTGGTTACAGGAAAGCAAGAGAAATAGTGGGTAGAAGTATACATGACATCCTGGAATTTGTGGTGTAGCCACGGAAGAAGAAAAAATGCGCAGTCAAATATGCATCTTGTTTTAGGGTAGTGGACTATGATAGACATAGTCTCATGACCTGAGACTAAAGGAAAAAATGGCGTAAGAGGAGAAAGAGTGATTTAAAAAATGAAACTGGCAATTTAATTGTGAGATGGTCTTCTTGAAGAAGAAACTGGAGAGGCATCTTAAAGGAAAGCTACACAGAGAATTCAACTTTAGAAATGTGTACGAATACTGGAAACAGTGACATATGTAGCCAAGAACAGATACAAAAGACTGCCACAAACCTGTCAAAATAGTTTTAGGAAGGCTAAAGTTCAGAATGTGGGGAAGCTACTAAAAAAGAAAACTAAAGGACAACAAAATGGGCTTTAATGTTATATTCCAAACAAGAAAGAAACTAATTTTTTTTCTTAGAGTAGGAGGTATAAATATTAAGAGATGAGAGAAAATAGAATTTCTCAAGTTCTGTTTTGCTTCTGCCTTCTCTGTCAAAGTGTAAATGATCTTCTTATTGGAAAAGAGAGAACGAACAAAATTGATATTGGTAAGGAGATAATAGGAAAGCATCCATTTGCACTAAATGATTTCACATGTCCTGATCCAGATAAATCGTATCTCAGGGTGCAGAAAGAACTTTTTGGAAATAATCGCTGGACCACTATTGAAAATCTTTGAGAAATCATACTGGTCAAGAAGAAATACTAGCAGACTAGATAGAGATTGGTATATGTCTTGACTTTCAAAAGATAGGGAAAGGTGGATGCTATAAAGTATAGGCTTGATCCTTTGCAAAATTCAGCAATTATGAAAAAGAAAACTTGTGGGAAAATGATGATCAATAGGAGCTGACTTGGGGTCACTAATAAGTCATGCCAAACAAACAAGTCATACTTCATTTCCTTCCTGTGGAGCAGGAAAAGGGAGGCATAATGTTTGAACATCTAGAATATTGTGTACTGTTTTGGGTACCACATATTAAATGAAACATTGACAAATCCATAAGAGAGAGACTAGAGTGATGATGAGACTGGAAAATATTGTCATATAAGGATTAGTTGAAGGAACTGGAAGTCTTTGGTCTAGAACAGAGAACTATCCATTAGTTCCATTGGGAGGAGCTTATTTCCCAACTTCAAGGAAACCTTGATTTGCCAGCCTCAGTAGAGTCAGTAAGTGTTTATTCAATGCCTGCTATGTTCCAGGTACTTCACTAAGTGCTAAGGATACAATGAAAGGCAAAAGACAATCCCTATTCTCAAGGAGCGCATGTTCTAATTTGAGAGACATAAAAAAACAACTATGTGCAAACAAGATATGTACAGGATAAATTGGAGATAAGCCAGAGAGAATACTCCTGGAATTAGTTTGTTCTTTGTCTTGGCATTGGTGAGCCTTAACCTCAGATTCCAATTGATTTCACTTAAGTTTTTTGAGAAGTTTGGACTCCCAGTCTGAAAGCTAAAACTAATGATTCCAATGCTTCACTTGTCCAGTTAATTGGCAATCTCAGGATATGTGTGTTGAGTTGAATTTATAGTTTTAGGGTACAAGGGAGTTGGACAAAAAAGCATTTCAAGGAAAATCTCCTTAGGTTTTAGAGCCTGTAGTTAATCAGACTGACACTGGCAAACAAGTTTGCCCATAGAGTGGATTATTAAAAGAAAAACATATCAGTCACATACTTTTGTCAGCCAAGTTCCCACTATGTCCATTGTGTTCTAGGTGAGCTAGAGATAAATAAGACTTTATGCCTGTTTTCCAGAAACTCTTAGTTTAATAAGAGGATAAGATATGGAAATATATAGCTATGATAATACAGATTAGAATTTAATGCTTCCACTGAAATGATCTTCCCATATCTCACAGCATAGATATATGTTAGCATTTACCTTGTACTTTCAGGTTTACATAGATAATCCTGGATTCTTGAAGGCTATGCCAGCAATTCTGGTATGTTCCATAAAGGCAGAATAGTTTCCACTGCAGGAAGTATGAGGGCCAGTTTGGAGAAGCTTGTTATCAGGAGTGATTAAATTGTTGACTGTAATGACTCTCAGAAATGATTTGCTATATTGTAGAAGGATTGTCTATGTCAGTTTAGGGAGAGCCTATACCAACAAACTCATGCATCCTTGAAAAACTGAAGTGTAAGAGTGTGGGAAGAGGAATGTAAAACACTCTGAGATCAAATGAGTGGGGGAAAGGATCTCTCCAGCTATGGGAGGTAGGGGAAGGAACAAAGCAAATACAAAATTTCTTGGCCTGAGATCAACCAGTTAAGCATATTAAACTGTTTACAGTTGGGACTTGGGAGAGATCAGCCAATGTCATACATCAATACATCATACAATTCAGACTAACCTGTCCATCATGTTTCCTGTCCCTCCAGTTGGTAGTGGTAGGTGACACAGCCTTCCTCTTCAAGTCGGAGATAGATTTGCAAAGATTGAATTTTTATAATATATAACAGTATAAGTAAGGAAAATTTTCCTTGAGTTTCCTGCCTTTCCTAATGTTAACATCTCATATATTTATATTATAATTTTTAGGTCATTTAGGATGTATTTTGGTTTTTCTACAGCTAAAGCAGGAAAAATATGAACCTAGCACTGATTGGCACAAGCATATTTACATCTTCATTAATTCCCAGGAGTTCATTTAAAGAAAGTGAGGAGATTTGGTGAACAAATGTTGCTCTTGTACAACATTCGTATGAAAAAACACATTTTCTTTTAATGTGTTTGGATTTATTTTCACTTCAAATAAAGCACAATCTGACTTGGGTTAACCCCTGACCCTGCCCCCCAAATAAACTCCAGTGGTTTTCTGGATCAAATATAAAGTCTGGCTTGTCCTTCAAAACCTGATTCATCTTCTATCGCATCTTTCCAGTCTTCTTACACCTTAAACACACACAGACACAGACCCACACACCCATCCCCTGACTTTCTTGGCTTCCTTCAAATTCCAGGTAAAATCCTTTCTGTAGCTTTATAGGAAATCTTTTCTGATCTTTCTTCATGCTAATGCCCTTCTCTGTGTTGATTATCTTCATTTTATCCTGTATGTAACTTGTTTCCCCCATTACATTATGAGCTCCTTGACAGTAGAGACTGTCTTTCATCCTTCTTTATATCCTCAGTGCCTGATACGTATAAATGCTTATTGATGGACTCCCTCAGTATTATCTGTTAGCATCATGGCTACTTACCACAAGGCACTGTTGCTACAATTCCACAATACTTCTGCAACTCAATTCTCAATTTCTTATCCTGGCAACCTTAAATTCATTATACACTCTCCTTGCAGAGTGGCTTCAGATTTGACAGCCGTTTCAGCCCCAGAGAATGAAATGATTGAAATTTCCTAGCTCTGCAGTTGATCTTTCCCCTGAGCACCCCCAAACCCCCACCTAAGTCTTGTACTGTAGGCCCCGGCATGGCTATGTCTGTAACATTATTCTGTACATTCTTAGCTTGTATATGCTTGGCTAAGCAGGAAAAAGATAGGTAAATTAATCTTGTATTAATTAAATTATTAACCCCCATTTTAATGATAGATGGATTTAAGACATGAGAGAGACTGAGTGACTCAGCATAGCATGCAGAGTAAGGTATTTGTATTTCATGGTTGCAGTTCGGCTTTCATCATTAATAAGTTCCCAGGCTGCCTTTTCTATGAATGTCCCCCATGTGTGTAATCTTAATATCTTTGCCTCAAGTAAATTTTTCCAAACAGAACTTCTCTATCAGTACTGATGAAACCTGTCAGATTTTCCTTCCAGTTGTCCCAGTTGACAAAGTAAAGCCAAATGGAGCTGACTTGTTATATTAATATCATTTTTCTTACTTTTAGTCCTTTTTATTTTCTTGACTTTTCTTTATCTCAGACTGATTTATCCCTTTCTGGATCTGTAAAATACTTTCTTGTTCATCTGTTTGTAATGCTAACCAGCTATATAATCCAGACCAATCCCTGATTTGTCTATAGATTTTAGAATAATAATGGAGTATATTCCTGATCCACCAAATAACAAGTCAGTTGTCCAGAATAAATTTGTCATATAACCGCAAACCTGAAAGTGGCCTGCTATAGACAGGTTTTGCTCAGGAGAGAAATATATACTTACAGAGAGGCTTTCTTTTTCTGGTTAAGCCATTGCTTGCTTCTATGTGGTTCACTTTTCTGGTTAGTGAACCACATAGTAGAAGCAAGTAATGACTGAAGTCTTTGACCGTCTCATAAGTTCTCAGGACCTCAGTGAAATGAAGTCTCCTCTGGGCCTAGTTCCCTGAAGATGCACACTAGAGAATGATGATAATAGTTCGCATTTTTGGAGAGTTGTAAGTTTTAAGTTTTACTCGACCTGTGAGATGGGTCACTGAAGGATCCCCATGTGAAAACAGGGGAAGCCAAGTCATACAGCTACTTTCAGCCAAGATCTGAACCCAGGTTCTCTTCGCTTCCAAATCTAGCATTCTCTTCACCCTAACCCACTGTACAGAGAGCTACAGCACCTGGATTCTACTTGTAGTTTTCCTCCTGGGTTGCTACTTGGCTTTGAGTAGGTCACCAGTCTCTCTAGGACTTTATCTCAGTTACAAAAGTGGAAATAGGTTCCTTCCCTTCTTTGCAGAAGTAAGGTACATGTATGGAAAATATAGTGTTAAAGAAAGGAAATAAAATATATTCTTAGATGAAGAGATTTCACTTGCTATCCATATGCCCCAAGGAGGTTAAAGATACTAGGAAAAAATCCTATAAACACCCAACTATTCATAGCAGTCCCTGCCCTTTTTTTATGTAGTAAGGAACTTTTTTAAAAAAGTATGTCTTTTGATTGTTGAATGGATAAATTTTGGGGCATGAAAGTACAAGAAATTATGAAGGTAAAGAATTCTTCAAAGTATGGGAAAATTTATGTGAATTGCTGTAGAGTGAAGTGAGTATAACAGGAAAACAGTGTACATAATGACTACAGTAATGCAAGTAAAACAAGCAACACAGAATCCTCCGTGATGATCAAAAAGTGCAGCCCTGGGTAAGAATTCAGAAAAAATATCTCCCTCCCTGATTTTCAGAGGTGGGCGACTATATAAATGAAATATTGTATATACTTGGAGATTTAAAAAAAAAAAAAGAAACTAGTGTTAGACTTTTCTATGTGGTGAATTACTGGACTGTTTTTTCCCTGCTTTTTTAGTCTTTGCTATAAGGGATGGTTCTTTGGAAGGGGAAGGAGAGAGGGGTACATTGGGAAGCATAAATGACATAAAAACAAAATGTATCAATAATTTTACTTTGAGAAAGTAGAGGTACAACTTTTTCTTACTCATCCATAGATACTTTTAGTAACCTAGCCTCCCTAGCCTCAGGGAAGTATTTTGGAGTTTCTTTGCAAAAATGGACTATAAGATGCATTCATTCTACCTTTGATATTTTTCTCTTAGAGTGATCCTATCAGAGTTGAAATCCTTTGAATTCTTCTTTTTCAGTGAAACTAGTCCTGAGATACTCCCTAAGAAGTAGGATTATACATGTTGTAGGTAAGAAAGGATCACTTAGCTAATTCTGCTTCGGCCTATGTGAAGTGGAGATTAGGCTCAAACTCAGGCATTAAAAATTTTTTTGCAATTACATGTAATAATAATTTTTAACATTTTAAAAAAATTTTTGAGTTCTAAATCCTCTTCTCTCCCTTCTTCCTCTCCCCCTTCATTGAGAAGACAAGCAATTTTTGATATAGGTTATACATGTGCAGTCAAGTAAACCATATTTTTATATTAGTTGTATTGTGCAAGAAAACATAAACTACAAAAAACCCCCCAAAATAGTTTATTTTATTTTAAAGTATACTATGATCTACATTCAGACTCAGTTCTTTCTCTGAAGGTAGATAGCATTTTTCATCATAAATCCTTTGGAATTGTCTTAGATCATTGTATTTCTGAGAATAATTAAGTCATTCACAGTTCATCATACAGTACTGCTGTTACTGTGTACAACATTCCCCTGGTTCTGCTCCCTTCCCTTTGTATCAATTCATGTAAGTCTTTCTCGGCTTTTCTGAAATCCACCTACTCATCATTTCTTAATGGAATAACAGTATTCCTTCACAACCATGTACCACAACTTGTTCATCCATTCCCCAATTGATGAGCATCCCCCTTGAGTGATTTCTAAAGAATTTTTAATTCTTTGCCATAACAAAAAGAGCTGCTATAAATATTTTAGTAATGTAGATCCTTCTTTTGGTTTTGTTTTGTGATTTCTTGGTTTCTCATAAAGTCATTAGCCTCCATCTGTTCCATTCTTATTTTTAAAGAACTATTTTCTTCAGTGAGCTTTTGAATCTCCTTTTCCATTTGGCTAATTCTGCTTTTGAAAGCATCTTCTCCTCATTGGCTTTTTGAACCTCTTTTGCCAATTGAGTTAGCCTGTTTTTAAAGGTGTTATTTTCTTCAGCATTTTTTTGGGTCTCCTTTAGCAAGGTGTTGACCCACTTTTCATACTCTTCTTGCATCTCTCTCATTCTCTTCCCAGTTTTTCCTCCACCTCTCTTACTTGATTTTCAAAATCCTTTTTGAGCTCTCCCATGGCCTAAGCCCACTGAATATTTATTTTGGATGTTTGAGATACAGAAGCCTTGACTTTTATGTCTTTCCCTGATGGTAAGTATTGTTCTTCCTCATCCGAAAGGATGGGAGAAGATATCTGTTCACCTTGAAAGTAACCTTCTATAGTCTTATTTTTTTGGGCATTTTCCCAACCAGTTACTTGACTTTTGGGTTCTTTGTGAAGAGCAGGGTATACTCTGGGAATCTGTAAGATCGCAGTTCTTCCAGTGGCACAATCAAGTGTGTACACTGGTTTGGGAGCAGAAAGAGATTTTTGTGCCCACAATCTTAGCAGTTTCCTCTCCATAGCCTCTTGGCCTCCAATTCTGCCAAGCCAGCAGTGGGGGCTGATTTTAGATAAACTGTGCGGGCAGGGCCGCCACTCAGTGTGAGATAAAGATCAGCTCCCTCAGAGCCTCTACACAGGACTGAGGTAATAATCAGCTCCTCAGTGCCCCCAGGGGTTTTATGATTCAACAATGGATGCAGGCTGCTGTAGGGGCTGGTGGGAACTGCTGTCGCCTACCTGGTGTGGCCTCTGTGTCCACTGCCTAAGGCTGGAGCTATGGAAGGCCCTTCTCCCTTCCCTGCCAGCTGAAAAAAAACCCGTCACTGACCTTTGGTGCCTGTGGGTTGAGGGATCTGCAGATGGCTGCTGCTGGGACTGGAGATTCCACCCCTGAGCTGTCCTCCTTGCAGAACTGCAGGGCCAAGGCTGGGCTGGGCTCCACTCCAAGTCCAGTGCAACAGATGTTTCTCCCATGGGCCTTTCAGGTTACCCTGGGCTGGAAATCTCCTCCACTCTGTTGTTCTCCACTTCTGCTGCTCCAAAATTTGTTGAGAGTCCTTCTCTACAGGTATTTTATGGGCTGTGTGGGGAGAGCCTACATTTGCATGTCTTTCTACTCTGCCATCTTGGCTTGGCCCCAGTAATATAGATCCTTTTCCTTTTTCTAAAAAAAAAAAAAGTATCTCTTTGGGTTACAGACCTAGTGGTAGTATTGCTGGGTCAGAGGGTATACACAGTTTTATCACCTTTTAGGCACAGTTCCAACTTGTTCTCTAAAATTGTTGGACTGATTCACAAATCTACCACATTAGTGTTCCAGTTTTCCCACATCCCTGCCAACGTTTGTCATTTTTCTTTTCTGTCATATTAGCCAGTCTAATAAGTGTGAGGTGTGATACCTGAGAATTAATTTGTGTTTCTCTAATCAGTATTGATTTAAAGCATTTTTTCTTATGATTTTGATAGCTTTGATTTCTTCTAAAAACTGCCTGTTTATATCATTTGACCGCTTATCAGTTTTGGGGAATGACTCACATTCTTATAAATTTGACTCAGTTTTCCATATATTTGGAAAATGAGACCTTTATCAGAGAAACTTGCTTATAAGCATTTCCCTCGTTTCCTGTTTTCCTTCTAATCTTGGCTGTATTGGTTGTGTTTGTACAAAAACCCTTTTTAATTTAATGTAACCACAATTATCCATTTTACTTCCTATAATGCACTCTGTCTCTTGTTTGGTAATAAGTTCTTCCTTGTCCATAGATCTAACATGTAAACTATTCCATCTCCCCTAATTTGCTTATGGTAGCACCCTTTTATGACTAAACCATGTACCCATTTTGACCCTATCTTGGTATATAGTGTGAGATTTTGGCCCATTTCTAGTTTCTGTCAAACTGCTTTCCATTTTTCCCAGAAATTTTTGTCAAATAATGAGTTCTTATCCCCAAAACTTAGATCTTTGTGTTTATCAGACACTAGATTACAATGGTTATTTACTACTGTATATTGTGTACCTAATCTGTTTCACTTAACCATTCTGTTTCTTAGCCAGTACCAGTTTGTTTGGATGATTACTGCCTTGTAATACAGTTTGAAATCTGGTATGAAAACCTTCCTTCAGTTTTTTTTTTCATTGATTAACTTAGCACTATTAAGAAAAAGTAGTGTCAGCAAACCTGGAAAGTGGGTTGTTGGTTTGCAAGGTGGACTGTGGATGTAGAAGGTCAAGTTTACCCTTTGTCTTCTACCTAATTGTGTGGAAGTTTGTCCTGCACATCAGCTAGAGGACCCTAGTCTTTCATCTATCCAGCCCGTGGACAGGAATAGGTGTGCCTTTTTGACGTTTACAGGGAGTAGGGGTGTGTTACTGATGTAAGGAGACCAGAAAGATAGCAATTCTGTTCAGTCAACCTGCTATTAATATAACCAGTACAAAGACTTAGTCCTCTAAATTCAAGTGTAAGCATAGGCTATGCCAGTCATAGTTTACCTGGCCCATCTCAATTATCATTTAGTCTGCCGATCCTGCCATTTGTTCTTGGTGCCTACTTGACTCTGACCACTCTTTTCTCACCTCAAGCTGATTTCCTTGTTCTGCGTAGCTTTCTTAAGATGAAAATGCTTTGTAAATGTCAGAGCCCTAAATAAATGTGTTATTGTGATGAATACACAGATATTATAGCCATACCTCTTTGGATAAAATGAAAAATGAACATTAGGCTGTCTTGTGAGAGCTCAAAATCCAGAGCCCTATAACCTAGCCTTAAGACTGAGAGGAAATGAACTATACTCTTTCTAGATCCACAGGAGCAGCTACTGTCCTTTCTCAATTCCATTTCACTGACACTTCTTGAAAGAACAATCTATGTTCTCTGTCTCTAGTTTCTGATGACTACATACTTGTTCTTTAATCCTTTACAACGTAGTTTCTTCCTTTACCTCCCCAGGGTCATCTTCTGATTGCCAGACTCAGTGCTTTTCAGTCTTCATCCTCTTTACTTGTCTATAGCATTTGAACACTGTACACCACCTCTCCTTTTGAATATTTTCTCTTCTCTTGATTTTTATGGTATTATCCTCTTTTGGTTTTTTTTCTGCTTCCCTAATGGCATCTTTTTTGTCTCTCTTGCTGACTTCCACTCCTTTTAATATAGGTATCCTTAAGGTTCTGTCCTTGACACCCACTTTTATTTATATACTTTTTTCCTTGGTAATCTCATCCATTTCCACAATTTCAAATGTCACCTGTTAAGAAAGCTTTCTTAAATCTTTATTTCTATACCTAACTCTCAGAAAGTCCCAGAGTGGGAAAAGACCTCAGAGATTGTCTAGTTCAGAGGTTCTTAACCTTTTTGACCTGAATCAAATGACCTTTTCTCAGGCCTCATCCTTGTTGACCCCTTGTCAGTCTTTGACAGTGTCAGTGAGTCTTCTTGATGCTCTCATTTCTCCTGGTTCTCCTCCTACCTGTTTGACTGCTTCTTCTCAATTTCCTTTGCTGGATCTTCATCCAGGTCATACTCATTGTTCCCCTGATGCTGCTTACTCTGTCCTGAGCCCTGTTCCTCTTCTAAACGTATTTTTCCTGATGATCTCAGTCAGCTCCAATGGATTCAGTTATCTTCTCTGTACAGATAAATTTATCCAGCCCTAACCTCTTTCCTGATTTCCAGACTCACTTCTCTCCAGCTGCCTATTGGACCTCTTGAATTGACTGTCCTATAGACGTAGATATAGATGCATACACATATACATATATACATACACATATATATACATATGTGTGAATGTACGTATATATGCACATATACATACATATATTAAAACTCAACAAATCTGAAACCCAATTCATTATCCTTTTCCTGAAACCTTTCCTTCTTATTAATTTCCTTTTACTGTCAAGGTTACTATCATGCTCTCAGTCATTCAGGCTGGAAAACCTAGTTGTCATCCTTGATTCCTCACTCTTACCCCACACATCCAGTTGGCTGCTAAGTCCTATCATTCCTATTTTTTGTAACATCTCTTACATGCACCCTCTTCTCTCTTCTGACATTATTAATACCCAGATGCAAACTCTTTATCACCTCATACCTGGTCTATTGGAATAGCTTTTTGATTGGTCTCCCTTCCTCAAGTCTCTCTCCACGCCAGTCCAGAATTGTATTTTTAGGCCCCACCGTCACTTTAAACTGAAGATGTCTAAATGGGGTTACCATTCTCCAAGTTATCCATATTTATAAGTCCAGAGTAATTTTTGATTCTTTTCTCTCCATCTTATTCTTTGGAGATGGTGTAGTACAGTAGAAAGAGCCCTGACTCTGAAGTCAAAGGACCTGGGTTCATATCTCACCCATGATGCTTACTAGCTGTATTACCTTTTAGAAAAATAACTTATCTTCTTTGAACCTCAGTTTCCTCAACTGCAAAATGATTGGACTAGATGGTCCCAAAAGTCCCTTCCTGCTCTCAATCTATGCTCCTTGTGACATCTATTCACTTCATCCTATCATATCCTATTTTAACTATGTCTTGCATTTATCTTCACTTCTTTGCCTACATGTGTACATTCCTAAATGTAAATAGCATCACTTATATTGTTGTTAGACTAATTTAGACCCCATTACACTTCTCCTGAACTCCTGATCAGTTTCCCTACTCCAATCTATCCTGTGCTTCATGGTGAGATTACTTTTCCTAATGCACAGATTTTATCACCTTGCTGACTTTGTTGACTAAATCTAAATGTCTTTGAATGACATTCATGGCCCTCTGCAATCTGGCACTAATTTTTCTATATAAACTTGCATTAGTCCCCTTCATTTACTACTCTGTGTTTGTCACAAAGTGCACCACTCACCTAAATTGTCCCATACTTTCTTGCCTCCTTGCCTCTGCTCATATCAGACACACAGACACACAGACACACACACACACACACACACACACACACACACACACACACACACACACACACATCCAATCCCTACTCCTACCTCTAAAGCTGCCACTCCTATGATTTGTATTTGTGTTCTCATTGTTAAGTGAGGCCTTTTAAAGGAAAGTGTCAAAGTGAAGGTTTGATTTATCTTAGAGCCTGCCGGATGTTATGATTATGGTATTCATTTTATATCCTTAGTAACTGCAGGTGTGCTCAGGTTCGAGGTCTTTCATAAGTGTCTAGCATAATGCCTTACATGTAATAGGAGTTTTACAAATATTTGAAGTTGAGTTGAATATAAAATTGTATTGATGAAAATGAGCATGCAGTATTTGGCAAAGTACATGTGAATGCCACATAATAGAAAATAATTTTACAAGAGTACATCTTTGCCACAACTTTGATATAGGACTCTGGAACCTTTAGAGGGTCATTTGCCCAAATGCTCTGGTAGGAAAAAAACAGACAGTCTTAGTAGTGTGCCTTTGACATACTGGGGTTTCATCTGACAGAGTTGGAATGACATAAGTATTTCATTTAGATCCACTAGTTTTCAAAAAGTCTATTATCTGAAAACAAAACCTTGTTGCATCAGAGTTTGACATTCTAGGTTTCACCTAGGGAAGTAGGCTATATGAATGTTAATTATTAGTTTTACATACTTTCAAGTGGATTATGGTGAAGTGGTAGGACTGGTAAGATTCTGCTTGACTGAAGTGGTGAAAAATTCCATAGCAGCTCCCATAGGAATATTTTCCTGCCCTCATGAAACTTTCTAAATATAATAAGTAGGACTCTTGAGATTTTATTTTAAATGCATCTAGTTTCTTGATTGCTACAAAATTACTCTAACAAATGACATTTTAGAAATGTCCTTATCTTGAATGTTAGAAGACTTAAATGGAAAAATCTAATAAACTCCCAGATTCTACTTTTTTATCAAATGGTTCCATTTTTGGGTAGCCACAAAGCAGGTATGCGAGTGAAGCCTGAATCCTTGGTCATTTTGGTAAATATAGGCAGAATTTGATATAAGGGTCTCTTTTAATTTTATTTGACTTGAAATTATTTCCTTTCTTTTAGTTGGTGTCGAGTATAATTTGACTGTGAACCAGCATGACTTATTCATCTTCCTCAGAGGGGCCAGCCTTATAATTCTTTTATCATTTGAAATTCCAAATATTTTGTGTAAGTCTAACCAATATAAATACATCCTAGCATAAGGAAATTAAGCTGATGGAACCAATGCCATGCTGTCTTCCTACCGTGCTTAAATTGGAGGAAAAAGGTATTACTCAATAGTCATCCAGGACTAGAAACTCTGGAGATCTGTCTGCCCTGTCCTTTTAGATGTGGAGGTATTGTGGTGAATGCCTCTGGGACCCAGTCTGCAAAGAGATAGAATTCACTACACAAAATTCATTCATTCCTTCAATAAATAAATATTTGTTTTAGATAAACATCAAATACTGTCTTCTGGGTACTGTACTGTGAATCTAAAGGATTCAAAAATGAGTTGGCCATAGTCTCTTCATGTTCTTACAATCTGGTAGAGAATAATACATGGATACAAATGAATGTGATATAGTGCAATAAGTGAGTAATGTTTTAACAAAAGTCTAAACAAAGTACTTTGAGGCCTTAGAGAAAGTACAGTTTATTTTGATGAGAGTGGGGCTGGGGATCAGGGAATATTCTACAGAGAAATTTTGATTTTGTAAAATCAGAGAATTACAGTCGTCACTACAGACAATACCTAACAAGCAGTAAAGTCTGCTCCATCTCCCCAGGGTGCCTGTTCCACTTTGGTCAGCCCTAATTACGACAAAGGTTTACCTTGCATGAAGTCTGCGTCTACCTCTTTGTAGCTCATACACACTTATTCCTAGTTCAGCCTTTGAGGAGACCCAGAAGACTTAATCTGATTTCTCTTTCATGTTACAGCCTTTCAGATACTTGAAGACAATCATCAATCTTCTCTAGACTAAAACAGTTTCTTCAGTCAATTCTCAATCTAATGATAACATGAAAAACAGTTTTTGATTTTTTAAGTGCTATATAATTATTAGCTATTATTATAAAGCATAGGTTCTTAACCTAAGATCTGTGAACTTATTTTTAAAATTTTTTTGATAACTGAATTTCAATAAAATTGTCTTCTTTTATAATACTTTGTATTTTATTCATTTTAAAACATTATTATGAAAAGAGGTGCATAGACTTAATGAGACTGGAGGGGGGGTGGTGAGAGAGGGGGTTATGTGTCATAAAAAAGGTTAGGCACAAATAGCAAAGTCTTCTTCTTTATTGTCTTCCTAAGGATATTATATAAATTATCACTGTCCTTACTAAAATGTATTGCCCAGAATTTAACACAGTATGCAAGACGTGGTCTGACCAGAGAGCACAGTATACCAAAATTATAATCTCTGTGGATTCCTGTCCTGCTTTTAATTCAACCCAAGATTACACTGGATTTCTTAGCCTCCATTTGACACTGTTCACCCCTGTTGAACTTATAATTAGTAGAAAACCAGATCTTTTTCAGTCAGCCTGTTTCCTAGTCACACTTTCTGTCTTATACTTGTGAATTTGCTTTACTTAGGTGTAAGATTATTGATTGTCATTTTATTAGATTAATCCGAATGTCCTAGTAGCCTATCAAGATCTTTTTGGCTCCTGACTCTGTCAAAATGTTTCCCTCCCTATCTAATGTCATCTTCAGATTTGATTAACATGCCAGCTCTGCCTTTATCCAGTTCATTCATTTGCAGCTCCACACTCCCATCCCTTACCCCCAACCACCTGCCCCTCCCAGGATAAACTGATCAGATTGCTGGTAACATACCCTTGGTTACTGAACTCTTCCCCGACTCCCTCAGCCTCCTTTCCCTTCTGATTGGGGGACAAGAGGGTAGAGCACTAAACTCCTTCCAAAGCTTCCTTTACAGAGGGCTGGATTTGGACTTTGAAGCTCACTCTCCATTTCAGTTTCCTTTTGTGTGTTGTCTTCATCAGACTGTAAGCTCCTCGAGGAGACAGGGTCTATTTTTTTCTTATTTATATGCTCAGTAGTTAACATAGTGCCTAGCACATAGTAGGTATTTGAAAAATGGTTATTGAATTGAATCGGTAAAAAATAACTGAACAATACAGAGCTAAGCACTGACTGTTGGGGGCACTCCATTGGAGAACTCCTTTCAAATTGACAATCAACATGAATAACTGCTGTTTAGGTCTAACCATTCAACCAGTTATTAATCTACTTAATTATTCAAAAAAATTTATTTCTCTTTTGTTTTTAAAATCACCTTCATTTCCAAATATGTCCTTCAGCACTATCCATTGAGCCATTCTTTTTTTTTTTAAGCAAAGAATACAAAATGAAGATAAAGGAAAAAAAGTTCATCAAAACTAACCAACATACCTACTAAATCTGACTATATAAGCAGTGTGTCAGTCCTCTAATCCTCCCATCTGTCCAGAGGGGGATTAAAGTGTTCAGTTTTGCCATTTTTCTTTACATTGCTGTAATCAGTGTGAATATTGGTTTTCTGCTTCTACTTTTATGTGTCACTTCATAAAAATTTTCCCATATGTGTCTGAATTCTTTATATGCCTCGTTTCTTATAGCCTACCTTGGTTTGTTTAGCCATTCCTCAGTTAGTGGGTACCTACTTAGTTCCAGTTCTTTGGTACTATAAAAATATGCTGGAAAAACAATGCTGCCGTGTATATTTTGGTATATACGAGATTTTCCTTTCTATCTTTGATCTCATTGAAGTATATACCTAGCAGTGAGATCTCTGCATCAAAAGGGGTGGACACTTTTGGCACACTCTCGGCATAATTTCAGAGCGCTTTCCAGAATGGTTGGATCATTTCACCATTCTCTCTATAGTGTAATGGTGTTCCTAGGTTTCTGGGACCCCTTCCAACGTGTATCATTCACACCTTTTGTCGTCTTTGCCAGTTTTCTGGAAGTAAAGTGAGAAACCTAACTAATTATACCATTGCCTAGTCTGTTTCTTTCTGTCCTTCCCACGGTAATGGCCTGCGAGGCTGTCGTATGTTTTGCTGAAATCTAGGTCATCTATTATTATCTACAGCATGACCGTGATCTACTAGTTGAGTTAAAAAAGGAAATGAAACCTAGGAATGATCTTTTTTGGATAAAGTCTCCACTCCTTTTTTTTTTTTCAGATTCACTTACTGTTCTTTTCATTACATTTTTTGGATTTGAGGTCAGACTTATTGGCCTGTACTTTTCAAACTCTATTTTATTTCTTTTCTGGGCAGGCAGCTTGCATATCTTTCCTGTTCTCTGCCATCAGTGGCCAAGAAATTACATCTTCCAGTCCCTTTCGAGTACTCTAGGATGTGGTTCACCTGAGCCAGGTAACTTGAACTGATGAAGCTCAAGGAGACAGCCTGACATAGTGGAGTCAGCAGGATCTGGGTTCAGGTCCTTCCACTTTATCACTTAATGGCTCAGCCTGATTCCTCCTGTCATGTGGAGCTGATAATAACAACGGCCGGACTGTGGTGAGACGAGTGAGACAATGTGTGTGAAATGCTACATAACGTATCTTCTATGAGTTAAAGGGCAGCTTGGGTATCACCTCCACCTCAGTCATTGTTACTCCCTTCTTTCCACTACAAAGGTCTTTTTCCTTGGCCAGAAAAGTAAAAGCCAAATAACAGCTAAGTGGAATTCCGGCTTCTCATCAGCAGTGTCATTGCCTCATCTATCTCTCCTATTGAATAGCAGCCCTTCCCCTTTTTGGAGCCTCCCTTTGTTATCTTGAGCGGTCCTCATCAGCTCTTGGGGTTTGTAGCATTCCCAACACCCTTCTTACAGGACCGTGCCAACACCTTCATGTTCGCTCTCCATCACCTGCCCTTGCTTCGAGGTTTTGTGATCTTTAAGCTTTTATCACCTTCATTTCTCAACATATCACTCTGCCCTCCCAAGTTTAGTAAAACTGATCAACATATTGGAAAAACCCAGTGTTAACCGGCAGTGTTCCTTACCTATGGACACCACTCACACCCCCTTCCCCCCATTTCTGCAAAGGAGCCGAGAAAAGTGACAGATTTTTTTTAAATCGTAAGTTAGCGAGTTCTCTGTGCGTATCTATAATAGTCTCTTTAGATATCTCCTTCTTCCCTATTCAAATTGCTTCATGACCTCAGAATTTCTTTCTGAGAGCTTCCCATCTCTCCTGAGGGAAGGGGAAGAAAAAGGAAATAAACACCTACATGGCGCCTCCTATGTGCCAGGCTCTGTGCTCAGTGTTATCTCACTCCATCTTCCCAGCCCTTTGAGGTAAGTGCTATTACCATCATCCTTATTACAGTTGAGAAAACTGAAACAAACAGAGGCTGAGGTAAGTAACTTGCCCAGCCAGGATCACACCACTAAACTGAATTTAGGTCTTCCTGACTCCACACCCAGTGCTGTACTTGAGCAGTAGCCATTTACACAAAGTACCTCCATTTTCATTGGAGAGCTATAGAGGTTTGTTGTAATCAAGTTCGCTCTCTTAGCTGGAATTTGCCTGGCCACAGACCCTTATACAGAAGATTTCTCTTTTGCAGTGACAAGTGTCAAAATTGATTGAATGCACTTGGAAAGAAAAAGAAAACACTTGTCAGAGCTCAGACCTGATAAAAAGTGGGGTCCAGATGGGTTTAACTGAATTCAGGAGGGCCCACCCAGTATTGTCCATAAGTTCAGATTGGATGACTTGAAGTTCAACAATTAGGCTGTCCTCTTAGGCTCCAGGACCTTCCTTTGGCTTGATGATGTACCACGTGACTTTTAACCTCTGTGAGTCTCTTCTTTGTTCCATGGTCCACATATCTGCAACAGCTTTGCAAAATGTTCAGTTAGTCTTATTGTCCAGTCTGTTGGACTGGAGTATATATTAGGTGCTGTGCTCTTGCCACTTTCTAAAGCAGAACCCGTATTTTAAGATTTCTTGGCATAGAGCCTTCATATCTAGAATAATTTTTTTGTACATAGTAGGTGTGTAGTGTTGGTTGAATTTAATTTTTGAGTTAATAACCATAACCTTTGGGTAGAGAGAGAAGAGAGAAGACCTGCTGCTAGGTAGTATTGTGACACTTGGTGTATACATAAAGGAAAACTGTAAGATGGCAGTTGTTGCCCACCTTCTACTCCCCACTAAATGCATCATGAAGCAAGTGAATGAGGATTGAAATATCTGCAGCCCTTGATCAATTCATGTTAGTGATGAATCCTTAAAGTTGGGATTTACCACCCCTCATCTCCTCCCCCCAGCCCCTGCAATGTGCTGAAGCAGTCAGCCATCTCACTAGTCTGCTGTCCACATTTCTTGCTTCCTTCTCATGGATGCACACTGGATGATAGCTAAGCTTCTTATTTATAAAAAGCATTTTTCTTTGACCTCTTAGTTTACTCAAATTGTTAAGGTGTTGTTCTTCCTCCTCCAGTTATCTTGAATACATTTTATATTTCCTTAATTGGGTTTATGCCCCTGTAGAATATAAGCTTAATGAGGACCGAACCTGGCATATAGTGCTTAATATGTGCTTGTTTAATTAAATTGTAGAAGTGGAAAAAGGGAGCCTGACATTTTTAAAAGAGCACATAAGGAAACAATTTTGAGTCCTTTTTGATCAGTATACTAAGCTTCATAATTTCTTTGATTTTAGGTAAAATATCGAAGTTTCCTTACATTATTTTCCTCAAGGTTTTATAAAGAGTATGTCTTTTCTTGCTTTATCAAAAATTTTCTACCAACTTGCACAGCACATTCATTATTTTTTTCACAATGGCTTAAAACCAAATGTAGCAAAATTAATAGCAAACAGAACTTGTAGGAAGTTTCACTAAAAGCCTCCCTCAGTCCATTTTGAATGCTGTCAGAATTGATCTTGAAGAATTGAGAACTGAAGTCATTAAATCCGTTTTTAAGAATGTAAAGGCCTTTTCTCCCCTCCCTTCCAATACCTCCTTGATCAGGTTGAAGAACGAAGAGTCACCACTGTTCTGGGAAGGACTTTGTCTCAGAGCCACAAAAGCCCAGCAGCTTTCCAGTATTCATAATCGTTTTTTTCACCCATTGGGGGAAGGGTTGAGAAGAGGAGAGAAAGCCTTGTGTTTAGGCCATGTCCCTGGAGGAGACCAATTTGAAACCCTGCAGTGGGGCCTTTGTGTAGTAGTGCCCCTGGGATTTTTTTCCTTTCAAAGCATCTTGTCTTTGGTGCATGTGTATGGAGAGGAGGGGGCTGAATTCCACAGTTTTGTACCACTTTAAAGCTTCTAGGCTCTTGTCTCCTATGGCTTCCTTTTTCCATGCAGGAGATAGAATGTTAAAATGAAATTACAAAGGAGAAGGACGTTTCTTTTTGTTCTTACATTATGTGCATATATCCTGCTCTTAGATTCTTAGTGTAAGCAGTTCTTCCAAACTATGCTGGAATATTCTGGATAGAATGTAACCTCTCAGAAGGATGAGACCAGCAGCCTGTACATTATCTCACTGTAGCCTTTCCCTTCTGTTCATTCCAGCTGTGTAGAATTCTCTTTTTTCTTGTTCTTTATATGTTGATAGGTTCATATTTATTTGACTAAAAACTTGTTCTCCTTTGTGTGGGTTGTTTTCACTGAATTGTAGCTTATTTCCAAAGCATTTAAACGTAGAATCTTCGGTTTCAGAACTGGTCTTTAAAGATTTAGAGTTGGTTGATCATGTTAGGGTGAAGATAAACTGGACTGGAAGGGGACAGCAGGTCTTAAGCGTGCAGTCTGGAGAGTCAAAGAAAGAGGGAAGTAATTACAGCTGTAACTCACTGAGTAGAGTTCACCATCCACCCTTAGGCTTGCTTCTTGTCGTCCTAAGGGCCTCTTTTTCAGATGGAAAATAGTGTCTTATGGGTTTGGTGAATATTCCATATACATTACATTGTACACAAACGTAAAGTTTGGCAGATTCCTTGACATCTTGCCTTAACTTACAACTCCAGATTCTCCCAAGTAAGAGAATCTTTTTGTTTCTAGGACCTTAGAAATGCCTCCAAACCACTTGCCTCAGAGTTCTTAGTTTCTAAAATAGTAGTCTCCTTGGCATCTCCAAACTCTGGAGGCTTTGAAATATGTGGCCTTCATGAAAGATATAGTAGGAGGGGAAATAATCATGAGATCAATTCCAAGTATTCTTTCCTTTCCCCTGCCCTCCAAAAGAATACAGAGGTCACACCAGGTAGAGGAGGCCAGTCAGGTATTAAAATCTTCCCCTATGCACACCTTAATTTAAGATCTTAGATCATAGATTAAGAGCTAGAAGCAACCTGAATCTTATTAATTGAGAGATTTACTTATTAATTTATTTAGCCAATTTTAAAATAACTTATAAACTTAAGCAATAATAATGTTAACTAAGTTTAAATTAATAACTTTTTTCAAAATTGCTTTAATTGAAAAGTCGTTCCTTCCCTCTCTGACTCTCTCCATAGTGTTTGTCTATTCTTCCCTGTATTTGTGTTTGCATTTTCCTTTGATATTGTCATAAACAGTATGCATGTAAACTGATCTTCCAGTTCTACCTTCTTCAATTCACATGAATTCACATCTTTCCTTACTTGGCTTATATTTCTTGTATTCGTCATTCTTAATTGCAGTAAAGCATTCCAGTATGTTTGATACTCCAGTTGCTGAAAATTTAAGCTATTTGCAGTTTTTTGCCATTAAAAATAATGCTCTTATGAATATTTTTTAACAGAAGGATCCTTTTTTTATAATGTTCTTGGTATTGTGATAGTGTTTTTAGATCAGATAATATGATTTATAACTCTTCCAGTACCAGATTGCTTGCCAAGGAGATTGCAGACTCCACCAGCAATATGTAAGTTTATCTATTTTTCTGTAATCCTAAGTGGATAAATCCACATCCATCACCTTTTCCCCCCTCAAAGTATTCCTTTAAAATTCTTTCCTATTAATTTTTTTCATAGAAATCTTATTTTGATTGTGTATAGTTTTATAAAGCAAAATTTGGTATCTTGAAAATTATTAATTCATTTGGGGAAGTATTTTTGTTATTTGCGTTGACTCAACTTTTTCTTGAATATTAAATGTTACTGTGTTTTTAGGTCTATCTTTATTTTTGTCCATGAAATTTTGTAGTTATTTTTATAAAGGTCTCTGTATATTGATAGGATAATTCTCAAATGTTATTTAATTGTAACTTAGGGTATCTTTTTTCTTATCATGTTTTTCTCATTTTTATTTCTAGCATATGAGAATGATGATTGTTTCTCATCTATATCTTTATACCCTGCTGAATTCCTTTCTTAGTTTTTTGTTGTTGCAACTAAGTTTTTTTAGATACACAATCATGCCACATACAAATAATTTTGAATTACTTATATTTTAACTCTCATTAAATTTTCTTTCCTATCTTATTGTAATTACTAGTGATTCTAGTAAGTTAAATAGGAATTTTGAAAGTAAGTTGCTTTGTTTTGTGCCTGTTTTTAAGTTGGAATGTTTCTAGGGTTTTTCTGTTTTATACATAATGTGCCAGATCTTAGTTCAAGTAGATAACTAAGGAATAATTCCTCCCCTGTTTTTTTTTAATGATTTTTATCATAAATTAATTCCAGATGTTACCAGAGATCTTTTCTGTTGTACATTTATTGAAAACTCTGTTGAATATCTACATGTTTAAAATAGACTTTTGATTATATATTGCCAAGTGTTCCCTGTGTATTCCTCCTCTCTCACAGAGATCTATTCTTTATAACGAAGGATTGAAAAAAAAGAGGAAAATAATTCCGCAAACCCAGCTAATACATTGGAAAAAATCTAACATCATTTGCAATGTGCCACATTGGTGGATTCTGCCACCTCTTCAGAGGAATGTGGGGACTTTTCATTTCTCTTCTTTAGGGCCAGGCTTGTTCTTTTATAATTTTGAAGCATTCATTTTCTATTGTTTGTGATTATTTTCCTTTATACTGTTGTAGTTTATGTCGTTTTCTTGTCTCTATTTATTCTACTTTGTATCATTAGATACAAATTAGTTTCATTCTGAAGTGACTTGTCTCTCAGATTTCCACACAGCCCCCTGTGGCTCTGTGGCTGGTGAAAAAGCAGGAGCAAACAAGCAGTTAGTTGACGAACAGGTGGAGAAGTGTGGAAAGGAAGTTTAGGCCAGAATGAAGTAAGCATGGCTAAGGCCTCTCTTGAAATGGCTAATCTGGATGAAAGAGTCTCCAGTCGGGGAAGTAGGGCTTCAGGATGGGAAGGCTATTGACCAGGAACTTTATAAAGAAATTGTCACTATTGAGCTATGACACATTACAAAAGACTCTGATGAACAGCACTTGCGATGAATAGTTCCCATGAGTGGAAGAGAAAAACTTTTCTAAGTTCTAAAACAATCAGTGGTGCCTTTAAAGAAACTAAGAGAGCAATATATCATTGCAGTTTTCAGTTTTTCATGACTCTTTAATGAGAATAGTTATCTTCACCTTTCTAAGTTCTAAAATCTTGGACTGAGCCCTGATTTTGTGAGCACTCTTCTGGGGTCTTACAGTATAATTTCGTTTTGTGTGCGTGTGTGTGTGTGTGTGTGTGTGTGTGTGTGTGTGTGTTTCTATGTGTACACTTCTAGAAAATTCATGATTTGAACTAGATCACCTACTATATTAGCCTGTACATGAGGAACATTTTATCTTTGGAAAATAGTGCTGGTTGGTTCCAAACATCATAAAACCATCAGAAGGGTATCTGGGTCCCTTTAGGGAATGTTTGCTTTAAAAGTTCAGAGAAGTGATTGCAGCCACGGTCCATTTCTCTCCATCCCTGTCGTGAAGCACTGAGCCAAGGTTCAGATAGGCAAGAGAATATTTGTAAAGGGTTAACTCCAGGAACTTGAATGGGATGCTGATTCATCTGATTCAGAAAATAAAGGAAATTAAAAACATTTTTGACTACTTTTTTAAGTGAATGTTGGACTCCAAATTTTAATTCAGGTGAAGATAACTATTCTCATTAAAGAGTCATGAAAAATTGAAAACTGCAATGACAATATTGCTCTCTAAGTTTCTTCAAAGGCACCACTGATTGTTTTCAAAATTATGTTATTTCTCCCATAGCTCGTTTTCCTTGATTTTATTAACTTGTTACATCTGAAACAGATATCTGAGTTCAGATTGCTTCAATGGGATGTTTGTTGGAATGTGTTCTTCCTTCGTTGCCAAATAAGACCATGCCATCAGAGAAATGATGACATGACTGGCACTTGACTTTGTTTTGAGTGAATGAGGACTGTGCAGGTCACCAGCCTCACTGCTCCTCCAGAGCCGTCTGAATCCATTGACCAGATATTCATCAGGATGACAGGAGATGACCCAGCATGAGGCAATTGGGGTTAAGTGACTTGCCTAAGGTCACACAGCTAGTGAGTGTCAAGTGTCTGAGGTGAGATTTGAACTCAGGTCCTCCTGACTCCTGCTCTGGTGCTCTATCCACTGCACCACCTAGCTGCCCTTGGTTTGTTGGAGGGATAGATGCTATACCAAGTTTCAACCAGTTTGAAAGCAGTTCACAATTTAAATATGTACCATATCAACTTGGGAAATTTCAGAGTCTTTTCTGAAGAATGGAGGCAGAATGAGACTTTTCTCAAAAAGAGCTTAGTCCTTTGTATTTTGGGGTTGTTTCTAGGACCATTAAAGAATAATGTTGAATTTGTCAGTGGGGAAACTTTTTAACTCAGCCCAAAAAGTTTTTCTCTCTGGAGGATGCTTCTCGAAATACCCTGGAAATAGGAATTCAGGGACCTAGAGCTATAAGTGAAGATGGAACTTACCATGATTATAATTTCTTTTCTTGAGTGTTCAAGAAGATCGATGTACCAGTTATAGTATATGGTTTAATTTATGAATATCTGTGACAGGATATTTCCCAAAGGCTTTGGCAGTTGTACTTCAGAGACAGAGAGGGGCAACTGGGAGGATTCACTGCACAACTGGACAGTAACAGCTGGGCCTCCAGCAGTCATTTGCTTTTGAAAACCAATTCTGGAAAGGATTGTGGAATCTTGAAGGGACTGCGGAGGCTGATGAAACTCAAGAGAAGGCTCAGTGTAGAATCAAGATAATGTTTGGCTGATGGGATATCCAGGGCATAAAGAGTGACCCTTTAGGGTTTTGTTCCAGACTTGAAAACTGACCAAAGAACTTTCATAATTGGACAAAATCATCTTTTGGCCCAGTCTTAGCTAAGGAACCTTGAATCGTCCCTGACCTGGTCAGTTTGAGGAAGGACTGAGACATAGGGATTTTGGTATCACTGAGTTCTCTTAGGAGCTTAAACTTGAAAAGTTTCAGAGAAAGGCTCTCCTTCACTAGTTCCGACCTGTAATTTACATATCCAATAAAATAATAACAGTAGCTTATATTTCTATATCATGTTAAAATTTATAGTGTTTTCCTCCTGTGAGGAAAGTAAAGAAAGGGTGCCTCAGAGACCATCTAGTCAAACCCTTCATTTTACAGATAAGGAAAATAAGACCCAAGGCAGGTAATTGACTTGCCTGAGGTTACACACATAGTAAACATTAAATGTGTTTGTGTTACATAATCTCCAGTGGGTCCTCACCAAAGCACTTCCCTAATTAATTCACGATCCCACTCACCACAGCAGCTTTTCTAAATCTTTTCACTTTCTTTAAATCTTCCATTGTTGTGCCTCTTTCCCCCCTCAGCTGAGAACCTTGCCTCGTATTTGAAAGCACATTCACCAAGAGTTCCCTCTTCCTTCTTAGCATATAACACCCAGATGCTTTCTACCACTGTCTCCTCCTTCACCCCTGTCACACATGAAGAGATGGCCCTTCCACTTGCCTAGGCAAACCCCTCTACATGCACAAGTGATCCCATTCCATTCTGTCTTCTCCAGCTTTTTGCTCTCTCTGTCATCCTCCCTTTCTCACTAATCTTCATTCTTTCCCTGTCTATTGGTTATTTCCCTACTACCTACAGACATGCCCATGGATCTTCCCCATCGTCAAAAAACCCTCCCTTAATCTATCCATCTCCACTACCTAGCATCTTATATCTTTTCTCCGTTTTGTGGCTAGACTTCTTGAGAAAGCCATCCACATAATCTATGCCTTCCACTTCCTTTTAATTCTTTCTTAACAATCTGGCTTCTCACCTCCTGAAACAGCTATCTCCAGACTTAACAGTGATGTCTTATTTGGCAAATTTTATGGCCCTTTCTTTTGGTTCCCTCTGTCAGCCTTTGACACGGCGTATGACTCTTGGTACTCTCTTCTCTCCTTGTTCTTCTCCTACTTATCTGACTGCTCCTTCTCAGTCTGCTTTGCTGGATCTTCATCCAGTAACATCCACTGTCTCCCTAAGACTCTGTCCTGGGCACTCTTCTCTTCTCCTCTAAACTGTTTTTCTTAGGGATCTCATCAGTTCTCATGGATTCAATTATCATCTCTGTGCCAATGATTCTCAGATCTGTTTATGTAGCCCTAACCTCTCTCCTGACCTCCACTCTCTCCAGCATTCTCCATCAGCCTATTCACATCTCTCCATTTGCCTGTTGAACATCTTGAACTGACTTGTGCCACACTGGGAAGCTCAGAAGGCACTAGGAGTGAGAGTAATCAATGTGCAAACAGCAGACAAACATTTAGCACTTTGTTCTGAGATGATGCTGTAGACAGTTGTGAAGATCCATTGCTCTGAAACTCAAAGACCCAAGACCCCACACTCAGTGCTAATCCTGGGTGTAGGAATACAGGTCAGCCTGGTAGAGACCAAGGAGGGCAACCACCCCATCCAAAAGTGCAGTAGAAAGTAAGGACTGACCTTGGCATAAAGCTTTAATTCTGGGTCTATAGCTAGAGGGGTAGACAGAAGAAAATTAAATTACTGCACAGAATCATAAAGGTATAGAGGCACCCCAGAATTCAACCTATAAGAGCAAAATAACTCCAGGAAAAAATAAATTTTCCATAAGGATTTCAAGAATATCTAGAAGTGAAGCAAGAGATTAGAAAATAAAAGTTCTAAAGCAAAGAAATGGTAAAAGAATAAATAATGTATAAGAGGAGGAAATGGTAGTCTTTACTCCCAAGTAACAGATAGACTGAAAATTTAGAATAAATCAACTAAAGGATCAGCTAAGGAAAATTAGATCAGCTAAGAAATCAGTGACATCTGTGAGATAGGAAAAAATATTAGAACAAAATCAAAAGATTTTAAAAAGAAGAAAATGTGAGATTATCAAAAATTCCTGACTTGGAAAACAGGTCAAAGAGAGATAATCTAAGACTCTTCAAACTCCTTGAAAACCATAATTAAAATTATTTTAAAGCTAAGAATTTATAAATGAAAATTGTACATATCTATTAGAACTAGAAGCCAAAGTGAAAATAGAATCCACCGATCACATCCTGAAAGAAACTCCAAAAGGAAAAGTGCTAGGCCAAATCCAGGGCCCCTATGTCAAAGAAAAATAAATACTACAAGCATCTGGAAAGCAACTGTTCAGGTGCCAAAGGATCACAGAATCACACAAGTCCTGGCAGCTTCTGAATGAGAGGAAATCTTAAAATACAGTATTCCAAAAGTCAAAACATCGATAGCCATTAAAGCTAAGAATAACTTACCTTGCAAAGCTACCTGTAATCCTGCAGATGGAAAAGTGTAACCGTTAGTGGAAAAATGGACTTTCAGTCATTCTTGATGAGAAGACCAAAGCTAGGTATTTGAACTATGCACACAAAACTCGGGAGAACTAAGAAAGGTATAAATTTATTTGAGAAGTTGGAAGGCGCTTGACGATGATGTAGGCTGCTAGAAGACTCAGTGGATAGAGCACTGGGCCCTGGAGTCAGGAAGGAACTGAGTTTAAATATGACCTCAGACACTTACTAGCTGTGTAAGCCTGAGCAAGTCAGTTTTGTCTTCCTCTATTTGTCTTCCTCCACTGAATAAGGAAATGGCAACCACTCCAGTGTTCTTGCCAAGAAAAGCCTATGTACTCTATGGCCCATAGAGGCACGAAGAGTTGGACTTGGCTGAATAACATATGATGATATGTTCTAATAGAGGAAGAAAGTAACAAGTGTCGCTTCTGAACCTTAATGTCTTCAAAAGGAGTATTGAGGGATTTCAATAAGAAAAAAGAGGATCTAAGGCTGGATTGATTTTGTTCCAAGATTTTGAAGAAGGAAAAGAAAAGGAATTATAAAAAGAATACCCTAGTGTAGAAAGTAGGAAGAAAGAGATGGAACTTGATAATTTGGGCATATGAGCAGAATAGTGTACAAACTTGGAGAGAAGGAAGTGTGGAGGGGAGCGAGCATCATAGACAAACTGGACAAAAGAGGATTGAACATAAACCCACGAAGTTTGGTGTGGAAAGTCATCAGCTTCATCAGGGAAACCAATGGACTTAGGAGAGCACGGTTAAGAGGGGAGATAAAACGGGGAGGAGAAGAGTTGAAAGCAAAACAAACATCTGCTCCCAAAGAGCAGACTAAAAGGAAAGGAAAGGACTGGAAACTCAAGGGGTACCTGTCCTTTGGGAAACGACTGAACAAATGGTGGTATGTGAATAAATGAAATATTATTTTGCCATAAGAATTGCCAAAAGAGAGAATTTCAAAGAATTCTGGGCTTAAGAACTAGTCCAAAATGAAGTGAGAAGAATCAGGAGAGTAATTTATCCAGTGGCAGTGCTTAATTCTGATTGTAAAGCGCTGATTAGAAGGGAACAAAATGTAGTGTATTAATATAATAAAATATTATTGTAATTATTGTAGTAAAAACTCATTTCAGGGAGTTCTGGGTAGTATGAGTTAATAAGAGAGTAAATAGGCGTAAGTGGAACATTTCATACAAGAACAGAAACATTGTAAAGAAAAACAACTTTGAAAGACTTAAGAACTCGGATGAAAGAAATGACCAGCCGACCTAGGATAAAGCATTTCTTCCACCTCCAGAGAGGAGATGGATTCAAGTTGAGGAAAGAGACATACCTTTTTTGGATATGGTCACTGTTTGTTACAGGAAGTTTTGTTTTTCTTCCGTTTTCAATTGGGCAAGGGTTGGGGGTCATGCATTGAATGTAATGACGAATAAAGGAAAGACAAAAGGAAGACAATTGAAACATTTTTAAAGGCAACAGAGGAGTATAGGTGCTGGTACAGATGGAAGCATAGACAAGCAGAACAGTTTTGAAAGGAACAAGTTGAATCTATTCTAGACTTTCAAAAAAAAATCCCAAGCAATATGCAAAGGGAAGGAGGAGAAGAAGAAAAAGAATTGTTACTTACATAGCACTAAAGATCACTTTAAAGTGCGCAGAGCACTTTACAAATATTATCTCATTTCATCCTTAGAACAACCATTGTTGGTAGGTACTGTTATTACCTCCATTTTACAGGTTAGAAAAATGAGACTAGGGAACATTAAGTAACTTGCCTAGTTTCACATAGCTGAAATATCTGAAGCTGAGTTTAAACTCCTGTTTTCCTGATTTCAAGTCCAGTACCCTGGCCATTATGCCACCCCTTTCTCTGTTTTGCTTTTGTGTTAACTTCAGAATTTTTCTAAAAATGTTAAAATCATAAAATGAGAGGGTTGGACTAGATAGCTGTTCAGGTCACTCCTATCTCTAACTCTGTGATCCTATGACAGTGAGTATGTTGTAATGATTATTTAAAACATGTTTATTGTATTTTTAAGATTTGGTTATTTTTGTTAAAATTGTAATAGGTTATTAATTTTATTTTGAAAAAAATAAACTATTGTCAATTCTGATTCATAAAAATCTCTGGCTCCACTGTTTCCAGGGTAAGATTCTAAGCAACTGTTTCCAGGGTAAGATTTACTGCCAATATTTTGAGTATGTTTCTGAAGTTCATAAGAAATCAGATCATTGCTGCAAGAACCGAGTCATCTTCCAAACTAAGTGCTCTAGGGCCATCTGCTGGGAAGAATTTGTTAGGCCTAAGTGAGATAAACAAAGTGCTGTTAGCTCCCGGCCCTTCAAAGAGAAATCAGCTGGTTCCTGTTCTCTTTGTAGATGACCAGTCACCATGTTCATCCAAAGTACCTTCCATCCAGGAGCTGCAGCAAGCTATAGTAAAAAGAATATTTTTAGAGTCAGGAGACCTGGGTTCTAGCTCCACCTCTGCTACTGACTAATTTAACATGATTTGGGGTAAGTCATTTCATCTCCCCGGCACTCTTGTTTCCTCATCTGTTTGAGAGTGTTAGACTAAATCACCTTTAAGATCTTTTGTATTTGATTCTCTGATGCTTAGAAGACGTTATAGGTCAGATTTCCCCTCTTCTTCCCTTCATTTAATGAGGAAAATTGTACTTGTCCTGTGCTGTTCTAACAATCCCAGCTTGTCTGTTCTACATATTTACAAGCATACAAAACATATACTCAGAAAGCATAAAAATAGAAGCAGATGGACTGCTTTGCCACTTATTTAAGTGGGTGGGGATATAGAAGAAGTATAAATTCAGTAGGCAGTGGTAGGTTTAGGCTCACACTACCTGATGCTGTGCTACCTCCCCTAAACAAACTCAGGAGATACACTTGTTTTCTTTTCTGACATCCTGGAAGGTTGGCAGCTAATAATGTGAAGCTAGTTTGTATGAATGGAGAAAGACAATGATTGTAACTTTGGGACTTTGTGAACCAGAGCAAGTGTATGTATTGTTATTTAATCTCCTGTTTTGAGCCAGGTAAAGAGAGAAACCACTTTGAACTAGTTTTTTTCCTTTTAAAATCTTTTTTAAATTAGTTTTTGTGGGGAAAGAGAGGTTAGTAATAATGGTCCAAAAAGAAGTGCATCATTGAAATATTTTTTAAAAGTACAAGCAACAGAGCAGAAGGAAGTTCAAAAGAAGACACAGACAAGCAGATCAGTGTGGTTCTAGTTTTTAAAATAACAGTCATAATTTTGTATAGAAACCCCATCTTCTGGCAGTGTTCGTATGGAAATGTTCATGTTCGTTGATGATTTTCTAATTTATGTTAAGGAATGAAAAACGTATTGTTCTTGTTGGCCACTTCTCCACACTATAAGCATCTGAAAGTATTATCTGGTAGAGTAAGAATGCTTTGACTAGCTAGAGTTGCTATTTCCTTCTGATTTCTAGGACCTTTACAAACTTCCTAAATCCTGAGGGAACCTATTCACTTCATGTAAATATTAGTGAATTATAAAAACTCCTAGATCAATTAATTAACAAATATTTATTTAGTGCCTGTAATGTGCAAAGCACTATGCTTGGTGCTGAGGATATTCGTAAAGTGGATGAAATTATACCTGTTCTCAACGAGTTTGTGTTCTCTAGTGGAAAAGATAGCAAGTGCATATCTAAGTATATAGAGAATAAATATGGAGCAGTTAACTACAAAGTGTTTTGGGAGAGAGCACTGTAACAGTACAGGGAATCATAAAAAAGTTTGTTGTAGAAGGTGGTGTTTGAGCTACTTCTTCAAGAGAGGAAGACTGAAGTGAGGAGAGAGTGTATTCCAGGCAGTAGAGGTCAGCCAGAACGTAAAGACCCAGAAACAGGAGATAATGTCATGTGTAAGAAAGAGAGAAGGCCAGTTTGACTGGATTTCAGAGTGCAGGAAGTGGGAAAGTACAATGAGATGTAAATGCTGGATTGTGGGACAGAGTCATAAAGGGCTTTAAAAGTAAGTAGGAAGTGTGCATATTTTATCTTAGAGACATTTGGGAGCCACTGGAGTTGGTTGAGTAAGAGAGTGACATGGTCAGATTTTGCTGAAGGAAAATCACTTCAGCAGCAGTGGATGGAATGGATTGGAGTGAGGAGAGACTTAAGGAAAAGAGCAGTTAGGAAGCCATTGTAATCATCTAATCTAGAGATGATGAAGTCCTGAGCCAGGGTGTGGGTACTTGTGGGAGCAGTCAGGTGATAAGAGTTGTGAAGGTAGAAACAACAAGGTTTAATTTAGCACCTAATTTGGGCTGATTAATGAAATAAACCCACTATACTCGGTCGTACAGAAATCAGTTTTCATTTTTACGAGGGGGCTGCAGGAGGGATTTGACTATTGTCCTGTTTATTTATGGGTGGGGAGAGGTTTTTTTTTTTCCGTTTAGAATATTTTGTTTCTTTTTGTCAAAGTGGAATTAAATGCCAGAGCTAACCCTACTGCTCAGGAAACTGGTGATCTCCTTGCCTTATTCTGCCTTCTAATTTTTTACCCACACCCTCTGTAGAAATTAAATGTGTGAGAGTACTATCTGGGAAGTGATCTTTTTGGGCCCTAGCTCTCAGACCGATGACTTTGTCTTTCTTCATCCATAGCTGATCAAATAAGTTAGTATATGTGAATGAAAGAAGTACCTGAACCCTAAAATATTGTACAGATTAACAGGACCTCCATTTATTCAGCTTTAAAAGAATATGCCCAGTTTGTTTCATGTACTTGATTCTTGGTTAGTTAGGTTCGATTCGGAGTATAAATACTAAATTGATATATCTCAGTGGAGGGGGCATGTAACTTTGTACCTGAGTCTCAGTTTCTTCTTCTGCAAGATGGCTTTAATAATGCTTTGTACCACCTGCCTCAAAGGTTTGTTGTACGGAAAGTACTTTGTAAAATTTAAGGTGCCATATAATTTTGAGTTATTGTTCTTGTGTCTTGCAGAAAACACCTTTTGTAGTGGTGACCATGTGTCCTGGCACAGCCCTTTGGATAACAGTGAGTCAAGAATCCAGCACATGCTTCTGACTGAGGACCCCCAGATGCAACCTGTGCAGACTCCCTTTGGGTTGGTTATCTTCCTCCAGGTAAAAATAGGAGAATGCTGAATTAGGTGGTAGTGCTGCTTATATAACTTAACCACTTTCCAAGAAACAGGAAGAGAGAGAAAGGTCTACCTCCATGAGAAAGAAGACCCAGAATTCTGAAAACATAGCTAGTAGAAAATAAAGGCAATATATTTTGTCAAATATCTTTCAGAAAATCAACAGGACAAGTGCAGCAATTGACAGTTCTCAGTCTCCTCAAAATGGTGTCGACATGCATCAGCCCCATATGTCATAGATGATGCAATGACTTAATGGGAACATAATGATTCATGTGATTATTGGGTTCTTTTCCAATAATTTTTTAGATCATCACTACCAGATAACAGAATATGGAAAGTAATTACAGAAACTGTCTGGTACTGGAAAAAAAATAGAGAAATAGATAAATGAAAAAGAATAGAAAACCCAGAAATATAATCCATTGGGTCTAAAAGAAAGTGTTTGATAAATCCACACTCCAAAAAATACTTACTACTTCAACAAAAACTAAATATAAACTGTAAATGAATCAACAATCTAAGTTTTTAAAAATTTTAAACTGAAAGAAGAGAGTTATATTATTTACTTCTAAATCTGAATTTTAACTGAATAACTGAATCTGAAAATAAAATCTGAATTTTATCAACAAAATAAGAGGAAATCATTATACAAAATTAGATTTGAATAACATAAAATAATTTTGTGTAACACCTCAACTTAGAAGAAAAGCATGTTGGGGAAAAAATAGGAAATAAATGTTAGACAAAGTCCTAGCATTCAGTATTTACAAGACACTAACATCTATCTCTACACCCTTCCCAATAGTGTAATGGTTGAAAGACATGAACAGTATACAAAAAAGGAGATAGAAACTGAATAAACATATGAAAACATGTTTAAATTTCTTTTGCAAATCAAGACATCTACAAGATACCACTTTACTCCTACTAGACTATCATATGTCTGTGCATATACATACGTACATATACATAATACACGTACATACATATATATGTACACACATATATACATACAGGTGTTGGCGGGGCCATGCACATTAGGCGCTCTAATAATACAGAGCTGGTGGAACTGCAGAACATTTTGGAAAGTAGTATGAAAACAGGCATTGACTCACCAAACTAATCATATCTTTAGAGCCCTCATTCCATTACTGGATCTCTATTCCAAAAGCATTATATTACAAGAAGAAAGAAAGAACTTGTTCACACAAAAAATTTCATAGCTGTTCTACTTATCATAGCAAAGGACTGGAAACAACTTCTATGTCAAACAAGTAGAGAATTGCTGAATAAATTACAGTGTCTTATGGTACCATAGAAAACAATGAGTGTGAAGTATACAAGGAAATGTGGAAGGAGCTACATGACTTGATAGTGAGTGAAATTAGAAGAATCAGAACTATATACTACAAGGCTAAAGTTCTGGTAGACCTGGAAAGGGACATAAAACAAAAGGTTGTGGGGTTTTTATGGGTTTGGTTTTTTTTGTTTGTTTGTTTTTTGCCTGTTTCCTCTTTGTTAACTCTTAGTACAGTATGACACAGGAGAAAGTGCACTATAGTGACTAACTCTGGAACCTTGGGCAATTCACTTCCTCAGTTTCTTTAACTGTTATTTGAAGGGATTGACCTCTGAAGTCCCTTCTACCTGAAGACGTGTGCTGCTGAACTTGTTTGATTCCCCCTTGTGAAAGTCTAGGGGTTCAGGATAAAATTTTGTCTCGTTTTATAACAGTTATGTGTTTTTTCTTAAATAATCATTAAGTTTGTCTACTTAAAAATTAAGTGAAGAATAACATTCGTAATTCAAAGTTAGCCTTTTCCTTGAGGAAAATAAGCCTCTCAGAATTGGCTAGGCACTGAAGATGGAATCGTGATCTAGTTTGGTGATAGTTCTGAAGTAGGAATATAATTATGTGACCATAACATGAACAGATAGATAATTGCTGTGATCAGCTAACACAGTGATCTTACCCAAGATTTACGTTTCAGTGTATGAGGTAGGTGGACAGTCATCTTTGGAGCATTTCACTTTCCTAGGGTCTTAGACCTCTACCTTACTTCTCTGCATCCTGGGAGCAAAATCTTTTTTTTTCCTCTTTTTAAAAATTTATTTTTTTAGTTTTCAACATTGATGTCCACAAAATTTTTGAGTTCCAAATTTTCTTCCCATCTCTCTCGTTCCTTCACCCCAAGACAGCATGCATTCCAATTACCCTTTCCCCAATCTTCCCTCCCTTCTCACACCCCTTCCTTCTCTTATCCCCATTCCCTCTATTTTCTTGTAGGGCAAGATAGATTTCTATATCCCATTGCCCATATGTCTTATTTCCCAGCTGCATGTAAAAACAATTTTTAACATTTGTTTTTACAACTTTGAGTTCCAACTTCTCTCCCTCCCTCCCCATCCATCCCCATTGAGAAGGCAAGCAATTCAATATAGGTTATACATATGTAGTCGTGCAAAAGACTTCCATAACAGTCATATTGTGAAACACTAACTATATTTCCCTCCATTCTATCCCACTCCCCATTTATTCTATTCTCCCTTTTGACCCTGTCCCTCCACAAAAGTGCTTACTTTCCCCTCCTCCCATTTGCCCTCCCTTCTGTCATCCCCCCACCCCCTGTTTAACCCCTTCCCCCCTACTTTCTTGTACTGTAAGATAGGTTTTCATACCAAATTGACTGTGCATGTTATTCCCTCCTTAAGCTAAATCTGAAGAGAGTAAGGTTCACTCTTTCCCTCTCAGTTCCCCTCTTCTACCCTTCCATTGAAAAAATTTTTCGGGGCAGAGCCAAGATGGCGGAGTAGAAAGACTCACCTATGCTAGGTCCGAACCCACAGCCCATAGATTTCCTGTAAAAAGAACTCCTGACAAATTCTGGAACAGTGGAAGCCACGCAGCAACACAGTGAAGGAGATTTCTGCTGCAGAGAGCCCTGAAAAACCGACCACAAAGGTACCCCGGACGGGAGCGGAGTCCTGCCCTGCTGAGCACTCCCCTCCCCCGCCCTGGCCACACGGCACTGAGAGGAGGGAGCAGAGCCCAGCAGGCATCAGGGACCTGAATCTCCAGGCGGCCGCAAAGGTCCCTCCACCCACAGATGCACAGGTCAGTGAGAGAGACGGGCTGAGAGGGGAGCAGGGGATCTCCGGGACTCGGACCCCCTGGGAAGCGGCCGCTGCGGCAGAGGCTGAGGCAGCTCGGCCAAAGGCAGAGGCAGCTCAGCCAGAGACTCCCAGAGCAGGCTGGAGCTCCACCCCAGCTCCACTACAAAGGATCTCTGTATAAACCCCCTGAGGGAACTGAGCCTGAGAGGCGGCCCTGC
>CM053769.1:548235897-548312545 GCA_028658325.1 Potorous gilbertii
TCCCCTCTCAGCCCGTCTCTCTCACTGTGGGTCTGTGGGTGGAGGGACCTTTGCGGCCGCCTGGAGATTCAGGTCCCTGATGCCTGCTGGGCTCTGCTCCCTCCTCTCAGTGCCGCGTGGCCGGGGCGGGGGAGGGGAGCGCTCGGCCCGGGCAGGACTCCGCTCCCGTCCCGGGGTACCTTTGTGGTCAGTTTTTCAGGGCTCTCTGCAACAGAAATCTCCTTCACTGTGTTGCTGCGTGGCTTCCACTGTTCCAGACTTTGTCAGGAGTTCTTTTTACAGGAAATCTATGGGCTGTGGGTTCGGACCTAGCATAGGTGAGTCTTTCTACTCCGCCATCTTGGCTCCGCCCCTCCCAAGCTCACTGTTGATAATTTTAAAATTTTTAAAAAAAATTTTGACAAACACCAAATAAAATTTGTATTCCATATGCAAAGTAGAGCAGAAAAAAATAGCATCATTCATAAAAATGTAGTGAAAATCAGAAAGAAAACTTGGGAAAAATCTTTGCAGCAAGTTTCTCTGAAAAAAAGGTTATGCAAGATACATGTAAAAATATACATGTATATATTTATGCATATATGGAGCTGATTCAAATAAATAAGAACAAAAGCCATTCTTCAGCAGATAAATGGATAGGGAATATGAGGGCACAGTTCTGAAAGGAAGAAACCTATGCTTTTACCAGCCATAAGATAAAATGCACCAAATCAATAAGAATTAGAGAATACAAATTAAAACAATTCACAGGGTTCCACTTTATACCCAAATTGATAAAGATAACAAAAAACAGAAAATGATAACTGTCAGAAGGACTGTAGGAATACAGGCACGTTGGTGGGTTGTTGATAGAAATGTGAAATGACCAAAATATTCTGGAGAGCAATTTGGAACTAAAGTCATAAAGTCACTAAACTCTCTCTCTCTCTGTGTGTGTATATATATATATATATGTATCGTATATAAACATGTGTATATATATATATATATATATATATATATATATATATATATATATACACCCTTTCACCCAACTATACTAGTATTTAGCCCATACACCAAAGGGATCAAAAAGGAAAGGATCTATATACAAAAATATTCATTGTGACACCTTTTAATAGTACAAAGAACTAAAAACAAAGGGTGGATTCTTCAATTGGGGAAGAATTGAACAAATTATGGTATAAGAAAGTAATGGAACAGTACTGCACCTTAAGAAATGACAAAAGGGATGGATTCAAGAATCACCTGGAAAGGAATTTAAAAAAAATTTTATGCTTAACAAATACCAAATAAAATGAGCATTTATGTGTGTGTGTGTGTGTGTGTGTGTGTGTGTGTGTATAACAGAAAAAGAGGATCACAAATAATATTGTGATTCTTATATGTTGCTTGCTTTTCCTTTTAGGTATATAATAAATTTAACTTATTATTTTCAAACTGAATTGCTTGTCTCTGTTTCATTTGGCCTTCCTTCTGTTCTCTTCTGGGTATGCTTAAAAGAAGTTCCAACGGTCCACTTTGTTTCCTTTTCTTTATTTTTGACAGTTGTATTGCTAACTCCACTTCTCTCCAATAAGTTGAAAAAATCCCACAAAAAACCTTGTAACAGACATGCACAGTTGAGCAAACATACTCCAAAAATGGAAGTCTCATTCTGTACCTTTAGTTTATCACCTCTGTGTTGGGAAGCAAGTAGCATGCTTCATCACCAGTCCTCCAGATTTGTGATAGTTCATTGCAATGATTATAGTTCTTAAGTCTTTCAAAGCTGTTTTCCTTCACAGTATTAGTGGTGAAAGACTCTCCTCAAGATATTTCAATGAGAGGATGCAGTTCTCTCTCACAACTTCTCTAAGCAAGGATAAAAAAATAATACTGTACCAGAAATGATCAAGATAATCCAAGGCAAAACTACAATAATTACACTCTGTCAACCAAAGTTCATGGGAAGAGCTAGGGACAGATGGAGTTAAGCATGTGTTAAGCACTTATTCTGAGTCAGGCACTGAGTTAAGTGCTTCATAAATACCGTATCTGACCCTCACAAAACACTGTGAGGTAGGCGCTGTTATTACCATCTCCATTTTACACTTAAGAAAACTGAGGCAGAGAGAGATTAAGTGTCTAAGGCCACATCGGACTTTCTGACTCCAGGCCTAGAACTCTGTCCACTTAAGTGCCAAAAGGAAAGGGGTCTGGCCTGGAAGTCTCACAGCACAGAGCAGGGAAGCCTAGAGCTTGAATCTATGAGATTCTCATGTATTTTTCCCTAAGTTCATTTTCAGCCAACATACTAAAGGCTTTCCTTACTTTCTCCTAGCACGCAGGGCACCAAAGTGGAGTATTCTGGCTTTCTGTTTCTCATCTTCATTACTGCCAAGAATCAGCCCATCTTCTCTCTTTCTGCCATACAATTCCTTGATAATTTCCTTTATTTCAAAGGCACCACTTGATTATATTATAAATTCCTATCAACAAGCAAAGAAGCAACAAACATTTATTAAGTGCTTTCTATATGCAAGAAACTATGTCTATGCTTGAGTGTAAAGAGAGAAGAGGGACGTAGAAGGCAAAGTTTTAGGATACACCTACAGCTAGGGAACATGGAAAATCTTGTGAAGAAGGACGGACAGTTATGAGTAGTATCATCTCACAAAGCAGAAAGAAGCAATGGAGGATAAAACCAGTAGAGAAAGTTTGGCAAGATATACATTAAGCAAAACCATTCAAGGGCATTCAAGGATTAAACTATCAAGAATTAAACTAGAAAGATGACTGAATAGAGAAGAAACATGGAAAAGATCTGTCCACAATATTTCAACAAACTCCTCTGTCTAAGACAGTGGAACCACCATACTTGAACTCTAACATCACAGTCCCTGAAATGCTTATAAAGGAGGCAGAAATAGCACTACACAGAACAAAAATGAGAAAAGGGGACAGACTAGATCAAGTTCGTAACAGACATAATATTCACTATACACTGAAGCATAAAGAACACAAAGATACAAAGAATATAAAATGAAACAGCCTCTCAACTTTTAAGGGGCTTATATTTTAACAGGGGAGGTAACACCTACATACGTGTGTGTGTAGTATGCATACATACATATATGAGAGAGAGAGAAAGAGGGAGAGAGAGATCACATGCAACTTTGTAGGGAAGGACACTAGTAGCTGACAGATCAGAAAAAGCTTCAGGTGGATGGTAGCAATGGAGCTAAGTTTAGGAATTCTAAGAGGTGGAGATCAGGAAGGAGTACAAAAAGCATGGTGACTAAAGATGAGGTTCGTGAAAAGCAGCAAGAAAGCCAGTATGGCTAGATTGTTGAATAGAAGGTGTTAAGAGCTATTAAGGGGTCCCCTGAACATGTCTTCTTTGAGTTGCCATATTTTCCAGAAACACTAGACCCAGAGCATGCAGGAGGCCCTGTATGCGTCAAGGACAAAACTCTCCCTGAGCTGACATAATTTGTTGTTGCACCCCAAGCTGGACTCCCTATGTGTCCTTGGGAGGCAAGACAAGCACCAGCCAGTCTGTGCTAGGCTGGGATCATGCTTGTATGGCTGACACTCCAGTCTAGACCCCTTTGTTGATAAGCAGACCCTCCTATATTGATAGTTTAGCAGTTCCCAAGGAAAAAGAATGAGGTTTTTTATATCATCTTGCTCCTCCCCTTGGGAAGTGGTCTTGTCTTTTTCCCACCTTTGCTGCACTATTTCCCCTCCCACATCATACCCCTTCCTGGTATGCCCTCCTTCCTTTATCCTGCTATTATAAAAATGTAAACTTCTGTGAAGACTGGGAACCCTTTGGTTCCATATGCATGTTCATTTCTCTTCTAATAAATCTGGGTTTCATAAAAGTCTTGCGATGTTGTGATTGCCTATTGACAAGGGTGGGGAGTAAAAGGTGGGAGAGATTGGGACTAAATTGTGAAGGGCTTTAAAAGTCAAATATTAAATTATTTATGTTCCCCAAAATCAGAGAGAGTTATTGGCATTTATTGAATAGGGAAATTATGCTATTAGCAGCTGTGTGGACAGTGGCTTGGATTACAGACTGCCAGAGAAACCATTTGAAAGCTAATGCAATAGTCCAGGAGATGGGTGATGAGAATCAGAATTAAGATGCCTGTGTGATCAGAGATATGGGGACAGATGTGAGAAATGCTGCAGAAATAGAAATGAGAAGATTTGACAACTAATTGGAAATTGGACATGCAGGGTGAAAGTTTTTCACCTGAGTGAAAGGGGAGTGTGGTCCAGTCCCCAGTTGTAGCCACTTCTACAGCAGCTGCTTCTGGAGCTCTCAGTCCACAGACTGTGGGGGAAATGAGCAGCTGATCTGAGTCTCAGTCCTGAGTGCTGGTTCTGGAGTGAGGAGAAGCACTGGTGTGGTGGAGCTGGTGGTAGCTGTGGAGAAGGAAACCTACTCACAGTTCCAGGGCAGAAAAGGGTACTTCTGATTGCTCACAGACCAAAGCGCAAGCCAGGAGAGGAGTAAACACCTCTCCCTCGATTATGCCACCTTAGAGGTACTGGGAATTTACAGGTCCCTAGAGATATCTTGGAGGACAGCTACACAAAACCCCTGAAGCCTGGGGTAGTATACTCTCCACTTGACAAAGGACTGAAAAGTCAAGTAATTGGCCAGGAAAATGTCCCAAAAGGGAAAAAAAAATAAGCCTATAGAAAGTTACTTTCTTGGTGAAAAGGCATTTTCTTCCATCCCTTTGGAGGAGGAAGATCAAAGCATACAACCAGAGAAAAAATAAAGCATACAAATGGAGTCAAGGAGCCTACATCCACAGCTTCCCAAAAAACATATGAAATGGTCTCAGGTCATGGAAGAGCTCAAAAAGGACTTTGAAAATCAAGTAAGAGAGGTGGAGGAAAAATTGGGAAGAAAAATGAGAGCAATGCAAGAAAATCATGCAAAGCAAGTCAACAGCTTGCTAAAGGATACCGAAAAAATGCTGAAGAAAATAACACCTTTAAAAATAGACTTTTTCCAAGTGGCAAAAACAGGTCCGAAAGCCAATGAAGAGAAGAATGCTTTAAAAAGCAGCATTAGCCAAATGGAAAAGAAGGTCCAAAAGTTCAATGAAGAAAATAGTTCTTTAAAAATTAGAATGGAGCAGATGGAAGCTAATGACTTAATGAGAAATCAAGAAATTATAAAACAAGATCAAAAGAATGAAAAAATAGAAGACAATATAAAATATCTCATTGAAAAAACAATTGAGGGGAGGAGCCAAGATGGCGGAGTAGAAAGATTCACATATGCCAGCTCGGAACCCACAGCCCATAAATTACCTATAAGGAGGAGCTCCCAACAAATTCTGGAGCAGTGGAAGTTGCACAGCAATGGAGTGGAGGAGATTTCTGTTCCAAAGAGCCCCGAAAAACCGACCCCAAAGGTCCGTTGCACACTGGACGGGAGAGGAGCCTGGCCCTGCCTTGGCCGCGCGCCACCGAGAGAAGCAAATCCAAGCAGGCTTTAGGGATGGACTCTCCAGCAGCCGCAAAGGTCCCTCCACCCACAGGTGCACAGGTCAGTGAGAGAGACTTCTGGACTGGCCAAGAGGGGAGCAGGGTGTCTCCATAACTCAGGCCCTCTCGGGAGGCAGAGGCGGAGACAGGGACAGCAGCTCCCCAAGCAGGCAGGAGCTCAGATCCATTACTGAACGTCTCTGCATAAACCCCCTGAGGGAACTGAGCCTGGGAGGAGGCCCTGCCCCTACCTGAGCACCAGAACTTAAGCTCACATTGAATAGCAGCCACGCTCCCCCCACCCCTGCTGAAAGCCCTGAGGCTGGGGAGCAGCATTTGAATCTGAAACCCCAAGCACTAGCTGGGCGGATCTAGGCCGGGGTGGAGAGGTATCTCAGAAGTCAAGTAACTGGCTGGGAAAATGCCCAGAAAAGGGAAAAAAATAAGACCATAGAAGGTTACTTTCTTGGTGATCAGATGTTTCCTCCTTTCCTTTCTGATGAGGAAAAAACAACTGACCTGGAAAACAAATCCAGGAGAGATAATTTTAAAATTACTGGTCTACCTGAAAAATCATGATTTTTTTTAATCATGAAAACCCTTTTTTAGGTCTTGACATTATCTTTCAAGAAATTATCAAGGAAAACTGCCCTGATATACTAGAGCCAGAGAGTAAAACAGAAATCAAAAGAATTCACCAATCACCTTCTGAAAGAGACCCCAAAAGGAAAACTCCTAGGAATACTGTAGCCAAATTCCAGAGTTCCCAGGTCAAGGAGAAAATATTACAAGCAGCTAGAAAGAAACAATTCAAGTATTGTGGAAATACAATCAGGATAACACAGGATCTGGCAGCTTCTACATTAAGGGAATAAATCCTTGAATATGATATTTCAGAAGTCAAAGGAACTAGGATTAAAACCAAGAATCATCTACCAAGAAAAACTGAGGATAATACTTCAGGGGGAAAAAATGAAATGTCCAGTGAAACAGAGGACTTCCAAGCACTCTTGCTGAAAAAACCAGAGCAGAACAGAAAATGTGACTTTCAAATACAAGAACCATGAGAAACATGAAAACATAAACAGGAAAGAGAAGCCATAAGGAACTCATTAAAGTTGAACTGTTTATATTCCTATATGGAAAGATGATATTTGTAACTCATGAGACCTTTTTCAGTATTAGGGTAGTTAGAGGGAATATACATATGTAGGTGTGTATGTTTATGTATGTGTATGTAGGTATATGTATATGTGTGCATGTATATGCACATATGTATATACGTATATATGACAAGGCACATAGTGAGCTGAATATGAAGGGAGAATACCTAAAAAACAAAATTTACTGTTGACTGGAATATACTAGAATTAAGAGAAAGAGAGAGGCAGAATGTAGCAATTCTTGTCATATAAAAAAGGGAAGGGAAGAGCTTTTACAATGGAGAGGAAGCAGGAGAGATGAAGGGGAATAAGTGAGTCTCACTTTCATAAAATCTGGCTTAAGGAGGGAATAACACACACTCAATTGGGTATGGAAATCTATTTTACCCTGTAGGGAGGCCGGGTATAGGAGAGGGAGGATGAAAGAAGGGACAACAAATTGGGGAAAGGGATAATCAGAAGCTAACACTATTGTGGAGGGACAGGTCAAGGGAGAGAATGGAATAAATGGAGGGCAGGATAGGACAGAGGGAAATGGGGTTAGTCTTTTACAACATAACTGTTATGGAAGTGTTTTGCATGGCTACACATGTATGACATATCTAATTGCTTGCTTTCTCAATGAGGGTAGATTGGGGAGGAGGAAGGGAAAGAATAAGGGACTCAAAGCTTTAAAAATGAATGTTAAAAACTGTTTTTGCATGCAACTGGGAAATAAGATGTACAGGCAATGGGGTATAGAAATCTTTTCTGCCCTACAGAAAAACAGAGGGGAGGGGGATGAAAGAAGGGTGGGGGTGATAGAAGGGAGGACAGACTGGAGGTAACAGGTGGATGAAGTGCATAGTATCCTGGGGTGGGGGGGTAGGAGAGATGGGGAGAAAATTTGGAATTCAAATTCTTGCGGAAATCAATGCTGAAAACTGAAAAATAAACTATATATTAAAAAGAAAAGAAAATGTCATCTAGGTAAAGCATATGGACTATTCAATGACAACTGTACTAATAGTATTGAAACTGTAGCAAATTTGTCCAAGAAACCTAAAGCTCCTTAACAAATTCCATCTCAATTTTCCAGACCCACTCAAAGGATAGAGAGGAATATAAATTATGACACAAGACCATCAAATTCTGCACTTATGATGACTGAGAGGAAGAGCACAGATTTTAATAATAACTAAGAGGTTATAATAATAGCAAACAAACACAGACACGGATTACTACAGTCCATCAGGAAAAAAAACCCAGAATCTTTTCACACAGCCCAGATAATAATGAAGAATTACAGGTGATTAATGGACCACATTGTCTTCAAAGCATTTTCATAGTCAATATTTTATGTGATCCTCAGAAGAGCTCTGTTAAGCAGTCAGAATATTTTTATCCTATTTTATAGATAAGGAAACTGAGTCAGCAAGAGACAAAATGAATTATCTGAAGTTCCATGTCATGTTAATGACTGAACGAGGACAAGAACCCAGAATTTCTCACTCTTACTCACTTCTTAACAACAACAATAATAGCTGGCATTTGGAAAGCAATTTAAGCCCTTGGACCCTGCAATATTACTTCAAGGGGTACATCCCAAAGAGATCACACAAATGGGAAAAGAACCCACATGTACAAAAATATTTATAGCAGCTCCTTTTGTGGTGGACAAGAACTGGAAATTGAGGGGATGCCCATCAAGTGGGGAATGGCTGCCCAAGAAATGATGAGCAGGCTGATTTCAGAAAAACTTGGAAAGACTTATATGAACTGATGCTGGATGAGGGAAGCAGAACCAGGAGAACATTGTACATGTTACAGTCACATAGTACAATGACTAACTTTGATAGACTTGGCTCTTCTCAGCAATACAAGGTTTTATAAGACAACTCTAAATGGCTTACGATGGAAAATGCTATCCACATTCAGAGAAAGAATTACAGAGTCTGAATGCAGATGGAAGCATACTATTTCAGCTCGCTCTCTCTTTTTTTTTTTGTTTCTTCTTTCTCATGGTTCATTCCATTGGTTGTAATTCTTGTTTGCAATATGACTAATGTGAAAATATGCTTAATGTGAATATATATCAGAATTGCATACCATCTTGGGGAGGAGGGAATGGAATGAGGAGGAAGAGCTTGTGAAACTGAATGTGCAAATAGTAAAAATACAAAGACAAAATGGAACAGTCCCTATCCTGAAGCAGCTTACATTTTTTCAGGAAAATTAATCGGGTCAAGGTTCTCAAACATGAACAACTGTTGAAATCCCTGGTCTTACAGTACCTATGTCTAAGAGAGAGCATGGTGTAGCAAGGCCACTGCATTTGGATGCCAGGAAGACCTAGATCCAAACTCTACCTCAGAGACTTATTTAGCTGTGTGATCCTGGGCAAGTCACTTAACCTCTCTGTGCCTTAGTCTCCTGACCCATAAAACGAGAGGCTTTGACTCTCTCAATATGGCCTCTTTATGTTCTAAACTTAACTCCTAGGAACTAACACCAACTTCTATTCCTTTCCTATGTACATATCACCTATTTCCAAATATATGTTTAGCACCCTATTTCTCTGATACATCCTCAGCACCTAACAAGTTTCTGAACATAGTACATGCTCAATAAATAGTGATTATTGGTTTTATACAACAGAACTCAAGTCCCATAATTGGTTTCCCTGTCTCAAATCTCTCCTCACCTTCAAGTTCGGCCTCTATATTGCTTCCAGAGTACTTTTCCTTAGGGACAGATTTGCCCCTGCTGTTCAATAAATTGTAGTTGCACCCTATGATTCTAGGTTCAAATACAAACTCATTCATTTAGCTTTTAAAGCCCTTCACAAACTGGGCTCTCTTTCTACATGCCAGACAAACTGGCCTTTTAGCTGTTCCTCACACATACTCTATCTCCCACCTCCAGATCTTTGCACTAGCTATCCCTATGCCTGAAAACACACTCTCTCCTAATGGCCATCTCGCACAATCTCTCTCTTCCTTTAAGAATGGTTTGTTCAATCACCATCTTCTACATAAATCTTTTCCTGATTCCTACAATTCCACTCAGACTACCTTGCATTTAACTACTTTGTATTTTATTCTTATTTTTATTCCACATGTACTTTTATATACATTTGCCTTCCCATAGAATCATTCATTGAATTTGTATCATCAGATCCTAGAACACAGCCTAGTACAAAGCCAGTACTTAATAAATACTTGATTGATTGATGTATCTAAAGATTCAAAAAATTTACTGCAGCACTTTTTGTGGTAGCAAAAAACTGCAAAGAAAGTAGATGTCCATCAGTTGGGGAAATGGCTAAGCAAATTATGGTACCTGAATTACATTGTAAGAAATTGTAAAAGTGAAGAATCCCAAGAAGCATGAGAAGACATTACCTGATAAAAATTGAAATAAGGAGAACCAGAAAAACAATATACACAATGACTATACCAATGTAATTGGAAAGAACTAAAAACTGAATACTGTTCTAATTATAATTTTCCCAAGTTTGGCCTCAAAGACGAAATATGACAACATACCTTTCTCCCTCTGTGTCTTTGTAAAGGTGGGGGACTATGGACATAGAATACTACATATAATGGTAAACTTGGTTTCAGGTGTAGTTAATTTTTCTGAACTGCTTTTTTATTTTTTTATTTTCTTAGTTAAAATGAATAGCTCACTAGATAGGGATCTGTTGGGAAATAAGGTGATATAAAATGATATTAACAATTTTTTAAATGTAGGAACATAAAAAATAATTCTGCTATGTGACTATTCCGCTGAGCATAAACTCATGGAAATGACACAGGCAGAAATACTAATTTAGCATACAAGAGACACACATAGAATGGCAGGAGAGTAGAGTAGTTTGAACAATGAAGACAGCCTTCTCTAGCCCATGGACAGAAAAGGAATCCCCCTCAACATTTCCAAATGAGGTCTATTGTCCAAGTGGCAGGTTCGGCTTCAGGAAGGGGTCTGAAGGATCAATCTTCCCAGCCCTTAAGTCAAAGGAACCCCTCTCTACCTAGGTGGTCTAGGTCTCTTACATTTAAGCAGGGGAGGTCTACTATTTCACACAAACAACTTCCCTGAAACTAAACACCCTCTGGAAAAAAAAGCCCAGTGACCACTGCTTCAGGGAGGCCTACCTCCCAACATGGTAGCAGAGAAATTTTCTTTGCTCTGTGAAACTCAAGGAAGGCTCTTCTCATTGGCTCTAGAAGGAATTCTTCTTCCCCTATCAAAGGACTGACCAGTGGTATGGCCTCCCTGGCTAAGCAAGAATAAGTTCCCTAACTAGGTGCCAGAGGAAAAGCAGAGGGGTTTGGAGAAATCCTCAGGGATAAAAGGTATGTTAAGAAGTCTGAGCAATTCATATGCTTTTTGAGAAAACACTTGACATTTCCCTTCTTCAGGTAGTCAAGGCCACAATAAACACCAAATGAGAAAGTGAATCTATCCCCAATGCTTAAGTAAATCATCTACCTGGATCAGACTGAGGTTGACAGCAAAACCAAAGGAGAAAAGAGACCTTCACCCATTCCAATAAATAAGCTCTTTCCAGAATAAATCCAGAATAAAGTCAGTCTCTGGGCAGAGAGAGAAAGAGCTGGATGAAGTTTTCAACCACAAAGACTGCTATCCTTTTGTCCACATTATTTTCCAAATGAAGGCTGGTTTATAAAGCAGACCTTCTCCCTTTCCTCAGTTAGAGAGAGAAGAGGTTGACTTAGGTTTCCCCTTGAGAGCCTGACTTTCACCCTTCAAGCAACAAGCATTTATTAAACACCAACTATGCTCCAGGCACTCTGCAAACAACTATGTAAAAACAAGATATATATATCAGATAAGCTGAAGATAATCGAAACAGGAAAGATACCAGTGTTCAGAAGGATCAAGAAAGGCTTCTTATAGGAGACATAAGGTTAGCTAAAACATGAAGAAACCCAGTGAAGACAGAAGGCAGACATGAATAGAAAAAGAACTGAAGACATAGTAGCCAGTCAGTGAAAATGTGGAGTCCAAAAATGGAGTGAGGAGAAAATGAAATGAAGAGGAGGCCAGTGAACTGGTTAACAGAGTACCAGGGTAGAAGAAGGGAGAGGTTAGTTAATGTGTGAGAAGGCTGGACAGGGAGGAAGGAGCTGACTGACAAAGAATTTAATATTTGATCCTTGAAGTAATGGGAAGCTACTGAAATTTTTTGAATGGAAGAAAGATTATGATCAGATATGCATTTTAGTACAATCAATTTGAGAGCTGCATAGAGGCTGGACTGGAGTGGAAAGATACTTGAGACAGGGAGACCAAGCCAGAAGACAACAGTCCAGATGTGAAGTGATGAGGGCTTGAACCAGGGTGGTGGCAGGGTCAGAGGAGGGAAGATTTTATGAAAGGTAGAAACGACAGGACCTAGTAATAGACTGGATATAGGAGGTGAGAGAGAGTGAAGAGTCAAGGATGATTTAATATAAGTGGTTTCCATTGTAATACTTTCATGTTTTGTTTTATGCACTTAAAAATAATATTCTAAGGAGAGGTTCATAGGCTTCACCAGACTGCCAAAGAAGTCCCTGACATTAAAAAAAGATTAAGAACTCCTGCTCTAAAGTTTCTGATGAACTGGAACCCCAGCAGTTTCTACCTATGACTATAGTCTATTCATCCTAAAAGTTCTCAAAGGGTCTCCCTGATCCATCTGCTCCTCTGGAGCCCATCAATCCAGCCACAGCTGCTCCATCACAGAGGGAAAGACCAGAGTATTACAGGTCCCAGCAAGTATTTAGCAGATTCCACTCAGATGTCTCTCAAGCATGGCAGGTTCCCACATATCACAATTCAAGGGGGAAGAATGGTTAATAATATTTCTCTTAGTTGAAGTAAGTTGAAGATGGCCTTAGGGCTCCTGGCAAATCATCAATGTTTCCCCATTGGCTTTTCCCAGCTGGAACCTGCCCCATCTACTCACAAAACCACCTGATGAAACAAGTGCTTTCTTGTAGCATTTCCTCCAGTGAATGGGAGCTGTGAAATAACTTCTAGGACTATCTCAGAGAAGTTGCCTGTGGGAGAATGTTGTGGAAAGGGAGGAAAAACAAAAGATCCTATATCCTCTGGAGTTCTAGGCATCTGCATACACGTGGTATATAGGTAGGTAGAACCAAGAAATTCTTCCTTGTTTCTAAGTGGTAGGGATTATTAACTCCTCCAGACATACAATAAGAGATTTATATATGCTTTGCTAGTTGACATAAAAGGATTCAGACAAAAAGGGAAGTCTAGTGTAACAGGAAAACACCTCTATTGAAGAGTTGAGACACCTGAACTCTAGTCAGTCCACCTCTCTGGGTTCCATTTTCCTCAGTGTAAAATGAAGGTTTTCTGAACTAGATGATTTCTGAAGTCACTTCCTGCCCTAAAGTTCCATGACTCAAATGTCACATCTCTACCAACCTTCTGACAAATTACAGATTCTGCCAGAGAATATCTGAACACCTTCCTCCTTTCTTCCTTGAAAGATCTTGTCAGAACTAGAAAAGTCACAATTCCAATTAAGATCTCCTAGTTTTCAAGTCTGAAGTCAGAACACAGTCTCTGAGTCTTAGCTTTGTGTGCAAAGTTACCCACTGAAACAAGTTTTAAATGGAAACTCATTTTGAATGGACTATCCTATATAAAAGTTTGGAAAATCGGGGAAGAAAGTATTTTTTCTCTTATAAAGCCCTCAGGAAAAAGGAGAAGTCTTGTAGGACATACTATTACACTTCTTACACTTACAAAGATGCCATTTATACCATTTACTTTGGTAATAAAGAACTGTTTAGTAAATGTCTGAGGACAGACCTTACAGGTCCAATTAGCATCACGATGTAATGCCTGAAAGCTGCAGGACTTTACAAGTGAAAGCACAGGCCCAGATGGGGTCAGTTCTCTTTTGGTCATTCAAGGTTGCCTCTTCTAAAATGAGTTCTCTCATGTTAACCAGGGAACTCTGGAACCCTAACTGAGGATGTGATAGGCAGGCCAAACTCACAGAATTTCTAAGTCACACAGGATGTGGCGTTCTTTTAACTGGAAATAAATCTGTCAACAGGAAGGCCTAGGGCTAGTTGCACTGAACAACCTTTGGAGGTTCTTATTAAAAAATATAAATTAAAGTCTAACATATTCATTTCATTGTCTACATCTGTTAGTTATTTTGACTCCATTATTAATACTACATAATATAGGGTCCAAATTCAGTGAAGATTAATTCCCATTCTGCTGACACCACAATGGAATAAGGGCCTAGGGATCATCTGGAATGCCTAGTTACAAACTTCTGTTCTCTAACACATGGTCAACATATTGATAAGTCCTCAACTAGAAGAAACCCATTACTAATCAGCACAACTAGAAGTTCAAAATTGGTTATACATAGAAGGTTCAGACTAAATTGGACCAACAATAGTGACAATCCCCTTGTCTCAAAGTCCCTTCCCCACTCCATGCCATCCACCACAAAGCAGCCAAATTGATTTTCCTTAAGTGTATATCTGACAACAGCATTCTCCTGCTCAATAACCTCCACTGGCTTCCCACTGCCTTCAAAATAAAACATAAATTCCTCTAGTTTAGCTTTTAAAACCCTTCACAACTGACTCAATCGATTCTTAAAATTTCCTTCAGCCCATAATGCCTGGAATGCATTCCCTCTCCAATAAGGCCTCACAGAATCATTCCCCATTTAAAACCTAATTCAGGCACCACCATCTACATAAATCCTTTCTTGATGCCACCAACTGACAGAACTCTCCCTTGCTATATTGTGTTTATTTTTTATTTATTCTGTATACCTTTTCTATATATGCTAAGATTTATCTCTCTGAATGTGTGTATACATGTGTGTATGTATATATGTGTTTATACATGCATGTATGTATATACATACACACATATAAATAACAACAAATAGATCCATATGTTGTCTCTCTTGATAAATGTAAGCTCCTGGAAGAGGCAAAAAAAAAAAAAAAAGAACAACGTAAAAAGTACACAGCACAGAACAAAAGAAAACTTACAAGGAAGCAAAAACGGACAGCTCTGAACACAATGCATAGTATTTATTATGTGGACTTTCTTGAAATGGAAATTTATTGTTGCATATTTTGAATCCTTTCTTACATTCTGCTGTGCCCATGATAATGCTTTTTGCTTTTCTGATTTTGTATTTAAGTTTGATTCTTTTTCTTACCGTGTATTTTAGTCTAAAATAAATTTTAAAAAAAATTTTTAAAGAATGTAAGCTCCTTGAAAACAGGCAACTTTTTCATTTTTTGTATTCCCACTGTCATCCTCAATTCTCCCAAAAAAGTTTTAATTTCTCCTTCTGCCTGATGCCTATAAATACACCCATGTCTTCCCTCATCCTTTAAAAAAAAACAAAACCAAAAAGCAACTCACTAACCCAAATATAGCTTTGGTTCCATCTCTCCTCCCTTTCATGGCTAAACTTCTTAAGAGGGCCACCTACTTGAAATGCTGCTACACTTCCTTTCCTCTCCTTTCCAAACATTCTGCATATCATTAAACCTAAACTGCTCTTACTAGAGTTACCAATGTTATCTTGGTTGCCAAATCTAATAGCCTTTATTCAATCCTCATTCTTCTTGACCTCTTCTATAGCTTTTTATAGTCTCTTTTTCCTGAACATTCTTCTTTAGGTTTATATAACATTGCTCTCTCGGGTCTCTTTTCAGTCTTCTTTCCTAGATCTTTATCCAGGTCATGCCTACCATACATGGCCTTCCCCCAAGACTCTGTCTCAGTCCCTCTATACTAATTTCACTTAATAATCTTACTAGCCCCCAATGATCATTTCTATGCAGAAAATTCTCAGATCTATTTATCTATCCCTAACCTCCAGTCTTAAATTATCAGCTGTCTTTTGGATATCTAAACCACACACATCTCAAACTCAGCATATTTCAAACAGAATTCATTATCTTTCCCCCAAAAAATCTCCTCTCTTCTGAATTTCCCTAGTATTAATGGCACCACTATTGGTATCACCCTTAAGCCCTTACTTGAACTCTCTCCACATATCCAATTTGTTTTCAAATCTTATCATTTCTACCTTTCATTTCTCAATCCTTTCCTCCATTCACACATCCATCGCTTGGTGTGAGTCATCATTACCTCATGCCTGAATGACTGTTATTACAATGATACTAACAGCCTTCAGATTGTCTCCTAGTGTTACATCTCTATCCTCTCAAATCTCTCCTCTATTCAGCTGCCAAAGTGATTTTACTAAATAAGAGATCCTGACCACACCATCTTCTAACTCAATGAACTTCAATGGCCCAATTCCTCCCAAATCAAATATATATAAATATATATGTTCACATACACATAGTTTATTCATATACATATATATATATATAATATTTATATATATAATATTTATATACATAAGTAAAAAATGTTGTTTGGCATTTAAAGTCCTTCACAACCTGGCCCCTTCCTACCTTCCTACAGTGTTGTTGTCACTGTTCCTACCTCCTCTTTCAGTTACTTTATGATCCGGTGACATGGACCTCCTAGCTTTTCCTTGTATACAAGATTCCATGTGTCTGAACTCTGTGGTTCTCAATCACACCTGGAGTACTCTCCCTCTTCACTTGCATTTCCTATGTTCCTTAGCTTCCTTGAAGACTCAGCTCAAAGGTGTGTGTGTGTGTGTGTACAAATATGTAGGTGGGTATGGGTATGTATGTTTTATATGTGGAGGTACGTATATGTAGATGGGTGTGTGTATATGTATATATACATGCATGCACATACACACACAAACACACACAGGGCACAGAGTGACCTGACTATGAAGGGAGAATCTTAAAAAAAAACAAAACTTACTGTTGAATGGAATGTACTAGGAGTAAGAGAAAGGGAGAAGTACAATGCAGCAAATCACCTCACATAAAAGAAGGAAGAAAGAGCTTTTACAATTGTAAAAATGATTTTACAATGGAGGGGAAGAGGGGGGAGATGAAAGGAAATAACTGAACTTTACTCTCATGGGATTTAGTTTAAGGAGGGAATAACACACACTCAAATAGATATGGAAATCTATTTTACCCAGCAGGACGGCAAAAGGGAAAGAAATAGGAGAGGAAAGATAATAGAAGAGACAACAAATTGGGGAAAGGGATAATCAGAAGCAAACACTATTGTGGGGGGACAGGTCAAGGGAGAGAAGGGAGGCAGGACAGAAGGAAATGAGTCTTCCACAACATGACTGTTACAGAAGTTCTCTGCATGACTACACGTGTATGACCTATATTGAATTGCTTGTTTTCTCAATGAGGATGAGTGGGGAGGGAGGGAAGGAGAGAATATGGAACTCAAAGCTTTAAGAATGAATGTTAAAAACTTAGCATGCAAATGGAAATTAAGCTATACAGCTATACAGGAGTATAGAAATCTATTCTGCCCCACAGGAAAATAGAGGGGGGCAGGGGGATGGAAGAAGGGTGGGTAATAGAAGGGAAGATAGACTGGGGGAAGGAGTGGATGGGGTGCATGCTGTGCTGGGGTAGGGGGTGGGGAGAGATGGGAAGAAAATGTTGAATTCAAATTCTTGTGAAAGTGAACGTTAAGAACTGAAAATAAATTATATATTAAAAAAAATAAAAAAAATTATTTTTACATGCAATAGGAATAAAATAAAATATTAAAATAAAAAAAAAGATTCAGCTCAAACTCCACCTTTTGCAAGAGGTCTTTCCTGGACTTACATGAACTGATGCTGAGTGAAGTAGACAAAACCAGGAGAATATTATACACAGTAACAGCCACAGTATGTGAGGACTGTTCCTGATAGACTTAGCAACAACGCAAGGACAAAACATTTCTAAAGGACTCCTGATGCAAAATGCCATCCACATCCAGAAAAAGAATCATGGAGTTGGAACAAAGAATTAAGCAGACTATTTCTTTTTTGTTATGTTTCGTTGTATTTTGTTTTGTTTGTCTCATCGTTCTCCCATGTGCTGGAATTATTTTGTGCAACATGACTGGTGTGTAAATGAATTTAATAGAAAAATATGTGTAGAGACCATATAAAATTGCATGCCTCTTGGGAAGGGAAGAGGGAAGGAGGGGGAGAAAATTTAAAACTTATGGAAGTGCATGTTGAAAACTGAAAACAAGTAACAATAAATTTGGGGGAAAAAAAGAGGTCTTTCCTGATCCTGTTCCACACTGGGACCTCCCAACCTTACAATCCTCCTTCCCACTGAGATTATCTTCCATTTATTCTATGTATAATCTTGTCTGAACAATTTTTTGTGCACATTTTCTGTAGTAGAATATTAAGTTTCTTGAGGGAAAGGACCATGTATTTGCTTCTTTGTATCCCTAGAGCTTAGCACAGGACCTATCACATAGTAAGCATTTAATAAATGCCTCCTGACTGACTTGCTTGTTGACTGACTGATTGACACTTACAAATCTCTCAAGTAAAGCAGCAACAGGAGCAGAACCAAGATGGCTGAGTAAAAGGAGCATTCTAGCTAAACTCTCCCCAAATATCCCTCTCCGCAACTTTAAAATAATGTGATTTAAAAATCAAAATTTAAAGCAACATAATCAACAAAAAGTTGGAGTGAGACATTTTTCCGGCCCAGATCAACTAAGGAGATTGAGATCTATGGCACTAAGGTGGGAGCTGACCAGAAATGCAGCAACGTTAGCTATGGACCTTGGAGGGAGTGGCAACAGCAAAAGTAGTAGTTTCCAGAAGCTCTCACTGCCCAGAAACAATAAGGGAACTGAACGTATGATCAGAAAGAGATTCCAAAGAATCTGGACCCTTGTGCTAGCATTGGCAGTAGGAATGGGCATTATTTGGCAACTCCACTGCCCATTACTAAGATCCAAGTTGCAGTTAGAGGGAGGAGAGGAGTTATGGTCTAGAGAAAGGAGGGGCCCTAACCTGGCAAGGACCAAAGAGTGGTGATCATAACTCTCCTTGGATCACATCACCATGGAAGCACCAAAACTTACAAGACTTCAGAACAAGCTATGAAAACAGCAGGACAAAAACGTCTGACACTTGGGACAGTGACCTCTGTCCCCCACTCCACCTCCCCAGAAGTGAGCAGAGCCCATCTCTAACGCAAAGTTCAAAGTCAAAAACTAGACTGGGAAAATGAGCAAATAACAACAAACTTACCATAAAAAGTCATTACGGCAATAGGTAAGTTCAAGACAAACAAAAGACAACCACATGAAAACATTCATAAGAAAAGTCTTAAAGAAAAAATGCACATAATACATTTCTATAATGCACAATGTTGAACCAACAAAAAATTCCTAAAAGAACTGAAGAAAGATTTTTTAGAAAGAGCAAAACAGTAATTTTAAAAATCAAATAAGACAAGTAGAGGAAAAATTGGGAAAAGAGAGAGAAATAAAATTATGAAGAGAGAATTAAAAGCTTGGTAAAAGAGGCATAGAAAAAATACTGAAAAAAATAACTCCTTAAAAAAATCAGAATTGGTCAAATGGTAAAAGAGATACAAAACCTCACTGAAGAAAATAACTCTTTAAAAACTAGACTTGGTCAAGTAGAAGCTAATCCCTATGAATAAAGTCAAAAGAATGAAAAAAAATAGAAGAAAATATGAAATATCTTACTGGAAAAACAACTGACCAGGAAAACAGATCAAGAAAAGATAATTTAGGAACTACTGAACCATGTGAAAGCCATGATTAAAAAAAATGTTTTCATTTAAAAAAAGAAGCCCAGTCATGGTATTTCAGGGAATAAATAAAATAAAGGAAAACTAACCGATATCTTAGAACCAGAAAGCAAAATAGAAATTGAAAGAAGCCACTGATCACCTAAAAGAGATCCCAAAATGCAAACTACCAGGAATATTATAGCTGAATTGCAAAGTTCCCAGGTCAAGGAGAAAATACTTCAAATAGTCTGAAAGAAACAATTCAAATACTATGCAGCCACAGTCAGGATCACCCAAGATTCAGTGGCTACCACTAAAAAGAAACAGAGGGCTTGGAATATAATATTCAAGAAAACAAAGGAGCTTTACTTACAATGAAGGAAAACCTACCCAGCAAAACTGAGTATAATCCTACAGAGGAAAAAATAGATACTTAAATGAAGGATTTCCAAGCATTTCTGATGAAATGATCAAAGCAGCAGCAACCAAAAAGATAAGATTATATCCATTTCAACTTTTCTTCTCCCCACCAGGTTCCCACTATGCAATAGAGGTTGGGATGAAGACTAAGACCAAGTGATACCAAGTAACACTTATTCATCCCTTTAAGATTTCAAAGCACTTTCTATGTTATCTCCTTTGATCCTTCACAACCCTAGGAATTAGGTGCTATTATCACCGCCTTGCTACAAATGAATAAACTGAGACACTGAGAAGTTAAGTGACATACCCAGTATCACACAGCTATTTGAGTGTCAGAGGCTGGATTCAAGGCCAGCACTCTATTCTGTCCATGCTTCTCTTCTCTTCTCTCTCATCTGAGATTGACAATTCCTTTCTAGCCATCTCTGCCTGAAAACACCATCAGCATCCCAAATCCAACATATCCAAAACTCACTATCTTCCCTCCTAAACCTTCCTCCAAATTTTCCCATTTCCAATCTGGGCATCACTATCCTTCCAGTCACCAAAGTTTGAAATCTTAAGACTCAGCTCTCTTTCCCTCTCATGCGTATTAGAGACCATGTGAGCCATGGAGAGTGGATCCCATCAGAAACTTTCAAGACCCTCTCTCAACTATCTTAACCCTCTCTGAGTCCATCTGGAGACCATCCATTTGGTCCTGATGCTAAAACCACCCTCCCCTAATGGTCCCAACTTTGACCCCTGAATACCCAGATCCCACCAGGATTTCCCCTTCCCAATAGTACAACCTAAAGACTCTGAACTTTGCTATGTGCCTTGTCTAACTGCACCCTAAGGTGGTGCCTTCCCATCAACCTTGCAGCTGAATTTTTCTCTATGTGTTATCTCTTCAGTTAGAATGTGAACTCTTTAAGTCCAGAGACAGTCTTAATTTTCTATGTGTATTTCTAGAGTTTAGCACACTCTAAGGGCTTAATAAATTATTTTCCATTCTATTCCTAGATCCTGTTCTCTCAATTCCCATATCCAATCAGTGGCAAAGACTTACTGACTTCACCTCCATAATAAATTTCTTTTATCAGTCCAGTCTACAACTTTCACCCAACAGATTCTATCCTACTGCTGATCATTACCCCCTGTTCTTTTCGTTTCTCACCTGACTGTACTCCCTTTGGACTTCTCCTTCATGTCCCCAGGAGCCTCATCATCCAGGAAGATCATATCATCCCTGATATTTACACCTCACCATACCTTCTACTCCTGGTGCCCCTTACTGGAAGGCAAGGAGTCCCAGAGCCTCTGTTTAAGGAGGACATCCAGGCCAGTGACTGGAAGGATAAAAATGCCGTCATTGGAAATAGAAAAATTTGGAGGAAGGTTTAGGAGGAAGATAGTGAGAGTTTTATTATGGATATGTTGAGTTAGGATACTAATGGGACATTTCGGCAGAGATGGCTGGAGAGAAGAGAGGAGAAGAGAGGAGAGAAGAGGAGAGAAGCATGGGCAGAGTAGAAGCAGACAGGTTCATAGAGTGCTGGACTTGAATCCAGTCCCTGACACTCTTTATTTTCTACCTGCACTTCTCTGGACTTCTCCATCATGTCCGTTTACTCCCCTTTCCCTGCCCTGTGCCAGGTTACTTGGGTACTCTCCCTTCCTCCCCAGTTTCTTTTTGTGTATTGCCTTCTCCCGTTAGACTGTAAGCTTCCTGAGGGCAGGGATTACCTTTCCTTTTTGTATTTGTAGACCCTAGCACTTAACACAGTGCCTAAAACAAAGTAAATGCTTGACAAATGTATACTGACTGATTACAAGCAAACAGGTAAATAGTTCTAAAGTGTGATCTTAGCAGAAAACAAACACTCTGTAGTCATCTAGCACATAGTATCAATTGAAAAAACTCATGAAATCCCCGGTACCAGAGTTTAGATACGAAGGGTTCATCACAAAAAAAAAAAAATGCTTCTAGTCCAACTTCATGCCACTTCAACAAAGCTTCACAGGTGCTAACTCTGCAAGAAAATGTCAGTGCTGCTTTGACTAAGCTGAGGCTCAAAAAGCAGGACACAAGTTTAAGTCAAAGACGAAGAAAGAAATTAATGGGTAGGTGGGCACATACTCACTCGTGGACTCTGTTGTCGCCATATAAATCGCTCAGTCCAAAACTAACATAGTGCCAGTGTTCAGGGACATTTGCACCTGGACTTCCCAAGTTCCTGTACATGCTAACATAGTCCAAGGGATCTGGTCCACCCAACCTGCAAGACACAGAGAGAAGAAAAGTAATGAAAACTTGATAACCAAACAAAGGAAGAGAAAGGACATACTTTGCTGCCAGAGAAACCAAACTCCTCATCAAATCATGACCTTCCCTTCACCCATTTCCTTTGCTGTTACTTGTGCTACTACATGGAGAAAAACACAAAATCAAGCCAATGGGTTCTACCACAAATTTTTGTATCTGATCTCAACTAGGCTCTCACTATAATAAGGCAACCCTTTTACTCATCCCTAATTGACCATCCTTATTCACCACAGGAGCTATTTTCCAAACTTTCTTTTCTCTCCTCTCATCTCCTAGACCAACTTCTTCCCCTATACTATCACTAATGACTTCACTTAATCACAATACTTTACCAAAGTTGAGTCGATGTGAGGTCCTTCTTTGAGCATCTAAGTGGAGAGATGTATAAAGTACTGGGCCTTAAATCAGGAAGACTCATCTTACTTTAAAATGCAATTTAAGATCTGGTATGGCTAGATCACCTTCCCTAGCATTTCTTTTCATTAATTCTCTTGATATTCTGGGCCTTTTGTTCTTCTAGATGAACTCTGTTATTATTTTTTCTAGCTCAATAAAGTTAACTTTTTTGGTAATTTGACTGGTATGGCACTGAATAAGTAAATTAACAGGCAGAATTGTCATTTTTATTATATTAGCTTGGCATACCCATGAGGAACTGGTGTTTTTCTAATTATTTAGATGTGACTTTATTTGTATGAAAAATGTTTTGTAATTGTGCTCATATAGTTCCTAGGTTTGTTTTAGCAGGTAGACTCCCAAATATTTTATAATGTCTAGAGTAACTTTAAATGGAATTTCTCTATCTCTTGCTGTTGGGCTTTGTTAGTAATAAATAGAAATGCTGACAATTTATATGGCTTTTTCTTTATACCTGCAACTTGGCTAAAGTTATTTATTACTTTGCTAAAGTTATTTATTACTTCAAGATACTTGATTCGCTAAGTATATCATCACATCACCTGCAAAGAATGATAGCTTTGTTTCTTCTTTGCCTATTCTAATTCCTTCAATTTCTTTTTATTCTTTTATTGCTAAAACTAACATTTCTAGTAATATATTGAATAACGGTGATGATGGGCATTCTTGTTTCACCCTCAATCTTACTGGAAATGCTTCTAGCTTATCCCCATTACATATAATGTTTGATGATGGTTTTAGGTAGATGCTACTTATCATTTTAAGGAAGACTCCATTTATTCCTATGCTCTCTAGTGTTTTTAATAGGAACAGGTGCTATATTTTGTCAAAAGCTTTTTCTGCCTCTGTTAAGATAATAATATGATTTCTGCTAGTTTTGTTTCTGATATGGTCAACTATGCCAACAATTTTCCTAATATTGAACCAGCCCTGCATTTCTGGTATAAATCCTACCTGGTCACAGTGTATTATTTTCTTGATAAGTTGTAGTAATCTTTTTGCTAATTTTTTAAACGTTTTCATTTATATTATTAGGGAAATGGACCTATAATTTTCTTTCTCTGTTTTGACTCTTACCAGTTTAGGTATCAGTACCATACTTGTATCATAAAAAGAACTTGGTAGGACTCCTTTGCCTATTTTCCCAAATAGTCTATAATACTGGAATTAATTGTTCTTTAAATATTTGACAGAATTCGCTTATAAATCCATGTGTCCCTGGAGATTGTTTTCTAGGGAATTCATTGATGACTTGTTCAATTTCCTTTTCTAAAATGAGGTTAAGTATTTTATTTCCTCTTCTGTTAATCTGGGCAATTTATATTTTTGTAAACATTCATCCATTTCATTAAGACTGTCAAGCTGGTTGACATATAGTTGGGCCTAATTATTGTTTTAGTTGCCTCTTCATTGGTGGTGAATTCACCCTTTACATTTTTGATACTGGAAATTTGGTTTTCTTTTTTTTAATCAAATTAACCAAAGATTTATCTATTTTATTGTTTTTTTTTTCATAAAACCAGTTCTTAGTTTTATTAGTTTTCTTTAATTTCAATTTTATTCATCTCTCTTTTGGTTTTCAATAATTCTAATTTGGTATTTAATTGAATACTTTTAATTTGTTCTTTCTCTAGCTTTTTTAGTAGCTTGCCCAATTAACTGATCTGCTCTTTCTCTACTGTATCCATGTAAGCATTTAGAGATATAAAACTTCCCCTAAGAATTACTTTCACTGCATCTCACAAGTTTTGGGATGTTGTCTCATTGTCATTCTCTTGTATGAGATTACTGACTGTTTCTATGATCTGTTGTTTCACCCACTCATTCTTTAGAATTAGATTATTTAGTTTCCAATTAATTTTTAGACTTTAATTTTTAGTGCATCATGATCTGAAAAGGATGCATTTGATAGTTCTGCATTTCAACTCTGGATTGTGAGGTTTCATGCCCTAGTACACGGTCAATTTTTGTATAGGTGCCATGTACCACTAAGAAAACGGTATATTCCTTTCTATCCCCATTCAATTTTCTCCAGAGGTCTATCATATCTAATTTTTCTAAAATTCCATTCACCTCCTTAACTTCTTTCTTTTGCAGTTAGATTTATCTAATTCAGAGACGGGGAGAGGTTGAAGACTCATCTTCCTGAGTTCAAATCTGGTCTGAGACATTTATTAGCTGTATAACCCTTGGCAAGTCACTTAACTGGGTGTGCCACAGTTTTCTCATCTGTAAAAGGAGCTGGGGAAGAAAATGGGAAATCATTGTATTATCTTTGCCAAGAAAACCCCAAATGGGGTCAGAAAGAGGGGAACATGACTGAAAAATGACTAAACAACTGAGTTCCCTCTTCTTACCTTATCTCACAATTTCTTTACTATTAACTTCCTCTTTTACTGCAGTCTTTGATGAAGACATGGCACTTCTCCCCACTAAGGCCAAAGCTTCTACATATTCCCTTGATCTCATCCCTTCTCCAGAAGATTGCCCCCCCCCTTATCATTCTCTCTTTCTTTCTAATCTGCTCTATCTAGAATTCCTTCCCTGCTGTTTACAAACACTATTGAATCTCCCTCATTCTTAAGAAGCTAACAAGAGACTCTATTTTTCCAACTAAAATTTCATTCTATATTTCTCTGTACCTTTCTCAGCCAAATTTCTTGAAAAAACAGTCTACATTGGTTGCCTCTACTTCTTCTCTCTCTTCTAAACCTTTTTCAATCTAGCTTCTTGTTATTGTCCTATATATCTCTCCTCTCTTTCTTAGCAAAACTTAAGACTACCTAAAATTTATGCTTTTTCTCTCTTTGCTTAACTCTTCGAAGTCTAGCTTCTGACTTCACTTAACTAATATTGTTCCCTCCAAAATTACCAATCATCTCAACTACAAAATACAATCTTTTCTTACTTCCTATTCTTCTTGACCTCTCCACAGGATCTGACACTATTGACCACCCTCTTCTCCTGAATAGTCCTTCCTCTCTGAGTTTCTATGACAATGCTCTCTCCCGCTAATCATCCTTCTTGGAATCCTTTTGCTGGATTATCTACATCATACACTTAACTGTAGGTGTACTCCAAGACTCTGCCCAGGATCCTCTTCTCTTTTTTACCTAGACTCTCTCATCATGAGTTAATCTCATCAACTCCCAAGTTATTAATTATTATCTATTATTATCAGATAAGTCCCAGATCTAACTATCCAGTACTACTCTCTTTCTCTGGCCTCAATCCTGGATTCCCACTTGTCTATTGGACATCCCAAAATCTTCTATAGACATTTCATATTCAACATATTCAAAACAAAACTCATTATTTTTACTCCAAAACCTACCTTTCCCTCTGAACTACCCACATTTCTATCCAAGGCACCACCATCCCCTCCTTCCAGTCACCTAGCCTATTACATCCTCACCTTCTCACCAAAAAAAAAAAAAATCCAATAAGTTACTAAATCTTGTCATTTCTTATCTCCATGACATCTTTACTATATATTACCTTCTATCCACTCACACTGGCACCACTGCTATAGTCTACTAGTATTTTTGCCTCAAAAATCCCTTTCCACTCCACTCCAAGTCAGACTACAGCAAACTGATACAATTCTCACCCTCTTACTACCCCTCAATCCACACTAACTCAATAAACCCAGTGGCTTCCTATTATCCTTAAGACTTAAGAAATTAAAAGTCCCTTCCAACCTGGCACCATTTATCCTTCTAGCTTTATTATTAGACATTACTCCCCTCCACCATTCTAAGGTCCAGCCATACTGGCTTTTTTGCTGCTCCTCACACATGACATTCCATCTCTCATCTCAGTGCCTTTTCATTGACTGTTCCCCTTGTCTAGAATGCTCTCCCTCCCCACCTTCTACCCTTTGTAATCCCTGCTTTCCTTTAAAGACTCAATTTAAGAGCCACCTTCTGCAAGACACCATTCTGGGTCTCCATAAATTCTACTGCCTCCTCCCCAAGATTAACTTATCTCTACTTGGTATAGTTTTGTAGACACCTATGTATGGGCATGTTGTCCCCCAATTCAGAAAATGAGCTACTCGAGGGCAAAAATTATTTTATTTTTGTTTTTGCATTCTTAACACCTAACAAATAGTACTCAACAATGCTTGTTGATTAAATAACTGTGAGCTTCACCTTTCTGGACTCTCCTGACAGATGAAAACAAGAAATAATGAACAAAGGACTACCCTAATCTCTAACTACCAAAATCTTTCTCCTGCTATCAACTGGCAGGGTGCCTTTTAGAAATGCAACTATCTGCTCAGTTGTAAGCCTTGCTTCCTGATATCTCAAATTACAAATGACAAGCAATACCAGGATGAATTACCTAGTTTTCATTATGCCTATAAACATGGCAAGAAGCTTCAATGCAATGCATGCATCCTTTAGATGGAATTCAATCCGTCAGTGCTGAAAGGCTGACAGGAACTCTGGGAGGCAATATTCCAAACTCTCTTTTTGTTCTTGGGCTAAGGGTCTGAACTACATTCTCTCCTCTTCAGGAGGGTAATTCCTGAAAGACTATATTGTGCCCTATGTTAATTATGCTTTATTCTAAACAAGCTGAAAGCCTGCAGCCTGCACAGACACTAGCCTGCACCCTATAGACCAAAGCTGGTCTTTTATCATTGCAAGGGACAAAAGCCAAACTTGAGATAACTCAACTATGCACACAAAACTACAGCAAAGGCCATGCTGGGCTCAACACGGCAAGCGCCTGCAGCTGGAAGACACTGTCCACGTGACTGCCTGCTCAAAGGTAGAGTTGGAACATTAAACGAATTTAGGCCTCAGAGGAGCCCATTAAATTCACCACACAATTCCCACAGTCTGGTGCACAGAGAAAAGCATTTATCTAAGAACCACAGTCATCATCTCACTCTAAGGATTTAATTCAATCAGGGACTTTAGACAGTAATTAGTGCTTTACAAAATCATTCGACTTTTCTTTAGCATCTGTGGAGAAATGTGTCATTTTGATAAGCCCAAACTTAACTGAAACTACCTTCTAAAGCCAACATTTAGTTCTCAAATATGTTTTTCTTGTCCTTCCTTGAGCATGTGATATCAACGCAATGAATTATGTAGAAGGAAAGATCTCATTTCAAAAAATTCTGTTCATAAAAAAAATCCATATTGCAAATGGTCAGGTAGATCAAGTAGTGAAGTGCCATCCAAAACCAATTGATTGAATTCTGTACATCCCTAAGAGTGTACCATATAGTCTCTGCAGAAACCTTCACTTCTAAGTATTCCAGAACATGTAAGAAAAGAGTTTCTGTGGCATACAGTAAGTCAAAAACAAATAGCTTCTGTTCTCATTGAAATGGACAGGAAAACAGAAAAGAAGCAAAGAAGAAAAGAAACCTCCATTTCTACCCTCCCTTTTGTCTTTTAAAATTTTATTTCATTAGTCCCAAAAATAATGGGATTAAGAAAAAGTAGGAATAGAGCTGTTGGAAAAAACTCCAGAGAGTCAAGAAAGAAGCTATAATAACTGATATTGTAAATACTGATACGTATATACACACACATTTTTTAAAATATCTAACTTCATTTAATTCTCATAACAACCTTATTTGGTAGCTGTTTAAACAATAACAACAATGTGTGCCCAACAGTGTAGTGCATACCCTCCCTCTCTACCTGTTCCAGTTTCCAGCTGTGAATTAATTTCCAAATCTAAAATCTCATCAGTTTTCATCCTTACAATTCTCAGCAGTAATCCTATTTTCTTCACTCCTCACAAGAGATTCCAAAGATGCCAGGTCAACGGATAGAGACTGGGGTTTTCCTTTAAATTCGCACTACATAACCAAAAGTCAAACCAAAGCTAACCTTGGCCCCAAACACAATATGTGATATTTTGCCAGTCAAAGACCTGACTGGAAGCAGATGAGCATGTGAAAAATCATATTTTGCACTTAAAGATGTTATTCAAGGATCTAAATTATCTTCCATGTTTGCTGTGGAGGGAGGAGCTTGAAACAATTGCATTATAAAGTCAATTGCCAGGCATTAAGTTGGTCCCAAGATCCTAATACCCAGGCTGCTATTGTGGATTTGTGTTTTACTACCTTCTCTGCTCACCAGACATCCTGGCCTTAAGCCAGGGAAACCACTAGCGGGCATTTCTAGCACAAGGGCCACTCATGTACTGTGGAGAAAGTAACCAGAAGGCAACTCCATGCCACAACCAAACACAGCCAAGATCACATGAGAACTTTTAAGTCAATCACTCAGTAAATCACTCAGAAAAATAGCAGCTGGACAGAATCCCAATCCTAGGATCTGTGAGTTGCTAGCCAGATCTCAATTATTCAAAAAAAGACTCAAAGTTCTAAAGATAATCTTTTACTAAGCTAGTCCTTCTCACTGGTTTGAGTTTCAACAGCAGTTCTATGTCACAGAGTACCATATGACCATTTTCTTAGCGTATTTCATCCCTCTCTGAAGAAAAGTCATAAACTGGTTAATAACCCAATCCAACATCATTTATTAAGTATCATTACTACTCTGTGCTAGGCACTAGTAATACAAAGATTAAAAACAATTTCTGTCCCCAAGGAGCTATAGTCCTGGGAGGAATATGATGTGTGAACAGAAAGAAGTATTTGAGAGAATATAAGGACAAAAAATTCTAAGTACGAAGGGAGATCAGAAAAGGTTTTCCAAAAAAGATAGCACAAGAGATGAACCCTGAAGGAATTTAGGGATTCTAAGAGAACAAGTTGAAGATGGAATGTATCCTAGGAATACAAAATAGGCACAGGAACAGAGGTATAGAGACAAGAAAGTGCAAGAGCTTGAGGAATGACAATCAGGTTAGTTTGTTAAGAATGTAGAATACATGAATGGGAATAATATGAAATAAGCTTGGAATGTAGAATACATGAATGGGAATAATATGAAATAATCTTGGAAATAAGTCAGATTGTAAAGGATTTTAAAAGCCAAACTGAGTGGTTTATTTTATCCTAGAGACAACAGGAAGTTATTAAAATTTCATGAGTATGTAAGTGACATGGTCACATGTGTGCTTGAGGAAGATTATGGTGGCAGCAGCTGTGCAGAAGATGGATTGGAAACCAGAAAGATTGGAAGCTAGGAAATCCAATTAGAAAGCTGTTGCAACAGTCAAGTTCAAAGTGATAAAATAAGGACCTGAAATACAATGGCAGCCATTTGAATGGAAAGGAAAGGATGGATGTGAGAAATACTGTGGTGGTAGATTCAAAAACACTTGGCAGCTAATTAGTATGAGTGACGAAAAAGATGATTGTGATGTTGAGGTTTTGAACCAGGGTGACTAAAAAAATGGGGCTGTCCTCAACAGAAATTGAGAAAATAACGAAAATGCACAGGGGGCAGCTCCACAATAGCAAAGAATGTGTCTTATTTAAGCCTCCCCAAAACTGAACCAAGTGTTCTCTACAAAGTATGTAAGCAATCCCAACTCCAAACACATATATACTTGTTGAAGAAAAAAGGCAATAATCTCACAACTGATTCTAGTCCTTTCTATGGGCTTTATTCTGTACATCTGGATCAGCTGAGTAAGAAAAATATTTGCCCTTCCCAATGAATCAACCAGGCCCTCTTCCCCTTGTAACACTGTCCTACTCTGAAATCTCATTGGGTGAAGAACTAAAGTACTAAGTTATGTTTCCTATGAAGTACTTTAATCACATCAATCACAATGCATTAATATATAAAAGCATAGTTTAAATTTTTAATTAAGTTACCAGAGAGCTGATATGAGCATCAGGCCTTTTTAAAAGAAACTCAGCATAGATACCTGTAAAAAAGTTTGCTAGTCAATAAGCATTTATTAAGTGGCTACTATATACCAAGCACATGATAAATACTTGAGGATACAAAGACAGGCAAAAAACTGTCCCTGCTATCAAGCAACTCACATTCTAATGGAGGCAAAAACATGCAGAGAAATAAGCACAAGCCAGCTATGGCCAGGATAAACTGGAGAGAGTACCAAAGGGAAGTAATGCATTAGTAACTAAGGGGAACTGGTAAAGGCTTCTTGCAGAAGGTGGGATTTTAGCTGAGATTTGAGGGAATTCAGAATACAAAATCAGGAGAGAGAGTATTCCAGTAAAAATGCCCAGTATCAGGAGATGAAGTGTCTTGTTTGAGGAACAGTGAAAGGATCTTTTCAGAGAAGACTAAGGTGTTAGATTTGAAGTCAGATGGCCTGGGTTCAAATCTTGCCTAATATTTCCTAGCTGGGTGACCTTAGGCAAATCATCTAACTTCTCTCATCCTCAATTTGTTCCCCTGTAAAACAGAAGTTATGATATTTGCACTAACTACCCTCACAGGGTTGTTGCAAAGAAAATATAAGCCAGAAATAGTTATAGAAATATGAATCACTGTAATATTATTCAAAGATACTTTTATACTTCAACTAAAGAACAAGTTGTAAGCCCTAAAGAGATGAGAACAATGCCTTAACAACCAGGGAAAAAACTTCCCTTTTCAAAAGAACAAGTGGCCAGGTCTCATTATCTATTGCTTAGCCAACTTTTGAGGCTGTCTGGCTGTAGACCACTTGTTCCGACATGGAAGTCCACCAGCCACTGACCTGCTGCACAATGGTGTTTTAAAGGGAACTGCTAGGGTATTTGGAGAGGAGAAGTGCTCAATCCCAAAGGGAAAATTGTAAGCCAAATGATTCTGAAATGAAACTCACTTTACCTAACTTCCCCTTTTTTCCAGTCAAATGATTCCAGGGCCACAAGGCCAGCAGCTGTCTCAGGAGGTCAGTTTTCAGTGATCTGCCCCTTCTTCCTGTCCCAAAACTCCATGGACATGAACTGAGTATCTGCCTTAAAGGGACAGTTACAAGCTATAAAATAATCCTCATGAAACGAATCTTTGTACCAATACAATATGTTTTCTAGCTAACACAACAGTCTCCTTGCCAGAATCTATTGGTAGTTACCAGTTGGCTTGACCTATCACAGAATGGGAGTCAGAAGGCATTTTAAGGGCCATTCAATATAATTCTCACCTGACTAGAATCCCCTCTATAATATTCTCTTGAACACCTCAAGTGAGCAGAATTTCCTCTCACTTCTGTATAGGCCTAATTGTTAGAAAGTTTTTCCTTAAATAAAGCATGAGTCCACTTCTACTCTTTGACCCTCAGTGCTCCTAATATTTGTGCCCTTTAGAGCCATGTGACAAGTCCTTCAAACATTCTACCCCACTGTTCTCTTATGGCCAAACACCCCCAATGCTTTAGGGCAATCAAAAATTATTTTTTAAAAAATCAAAGAATTTGGAGCTGGAAGAGATTTTGGAGTTCATCTAGAACACTTTGCAAAAGAGCACACTTTGGCCCAGAGAGCTTAAGTGATCTGTCAGTGAAAAGAGAACTAGCTAAAGTGTCAGACAGAGCTAAAAACCCAGGTCTGTCAGTACACGATTCATTTTTCAAGTCTTCGGAGGGAGATAACCCGAGCTGCGCCTAAAAAGCTCAGATACGAACCTTTTCCTAACCTTTAGCCCTTTTAAATTCATGCGAATTCCTCCTCCCCTGTGTTTGTCCCTGGTCTCAATCTGTTTTCCTCCTCTGGGTCAAGAGAAATGAAGCCTGTGGTCAGTTCATTATGCAAAGGCAAAGGAGGCCGTCAAAGGAATGACTTTTCAGAGAATATTTCCAAAACTTAAAACAAAAGGGGAGAGACTTCAAACGCCAAACCTGTCCACTACCAACAGGTCCTTAAGCTCATCCTGGCTGTGGCACGAACCTTCACTCCAATCCCCTTCTTTGCCCTCCCTTCCCCCCGTCCCTAAGAGGGACTCCTTCCAGCCACCCGCAAACAGGCAAACTCCCCCGAGCCAGGCAGCCACCCCAGGCCGTCCGCACTCCCCCTCCCAACGCCAAGCCTCCAGCCTGGGTCTCCTAGACCTCTCCATCCTGCAATAACGTCCCGTCCTTCCCCAACCTGGCTCCCCCTCCTAAGCCACCCCGCCAGGGTCTACGAGCTCCCCACGTCCCGCCCCCGGCTCCAAAGACCCCTTTTCTTCCACAGCCCCGCAGCCCCAGGCACCCCCCCCAAACTTCCATGAACTCTGCGCTCCTCCAGCCCGGTTAACCCCTTTGTCTCTGTCTGTCCCGGGAGGCTCCAAAGTTAACCCTTTCCCTCCCAAGCCCCCCGTCGCCTCGCTGGCCCCTCCCCCCCGCCCTTCGGCTTAACCCTTCCACGCCCGGCCAGCCTGCCCCCGCCCCCCTCCGCTAACCCTCCGCTCCGCCCCCCGGGCTCACCAGTACTTCACGATGGCGGTGACCTGCAGCGGGTTGGGCTGCTCGGGGTACAGGCGGCGGCACTCGCCGTAGATGGCGTGTAGCCCCGGGGGAAAGAGTGAGGCGAAGGCCGGGGGCGCGGCGGGGCCGGGGGCCGGAGCCGGGGCTGGGGCCGGGGGCGCGGCGGGGCCGGGGGCGCCGCTAGGCCGCAGCTCAGCCATCGGAGCGGCGGGGGCCGGGGCCGGGGCGGGGGGCGGAGGCTGGCACTGACGGACACCCTGGCGGGACGGCAAGCGGAGTTCGTGGGTGCGACGCCCTGAGGGCAGCAGCGAGGTCCGGACTCCGCGCCTGCGCACGGCACCCCCGTCCACCCAGGCCGCCGCCGCTGCCGAGTCTGCCAGTGGGGCGCCGCGGGGCCGCCGGGCGCTCTTTGGGGCGGGGCTCCAGCGCCCGCTCTCCTGGTGATTATTGGCTGTCATCTATATCGGTCACTGGCGGGAAGGCGTGGCCTGACAATAGGCCCCGCCCCTGGCGGCCGCGGCCAGCGGCCCGGGAGGGTGGAGGGAGAAAGTGTTGGGCTAGCCCTGGCCATCAGGAGGTGTTACCAGAGCGCGTGCGGGGCTCCGGGCATCCTCCGAGACAAGCGAGCGGGCGGCCGTTCTGTGCCTTTGACGGCTACCGCCGCTCCCCGCTTGGTGCCGAGAAGTTGTGTCTCAGCTGACGGAGTCACTCATTCATTCGTCTGCGTGGTGTTGACTTCTTTTTAAAAGTTTAGACTTCGTTACGTGTCTACCACGCCGATGTCTGTGAACCAGAACAGCACATGTGCGTCTCCTCCAGGCTGTCAAGACCCCCGACAGGTTACCTCTGCCAGCTGTGACTTTTCTGGGTCCTTCTCCGTGTGTTGGATGTAAGACTTTAAACTCCCCCAAAACAGGGGTCCTCTTTGTCAAAGAACGTTATTGAAGCCAAAGGCAGCGCGGCGGACTGGCATGAGCGCCAGTGCGAAAGACCCTGGCAAGCTACCTAACCCTGGACAAGGCGCTTAGCTTGTTGTGGATGCTCCCAGGGAGCTCTCCAAAATTCCTTCCTTACAAATGACTCGATTATCTGCGGGACTGAGACCAGTTTCCATAACTGCAGTTCCTCTACACAGATGAAGTCAGAGAGATAGGAACCAAAAAATAGTAGTAATACCTACTTTTGGAGAAGTAAAGCCCCTCTAAATAATTATCCACAACTACTGTGTACAGATAGGAATTTAATAATTTTTTTATTATGTAACATTCCCTTCTGTTATTTCTCTTCTGCATTGAAAAGTTACTGAGGAATACCCGCTGTCCCTCATAATTGTTACCTTCTGTATGTGGGGAGAGTCTTAAAAGTTTCTAAGATATCAGCTTTACAGATTTTTAAAAAATCACAGTAACTTCATAGGCACACTAGTGTTTACTCAAATAATCTTGAATGTAAAATAAGACAGCCATAGGCATTAATAGAAAAGGAGGAGTTTCCAAAGGGCAAGTATGATTAACTGAAAAACACCAATAATTGAGAATGAGTATCCTAATAGTAATTCACATTTGTATAATGCTTTAAAGGGAGGTAAGTAGCAAGCATTTATTAGGTACCTCTTGTTAAGGGCTTTATAAATATTATTGAATTTGTTAAGACTTACAAAACACTCTCCCTATAACAACCTTGTGAGATAGTACAAGTATCATACTCATTTTGTAGACATGGAAACTCAGTAAGTTTCAGATAAGGTAAATGACTTTTCCACAGCTGCATGGCTAGTAACTTGCGAAGCCAAGAACAGTCTGCATCTCTGTTGCTTAACCTGTCCTTGTTTCCATTTTCACATAAGGATATAATTCTGACTATCAAAAGGAATGAAATGATGCAAGAAACTCTGGGTGCCTTGCAAGTTTATTGGAATTTGACTGGACATTTATTAAACACCGTATTCAAAACTGCTCAGCACTGGGGACATAAACCAAAAGAGTCATAGTCACCATCTTCAAGAAGCATACATTTTATTGGAGAGGATACAGTATGTACGCAAGTAATTCTAATTTGTGGGACACTAAGGAAGGACAGTAAGCATATCAGCAACTGGGGAAAATCAGAAAAGGCTTCAAGAAGGAGGCAGAAGCTGAACTGACCTTGAAGGACAAGGACTATAAGGACTGAGAAAAGGGATGAAAAGGAAGTGCATACCACTCATGGGGTACGTGGAGGTAGAAGACAAGGGATCACTTTTAGAAATATTTAGAACTTAGTTTGTGAAGTTAAAGAGTCTGAAGTAAGAGCTTAAAATAGGGAAGGCCTTAAAGGTAACCTTGAGTTTGTATTTTATCTTTGAAGCAATACGTAGCCAGATAAGATTTTAGAGCAGAGAAGAGAGGCATGATCAGACCTGAAACTAGAACCAAAAATTCTTGTGGAAAGAACCTAAGATATCATTTAGTTCAATCTATTCATTGTACGTGTGAATCTGAGACCTGGAGAGGTTAAATAATTTGTTCCAAGAAAGTGAGGTAGAAATGCTTTTACTAGTCCTGGCTATTCAATAACAGCTGTGTGATTCTAGGAAAATAATTTAACGTCTCTTACCATCTGTAAAATGAAGGATTTTAACAAGGTATTCCAGTGCTCTTCTAATTCTAAAAGGCCTATCAAAAATGATTACAAACGACAACAACTTATACAGATGGACTGAACAAAGTATAACTAGAAGAGGTCTGTCCTGATGCAACACAGGGCTATGAATGTTGAGGGACTGGTTCTCAAGATACCTTAAAAAAGGGAGAGGATGCCAAAGGGAGGAGAGGGAAGAAATGGGCATTTTTACAACTGAAAATAATTATTTAAAAAAGTCAGTAACTGTAAACCCATATACCTACAGAAATCTGTGAGAATTACAAACACATAACCATATTCTTGATGAAAGGTATGAGAAAGAGCAGTCAAGTTTTCATACACATCTTTATAGTCATATAATTGAAAGGTACAGAGAATACGAGCTCCCACCGTGATTGTGTTTGCCGAATATTGAAAAAAAAAAAAGTATTTGGTATTCTAGAGCCAAATTCAGTCTTAACAGATCTTCAACAAAGCACAGCTCCATTTAGAAAAGTCAGACAAGATTCCTCGTAGAATACACCTGTAGAGATAACCTCTGATGATGACTGTCAATGGACACATTGGATTACCAAAGGTGCTCGCCTTGTCAGGAAGGATGTCCACAAAGTCTAAACGTAAGAGAAGGATTGTAAAGTTTTAAAAGAAGCTCGTGTTTGCAGATGACATCGTGGGAGTAGTATTAATACTACACTCCACCCCCAACCCCCACACGTTGCAAAACAAAAGATAGATATCAAAGCCGTGTAAAAATCGGAAAGGAAATGGACCCTACGCGTAGCAAGAATGAAAGAAAAGACATATAAAGCAAGAATGAAAAATAAGTTATTCCACCGGGGTGAAAAGTTCCTGGTATGTAGCGTATTTATCCATGAGAGGCCACAGACAAGCATCCAAGTACTTAGATATACGTTCCCGCGAGACTACATGTCCCAGCATACATTTCGAACCCGCCTCATCAAAGACTGAATGGACTACAGATCCCATCAAGCAACAACGGCAAACGATTCATGTCCCTTTCACACTTCTCTACGTAAACTACAAAGCCCGAAGAGCTGTGCGAGGGAAAGTCGGATACCCATCATGCAAAGCTTCGCTCGATTTTGAAACAGTCTGAGAGATGCTTTCCCAGTAGGATGGGTACCGCATAGTATATTGGGGACTGTAGTCTTCCGGAGGGTGAAGAGCAGCCCCTCCCGACTTCCTCGTCCCGGGGACAACATTGCGCATGCGTAGTGGTGGTAGCCGCAGCAGCAGGAGCGGCGGACCGGGCTGGCAGTTTCTTCCTCCGGAGGAGAGACCTCTCTGCCATGGAGTCCTACGATATTATCGCCAACCAGCCTGTCGTGATCGACAACGTGAGTCTGGGTTTCCTCTTCCCCGAGCAGGGCCCGGCTATCTTAGTCCGAGGGTCCCCCGCCCTGGCCGCTGACTCTTTGTCACCGGCTCGGCCTGTCAGGAGTCTTTGGCGGTCCCTTTCTCCTTGAGAGAAGCAGTCCCTAGCCGGTCCATAGGCAGCATCGCTAGGATGGAGGTCGGAGGAGAGAAAGGCCCCATCTTTAGCCCCCCGGGTCATCGGGCCCTTGGCCTGAGGGGCCTCAACCGCTCTGTCGGCGCCCAGGGCCCAGCCCCGTCTCTGGTGCTGGTGACCCTATTGGTTCGCATAGCTGTCCATCTCAACAGTGAGTTCCGCCCCTCGGGCTAGCCGGATGGGGCAGCGCTCGGAAGGGATTGGCTAGTTCCCCCGTCAATCTGATGGAATGCCGTAGGGTTTCCTCTTTCTGTGGGGCGGGGCGGGGCAGAAGGGAGTGTCAAGGATTGGCTCCCAGGACTCTTGTTAGCGAGACCCGTGGGACAGGGTTCCGCCCATGGGTGGAGAAGGGCCTAATTTTGTCTAGTCCTGGGCCTGGGCTGGGTAGGTACGTGGGAAGGCCGGATCCAGCCCCTGGTTTTGGTCGGATGGAGCTCTCGGGAAGTCTGGGTGGCCGGGAGGGAGTTTCCTTGGGCTGTCACTAATTATAATGATGGTGTTAATTTATCGAGGGGTCAGAACGCTCCTTCCTCCTGAGGAAAACCCAAATGGACCTTTAGTTTTGGGGGAGGATCAGACTGTAGCCTTCCAGATGTACTCCTGGGTAGTGGATAAATTCCCTGTCTGGAACCAGCTCCATTTCCGCCTCCGTAAAGCCAAAAATGTGTGGTGATCAACGGAGCTCGTGGAAGCTCCTTACCTCATTAACCCTTTGGTCATGACCTTGGGTCTGTGCGACCCAAGGAAGTTTGTATCAGCCAGCTTTACTGTTTCCGTAGATCTGGCTTAAAGGAGGTGATAATGGTAAGAAAGTGATAAAGCAGCCCAAGAGCCCAGAGGGCCAAAAGCAAAAGAAAATTATAGCCCTAGTAGGGTTATCTCTTACTTTTCGAATTTTGATTCTTGTGTCTACTGGTCTCCTCCAAAAGTAACTGGTGTATCTTCATCTTCTTTTTGCCCCCTTTGTAAAATGTCTGATTGTCAGCATTTAGCAAATTGGCAACAATTTTTTAATTTTCTTAAGCAATGCTAGGGACTAGAAACGGCAAACCCATCAGTTTTGACCTGATCCCCTGCTCTATGGATTAAGGTGTAATCCCAACTCCAACTCCTCCATTATTCTTTCTCTGTTATAAATGATAATAAAGTCACCAGGACTGAGTTCACCCTTCTTTCTTTCCCTAGTAAGGTATTAAGTTGTACTTAAGAGTAACAATACTATTATTAATTTTGAAACTGGAAGACTCAGTTTTTGTCTTTTCACTGGGAAAACATTCTAGTACATCTGCTATAAGTGAAATCTGAGAAACCTGTCATTCATCTTTAGGACGCTGCTAAGAATATTCCACATTAAATTTAGATTTGAGATCTCAATGAATTCTTAGTGGTTGAAATTCTGAGCTAATTTTTGGTGACTTTAACAGCAATTTTTGGCTCTCAGGATAAAGAGTAGAATGAACCCTATTAGATAACTGAATCAGGTGTCTATTTTGACAAGATGTGTTTATTGATAGAAATGAGTCTCACAGTTTTAGCATTTTACAAAGACACCAAAATCTGCTTCCTGGAAGCTAAGAATTCAGCACTAATTAGAAGAAGGGATTAAAGGAGAAAAGAAACAACAGATTTTTTTCATCAGCTCTTCTGGCTTAGGTACCACTGCTGTCTAACATATATTACTCTTGCTTGACACCACAAAAAACTACATAAAATTAATGAGAACAAAATGAAATTAATTGTGAAAGTATCAGTGAGGTAAGTATCATGAGTATTTATAGTCACATGTTTCCATTAAATATAACCATTAATACTAAAATGAAGTAGAACGGTGGGGCAGAAAGCAAACTGGACTTGAGAGTCAAAAGACCAGGATTTTAGCCTGAGTTCTGCCACAAACTTTCTGTGGGACTCTGAACAAGTCATTATTGTACTGTGGAAAGAGCATTAATTAGATCTGTAGCAAGAAGGATCTGGGTTGAAATCTCACCTCTGAAATTTACCACCTATATGACCTTGAACAAGGCAATGTAACCTACTTGGTCCTCAATTTCCTCATGTGTAAAATGAAAAAATTGGACTGCAATGTGGCCTTTGAGTTCCCTTCCAACTTTAGATCTGTGATCCTTATATATGTCATTTCTCCTTTCTAGACCTCAGTTTCTAGTGTGCAAAATGTGTAGACTGTAGTACTATTATCTCTAAGAATTTTTTCAGCTCTAAAATCCTAGGATTCCTAATAGAGAAGCTCTGAGTGTACAGGTGTGCTTGTACACCACATTTTGGAAACTATCTACTACAGGAATCACTGGTGCAAATAAATTTGCTTAAAAATTTAAAAGAAAATTCTTTTTTCAGTTTTCTTTGAGTGAAAAGAGAACGTATTGCCTATCCATGATCATCTCCTCTCCCAAGTCCTTGGGGACTTAAGAACTCAAAGGTTACAGTTTACTTTCTAAAAGATAAAAGTTCTAAACAGTCTTGAAGTTGTTTTATATACTGGAACAAACACAGCTTTAGTCTGAGGAGCTCAGTGTGAATCTTAGCCCTGCTTCTCACTTGCTGTGTGACTCTGGGCAAATCTTTTAACCTTTTTGAACTCTTCAGTATCTTTATCTGTAAAATGAAGGCTTTCAACTAGCTGACTGCTCCAGTCTATCTCCACTCTAAATCTGTGACCTTCTGCTATAGATGAGATAGTCAAAGAAACAAACTCAACTTTTCAGATTTTCATCATTAAGAAAGTAGTTATTTCACTCTCGAAATCTTAATGACTTGGTGATTCTAGAAAATCTTAAAAACCCTAAAATGAACTAGGAAATGAAACCAATCCAAATCATTCCCTGACCTAGAACTTTACATTCAAAGTCTTGGTTTGTACCTGAACAACATCCTTAAGAATTGGGTAAAGAAGAGATTATTTTAAGAAGTGTTATGCCAATCAGTTGAGTATGTACTAAGTGTCTTGCACAAGTCTCATATTATCCAAGGTACTATAAGGGTCCATAAAAAATTGGAAATGGATATGTGAAGAAATAGCCAAAGGCAGTTAAAATCCTGCTGTTCTGGGGATTAAGTGTAGGACTGTATCCTTTGAATTCCTCTGCTGACATTGATTCCCAGCCTTGCCTATCCAGACTCCTGCAGTCTTGGATTCCAGTTGCCTCTAAAAGAAGGAGTAAGAATGCTCAGGGATGGACAGCTAGCTGTAGCATCAAGTAGTGCCTGTGGTCAATTTCTTCCAATTCCAGTCCTTTGGCAGTCTGGGTACTGTGTGCTTCTGGTGCCTGCTGAGGAACTTGTGGTTTGTCTTCCCACATTAGAAACTGCATTTCAGCCCTGAAATAACTCAGTTCCATGTAGCCATTGCTGGCAGCAGACTCTAGTTCTTCTCAGAGATCAAATATTTAATGAAGAAATCAAATATTTAAAGAACACTTGTTTTCAGTGAACCTGCTGCTATGTGTTTGTTTATTTGACTTTTGCCATGGTGAATAACCAAAAGAGTGGCAGCTCATTTGCCAGGTACAACGTTCCTAATTATAAATTACTGTTAAGGAAATTGGCATAACTCTTTTGTGTGCTCTACTGGTTTGGCTGGAGCAGAACAGAGATGCTGCTACCACTTATCCCTTCTGCACTTCATCCAGCCTCTTAGCAGGTCCATTTTACTCCCTGACAGTCCTTGCTTGCTCTGGAGCTGATTGTGATGCTAGTTCATACATCATTACCAGCACTGCCTGAGCTGCTCTGGAACCAAATTGAGTTTTGGATCTCTCAGGAATCTTAGCTGCCTATTCCCAGTCCAGCCACTACTTCCATTTGCAATCCCAAAGTGGGTATGGATCTGGTAAGGATAAGCAGACGAGTACAGTGGAATATGTGTCTCCACAAGCCCAGGGAGGCAAGTTTTAAAAATACATTTTGTCTTTTTTGCATCACCATATTACAGAGAAAAAGAAGAAAAAATCAGCAAAGCTGATAAATGCATTTTAAAAGTTTGAAATATGTGCAATGTATAATACTTGTGGCTCGGCAAGTTTATTGTGTTCTTGTTATGAAGGAAAGAAGGGAAGAAATGAATATGGTGTCTTAGTCTGGCTTTATATCCAGTCCCTACCTAAGACCTCTCTTTGCATAATTTTATTCAAATCAATAAACATTAAGTATTTGCTGTGTTTATATTTCTGTGGCACTTGACTAAAATAAAATAAGGAAAACTATACCTCTTAAAAATCAGTGTTGTAAATCTCACATAGTTGTCCTTTCCAAGTTTCCATCCTTTCGAAACATCTTCCTGGAGCTCCAGTAATCCTGTCTCCATTACCAGGGCCAGAGAAGAAGAGTGGGCAATCCAAGAGATTTGACTTAGCCAGTTTCCCAGAATTCCCCTTATGGAGAGCTGTTCTCATCACTTTATTATAGTGTCTTCTCTGTAGGTTCCAGAACCTAAGTCCTTGAACCCATAACAAGATAATTCCTCTTTTTCTCCACTTTGACCAATTTCTGACTGAGGCTTTTATTCCTGTCTTTCTTGGGGTTACCAGGGCAATATTTCTTCTCAAATTGACTAGGGAGCAATTTCAAATTCTCTCCTATACCTGTTTTAAATTAAACCATTTGCTTTCGATCTTCTCATTTCCTTTTTCTTGGCAACGATTCATCGTTACCATTTGCTCAGAGAACTGACTTGCTCTGCCCTTACCTTCCTTTCCCTGTTCTTTAACCACTTTCCACTTCCTCTACCTAATCTCTTTACCAAGAGGAAGAGTAGACTATCACCCTTGGATGGTCAATCTCACTTCCTCTCTGAGGCTATTGTAGTGAGAGTAAGCTGGAGCAGTTTCTGGAATGTCATTCCCTATGTATTCTGAAAACAGCAGGATCTCGGGCTAAAACAAAAAGAACAGCAGGAATGGACCTGTCCCAGTTACAGTGGAAGCTGTAAATCCTGCAGGGTAGAGGAGAGTGCTGGGCGGGTAGAGGGTGTATCCCTAATGCAGTGTTCAGCCTCAGACGTTTGTTCTGCGTAATGTTGGTACCTGTTCCTAAAGTTAATGACTAACCTCAGGCCATTGAGTGGTCCCTAAAGGTGCTGAATTAAGACTCCAACTGTCAGTTCTGGGTACTGTACCCACAACCACAGAATATCAAAGGCCCAGGCCATCCTCATGGTCTGAACTGGCTTCTCCTCAGGGCCTTATACAAGAATCCTCCTCCCTTTTCTTGTGGGCACTGGCTAGTAGAACATTGCACCATGAACTACATTACTTCTGCCCTTCAGGGTCAGCCTTGTTATCATCTTTATAGATGAAATTCAACATCAGTAGGACACTTTGGAGTGCTGGCCTGCTGGCATTTCAGTGGGATGAGAGGAAAGGCTACATGCATCCAAGCCTGAACTCTGAAAACATTTAAAAGCATTGTGCATAGTTAATGTGTTGGGAGAATGCATTTTCCCCAAATGCCCAGGGAAGATACTGCATCCCTGGAACTTCATCCCTGAATTTATGGCGTTAGAACTCATAGTTACTTTCTACTGACTCTTCATTGTTTTTCCTAAACTTTTAACTTGGTTCACTTCTCTCCCCAGGGCTCTGGTGTGATTAAAGCTGGTTTTGCAGGAGATCAAATTCCCAAGTACTGTTTTCCAAACTAGTAAGTCACACTACGGCTTAATCAGAGGTTAGGGTGGGTGACTGTCATTATGGGGTCAGACTTCTTCCTTTCAAGAAATCCTACTTTGGGAGCCTAGGTAGAGCTGAGAGGACAGCTCTGATACTTGAGTCAGTAAGAAGCAAGTGTTGGCTTTAGAGATAGTCGAAATGGCCAGATCACGTATTTGGTTTGACTTGAGAAGCCTCACTATCTCTTCAACTGATGCCTAAAATTCTAACAGTAGTGACAGTCATTTGATTTAAAGATTGTCCTAAAGTCTACTTTTAAAATGTACATCCTCAGAATGGCAATTCATTTATTCAGCAACCATTTATTAAGACTTATTGTGCTATACATGTGAGAGTACCAAATTCATAAACCTGAGTGAGGATGAGTTTCTTACAGCTTTCCTCTTTGACAAGAAAGTTCATAAGCAGAAGAGCACTGGATTGGAAACAAAAGGCCCAGATGGTAAACGTTATGAACTTCATAATTCTGCCTTAGCTCTCTGCTCATATATGAGCACTAAGGGAGGACCTGGTGAGGTGTGACACTGTTGGAAATTTGATCAGATCCTTTTTCCCTTTGATACTTGTGTGCAAAGTATGTATTGTGGGGGGAGAGAGGAATTTGTTAAATTTAGTTCAGTTTTTAGAGAGGGAGAAGAGATAGATACCCTGACAGAATGTTTCTTTATGTACTTCTATAAAACCACCTTTCTCTCTTTTTTTTGCAGTGTGGGCAGACCAAAACATGTCCGTGTTATGGCTGGAGCCCTGGAAGGGGATATTTTCATTGGCCCCAAAGCAGAGGTAATAAACTACAGATGTCATCTTAAACCAACTGAAGAGTTTTCCCTTCCAAATCTTAAAACCCACCCTACCCCTTCTCCCAAGTGTTGTCATCCCAGCAAATGAATACAACCACAAAAAGAAACAGTTTCCTTTCAGGATCTTCCATGTAGTTCCCAACTCCTCACACAGCAATAGCTGTTTGTCTGGGAGCCCTTCTTGATCCCATTGTGGCAGACAGTGGCACAGGCCTGAACTTCAGACTGTGCTCTTTGGAATTCTGTCAGTGACATGCAAAGAACTGCAAAAATTGATTACGTCTTAATATCTTGGTTGTAAAATGGTTATAGTGATAAGCCCTCCTCTAATTCATTATTGCTGAAGTCTTTAGTTATTAATTTGACCTTGACCTTCCAAGTACATGTGCATGAGAAAGAAGACATTTATTGTTGTATTTTTTGACCTGATAAGGAGCAGAATGCCCTACACCTGGCACTTTGTCCGATTCAGCAGTTGAAGCAATGAGGGGATGTTTGGGTATTGGGTCAATCCAGAGCAGGATTTCTTCAATTTGTTTGGGTTAGAGAGCCCTTGAGTAATGATACCCATCTGACTCCTTCTCAGTATAACATATTAAAAAGCACAAAATAAAATATGTAGGATTATGAAGAAAACCAATTATGTTGAAATGCACTTATCAAACTACAGAAAAAAACTTGGTCATGGATCCCACTTTAAGAACCTCTGCTCTAGAGATATGGAAAAAGCTCTTAGACTGTAGGTTGAATCTAGAGGAGCTGAAGTCCCTCCCACCCCTCTAAAAAAAGATTATATATAAAACTATTAACCTGTATTATATACAGTTAAAAACAGGTTCATTAAATTGAACAAGGTAGTAAAAAAAGAATTGCCTATTTCCATGTCCCCTTCTGAATTTATTTTTCCTCAGTGCATTTTTTAATATTTTAGTGACTTCTCTGTTACTTCCCACTAACCTTCCCAATATATTCTTCTCTTATAACAAGTACAAATCATCAAGCAACATGAGTCAATATATTTACCTTATCTGGAAATAAGTTTCATTCTACACCCAAGTTGTGTTTTTCAAAGACCACATTTTCGTCCTTGGTCCCTTCCCTTTTCACCCCAAACACAAGCATAACCCTGAGATATCAGGCCTCTGGACCATGGGATTGAGGGTTCATTCACTGGCTACATAGAAGTTTTGCTTTCTGCTCATAGGAGCATCGTGGGCTGCTTTCCATCCGATACCCCATGGAACATGGCATTGTGAAGGACTGGAATGACATGGAGCGCATCTGGCAGTATGTCTATTCCAAAGATCAACTTCAGACTTTCTCAGAAGAGGTGAGAGTTTTCTGTTCACGCGAAGTCCTCAAAGGCAAGAAAAATTCAGGAAGTCCTAACCTTGGAGCAATTTAACCAAAGTCCTACTTGTTGGGTGGGAGATCTGGTGGCTCCATCAGCAGACCACTTTCAGGGCTAGCCTGCTACCCCCTCAGGGTTCCTGTCTTCCTCTCTACCTACCTACCCTGTTAATGAGGAGTAAAACTTTGGAGATCTCACTCCTGTGTGATTGGGGCTGTTTTACCAGCATCCTGTGCTCCTGACTGAGGCTCCCTTAAACCCACGAAAAAACCGGGAACGTGCTGCTGAAGTATTTTTTGAGACATTCAATGTGCCAGCCCTCTTCATCTCCATGCAAGCTGTGCTTAGCCTGTGAGTATTTGACTTTCCAAAGGGGTAGATCTAATCAGGCCCCTCACCTAAGCTAGTTTCTTATTTCTCCCAATTAGACTGTTTCAGAACAACTGGTATCTTTCTAGCAAAAGGTTGGAGGAGGTAGGGAAAAGGGAAAGATAGAGGTATTGAAGCTGAATGGTAATTATAGAGGAATTAGTCTGTGTGGAAACCAAAGGAGATTTCCTTATTGTCTTTGTCCACTCAGATTTCTGTCAACTCAGATTGTATTGAATTTAGTACTCAGTGGACAGAACTATAAGGGTGATAGTAAATCTAGGAAATGGCTTTACCTGTGCTGTATACATCTGCAAATGCTTCCTGAGCCTGCTGGGAGTCCTAAAGGGAAAAAAAAAAGGTTGGCATGTGCCACTAGAACTGTGCCTTAAAGCTCTGTGCACATCCCCACACCCTTGAATGCCTGCTCTGCCCATTTCTTCATTACAGTTTCCATCCAGACAGAGAACATGGTTACTATCTAGGGAGAATGGGGTCACTGGAACAAATCAGGAAAAGTCTGTCTTCTCTACTGGCTGAGAGAGTCAGCTTTTCCAAGGACTTTCTGTAAAGGATCCTGGTTTGTAGAAGTTTGTAGAAGTAGCTCAAGTTTTTGGTTTCAGAGGAGGATGACTAGTTCATTGTGTATGTTTCTCAAATCTTGCCTCATTTTTTCACCCCACAGGAAGCTAGGAAGGGGATCCAACTCCAGGGAAGCTAACGTAGAAATAAAAATGATTGTAATTACGTGCACATAACATTTTAAGATTTACAAAGTATTTTTCTTGCAACTCTGAGAAAATTCATTTAATGAGGCCACTTACTAAGCACCTACTATGTGCCAGGTCCTGACTGGGGACACAAAGATAAAATAAAGCAGTGCCCCCCTCAGAGGGTTTAAATTCTTCAGAGGGGATGACAACATGTGGGTCTCTCCTTCAGTCTCGTTTTCTTTATTTTGTCTGAATTAACTGAGAGGCAAGGATTTGAAGTGTCTTTCTTGTCTGTTACTTTGACTTTGGCTGGAACTGAGTCCTTGCTTAAGAGGAATGAACTTCTTCCTAGAGGAAAGGTCAGGCTATTGATTCCTCCCCGTTTTTGCTTCAGATATGCAACAGGAAGAACCACAGGAGTGGTGCTGGACTCTGGAGATGGTGTCACCCATGCAGTCCCCATCTACGAGGGTTTTGCCATGCCTCACTCCATCATGCGCATTGACATTGCAGGCCGCGATGTCTCCCGTTTCCTCCGTCTCTACCTGCGCAAGGAGGGCTATGATTTTCACTCATCATCAGAGTTTGAGATTGTCAAGACCATAAAAGAGGTGAGCTCTGCTTGGAACAGGAACACCACCGGGAGTTGTGGACTTGGAATCCAGGAGGGGGAGCAGGGCTCAAAGAGCACTGAGGCAACTTCCCAGAAATGGCTAGGAAAGGATAGTAATATATAGTGGTAGCTAACACTTATAATAGTGATGTTAAGTTTGCAAAGTATTTTACATCTGTATTTTTTCACTGGAACTTCACAACTCTGTAAGGTTATTGGTATTGTTCTCATCTTACAGATGAAGAAACTGAGGTGAAGAGAAGCCCAGGGTTACCCAGCTCGTAAATGTCTCAGGAAGGGGATAAGTTTAGGTCCAGTTCTCTCATCTGGTGTACCACTGCCTCTAAGGAAAGGCAGTGTCTTTGAGTAGGGAGGTATTGGGAGATCTGCCTCTCCCTCACCAGACTCCCTTTTGGTCCAGAGAAGGCATATACAGAGGAGTGGAAAGAGCTCTACATTTAGAATCAGAAGGCCTGGCCGTGAGGCCCAGCTCTGCCACTGATTGTCATTAATTCTTCATATTTCCCATTTGCAGTGAAGCTTTTTTCCACTCAGGTTCTACCAATTTTTAATTCCTTAGCATGGCATAGAGGCAAGCCTAGGTTCTGAAAGGCAAGTCCTGTCCAGCTGGAAAGGCTTCCAGTACAAGCCAGGTACTGGTCACCTAGCTAAATGCAGAGACACTTGTGACTCTGGTGCTTGGCCACAGGGTAATGAATGTTTGGGCCAGAGCAACTCATGAGGACTGTCTTCTACTAAGCACCAGAGGGGTCATGACTTTTTTTTCAAGAGGAGCGAGCACTTCTACCCGCACGGTTACAGATCCTTAAAGTATTGAGGGAATTAGTCTTGGAAAGCCATGGAGCTTGGCCACTGTAGCTGTCTGTGTTCTCATTGGAAAGCTCATTCTCTTTAGTCACTGCTTCTCCCCAGCCAGAATGGAGGTTTTACCAGCAGGCTCAGCTTTCTGAAGTGCTGCCCCCTGGTGGCCAGTGCTGAGATATAGGCCTTTACTACCTTCACCATCCTCCTGTCCTAAAAATCAGGAATCTCAGAGACCTGACACAGGAGTGAGGGAGCACCCCAAGGCCACGTTTCTCACATGGAAGGAGAACAGTTATTGTTGCTATCACTGTTGAAGAACTGGGAGTTTCCCAGACCCACCTCCTGAGCCACATGTCCCAAGTGGTCAGGAGTTGGACTAGCAATGAAACCTGGTGAAAGGAAAAGACTTAGAGCTGTTTCTTCTCACAGAGAACCTTGTTCTTGAGGCAAACCTTAAGATTGTAGGCTTCTGTCATGGAGCACTGACTCTGGTATGACAGCTTTTGTTTCTAACCCACTCTTGTGCTTTGCCCTACAGAGAGCCTGCTACCTCTCCATAAACCCACAGAAAGATGAGACTCTGGAGACAGAGAAGGCTCAGTACTACCTTCCTGATGGAAGCACCATTGAGGTATTTGAACAGGACACAAACTCACCAAAGAACTTCTGGGGACAGAGTCCTAGCCTTAAAAAGAACTCCCCGGGTAGAGGCCCCGGTCTGAAAAATAAACAACTTCTTTGCCAAGTCATTGGAAATTCAAAGCAGCTTTAATGCTGCCACAAACATTAATCTGTAGTTTGGGCTACAAAAAGTGTTGGGAAGCCAGAAACAGAAGACTGGTGCTAGGAGGCAGATAAAATCACAGACCAGACATTAGTAGAAACTCAACCTTGTTCTGTATTGCTTCTTGATGCTTAAGCATCTTGAATTTTGTTCCTTATAGAGAAAAGTGGGCTGTCAACAGAAATACTCAAGAGTTATTCTCAGTGGGCCAGAGGGATGATTGACCCTGACAGTTCAAATAGGTGGAGGAGAGTCTGGGTCTGGGCTCAGGCTTTAGGTTTCTCACAACAGCAGAAAAGAGTTACTTGCCAGTAAGGACTCACCGAGATCTTGCCTAGATCAGTTGCCTTTTTTTAGCAGGACTTCCCTTACCCAAGGGGCTTGCATACAAGGCCTATTTAATTTAATACATTTATACAGGTTATTTCCTAAGCCTGGGCTTTCTAAATTCCCTGAGCACTGAGAAGATCCCTGTGGTGCTTCTTTCTTTCCTAAACTTCTGGAGCTACAGGAAGCTAATGGCTGCTACCTCAGCCCCTTGCTACTTCCTCTAAGGCTGGCTTTTTGCTCCGCAGATTGGCCCCTCTCGATTCCGTGCCCCTGAGCTTCTGTTCCGGCCAGACCTGATCGGTGAGGAAAGTGAGGGCATCCATGAAGTGCTCGTGTTTGCCATCCAGAAGTCTGACATGGACCTGAGGCGCACACTCTTCTCCAACATCGTGCTTTCAGGAGGTTCCACCCTGTTCAAAGGTTTGTCATCACCCTCTGAGTAATCAGTTGCTCAGCTCTTGTGGTCACAGGGGACCAGAGAAATCACCTGGAACTTTCCTTTCCTGACTTCTGTAGGTTTTGGTGACAGACTACTAAGTGAAGTGAAGAAGCTGGCTCCGAAAGACGTGAAAATCAGGGTAGGAAAAATCTGGAGCAGGGACAAGGATGGGATCAGGCATCTGCCCATTTGGAATGGTCTGCCCTGGAGCCTCAGACCTATAAACTTCTGCCTTGGGTGATCCAGGCCACCGGCCAGAGATACAGATTCTAGCCTAAGTCCCTAAGATTCAGGTTCCAAATGATGTCTGTTTTGTCTTCCTTTTATTCCTGGCAGGAGAGAAACTCTAACCTCCTCCAAATGCCATGGTCTTAAAACTTGTGACTCTGAGGTCCTTTTGGTACTGCTGTCAGAAAAGCAGGGTAAAGGCGGCAGGTGTAGGGAAAAGAATTGATAAGCCTAGGTCTTTGCTGAGAAGTTAAGCACCTATCGTTAAGGCCTGACTTTTTCCAGGGTGCATTACTTTGTTCTCTAGAATAGGGCCATGCTTTCCAGGCCCTGTAGTGGCTACAAGGTAGCAATATCCAGGATTGGCTGCTCTGCCCCAAGTAAGCCTTCACTCGGAAACTGATTCTTCTCTCACTGGCTGCCGTTTGGGGGGGTAAAGGGAGAGACTTGAGGCTCACCACTCTCTTTCCAACCTCTTCTCAGATATCTGCTCCTCAGGAGAGACTATATTCAACATGGATTGGGTGAGTAGTTGTGGAAATGGATGGAAGGCTAAGGCCTAATTGAGTGCAGGAACCATTTAACCTGCTTTAGTTTTAGATGTAAGTTGGGCTCCACAGGCCACTCATACTGTCCTTTTGGGTTCCCTTTGTCTCAGGGGTTCCATTCTGGCCTCTCTGGACACCTTTAAGAAGATGTGGGTATCGAAAAAGGAATATGAAGAAGATGGCGCCCGATCCATCCACAGGAAAACCTTTTAATGTTTGGACGCCTCTTTCTCCTATCTCCGAAGTTAACTCCACTTTAAAACTCGCTTTCTTGAGTTGGAGTGTGTGAGGAGCTGCCTGTATGTGGGTATGTGTGGATGTAGATGTGGGTGTGGGTATGTATGCGTATGTATGTGCGTGTGCCAGTGTGGCCTGGGGAGCCCGGTGCCCAACAAAAGACAGTGACTTCCCCCACGATGGAGCCGAGGACCCAGGGGTTGACCACTAACTTGCTCCTGAGAGGGGAGAACACCTGGCTGGAGTGCCCCATTTCTTTTGTTTATTGGTCCTTTTTCTTTCTTTTTGGGACTATGTTTACTGCTGTAGGGAGAGGAGGAGGGCCAACTGAACCACCAAGAGGAAGGCCCTGCCACCATCTTCCCAACCACCACCCAGGTGGCTGGAGCTCAGGCCTACCACCTTCCCTTTGCTCCTCATAGTTACTTGCTGGCCACTTGATCACAGGGACCTGTGCAGGAGCTGTTTGGCTTTCTTGCTGTTTCTGTTTATGGAATAGGGAGAAGCACACTTGGAGCTGTTCCAGAAATCCCTGGGTGAAGGGAATAGGTGAGAGGATAGGTATCTTTGGGTTTATCTAAGGGTCAAGACCACAAGAGGAAACTGGTGGAGGATAGGGGCTTCACTGGCTGGGATAAAGGGCGGATGCCCAGGCCATCCAAGCATGTCCCTCACAGCCTTGCTTACAGAGTCTTCCTCTGTATGGAAAACCTTGGAGAGAACTGAGAGGGCAGAGTCTGAAGAGCCAGGGTTGGGGCACCCTTGGCAGGTCGGCCAGATGAGGAAGGAGGCTGGGGAAGCTGCAGCTGCAGGCACATTAAATGTGCTTTCCTCCATCTTTGCTTCAATGCGGTTTAAGTCAAATCCTATTTGCCATATGGTTTTATTTATTATGAAAGTAGTCACTAAGTGGGCCGAGAAAGATGCAGCAAGGGTAAATTCCTAGTTGCTTACTTCCTGCCCTTTCTTAGTCTCCCTCCGTACACTAATGTTTACAGCACCTAAGCTTAGCGTAGTAGCCCAGCCCCTAGAGTGGGGACCCAGCAGGTCCCACTAAGTACTGTTAACAGTATCCTACTGAGGTAGCAGACATGGGCACTGGGACCAGTTGCAGCTGAAGCTTTTGAGCAAACGTATTCCTGCCAACACTAATCCCTTCCTGCTCACAGCTCTATCACCAGGCAGATTTTGAAGTGGACTCTTTTGGTGCATCAGGTGCCAGTGCCTTCACTGGCATTTTGTAGCTTGTTTCAAATTAAGCTGGGAAGGAAATGGAGGTGCCTTATCCCCTGCAGCCCCACCGGGAGTGGTTCTCATGCAGAAGTGCAAAGGATTCTGGTCTCTGGCTTTCTCCGAAACAGAGAGGATTGAGTTAACAGACCACCCTTGGGAATCCAGTGGCCTGGCCAGCTGGAGGTTTTGAATTGTGCGCTTGGTTTCACCATGGGCCCCAGCTTAAGAAAGAAGGAAAGCCAGAGCTGGAACTTGGAGTAGAGGGAGTCTGGGCCCCTAATCTGCTGCTGACCACCCAGGAGAACTGAAAGAAATCACTGAATGAGGGAGCTGAGCTAGCACTGCCTAACTCAACCTAGGCTGTCAAGCAGGGGGCTCCAGGCAGCAGATGCTTTCTCCTCATGCCTGAGGAAGGAAAGGCAGTGCCCCATCCCTTGTCCAATGAGATGGTTTTACATGCTGGTCAGTTTCTGCTGAAGCATCTGGCTTGAGCCACCCTTCCCTGAACAGTGGCCTATAATGTAGGAGTCCCTTGGTGCTTCTTTGCCTTCATTGATGCTTATGGCATTGTGAATAATCATGTGGTCCTTCTTTGATGTGTAGCAGGCTCCTGCCTATCACATTTCTAAATTCCAAAGATGCCAGTCAGTGTCCTCTCCTTGCAACTCCACCGTGACCAAAGGCCCCAGCCAATGGGGGGCCAGGTGTGTGTGAAAGCAGTGTGGCAACCAAACTGCAGTGTGCTTCCTTCCACCTTCCTTCTCAGCCCCAGCCTTTGCCCTGCACAGCCTGTCTCCAAACCACATTGCCTGGTGGTGCCCAGTGTACTTAAATAAAGTTGTTCCATAGATACTTAATGCCTGGTTCTCTCTACAGTCAACAAGTTGAATAAGATGAGGCATCACCTCTCCTTTGACCAAAGGTCAGACAACCAGCTCCTGCCTGCTGCTGTTCACAAGTGAGTGGTGCTGCATGAGACAAGTGACATAATAGAGTAGGGCTGGGATCTCTTAGGGCTCCTCTACTTGACCCCCTAGTTCATTTGATGGCTATTGACTAAGAAAAGAGGCCCAAATAGGAGAAAATACTGAGATAAGGACCAAGATTTCCAACCTTAGATCCCAGACTCTTTCCTCTGCCCTGTATTTGGCTCGGTCTTAGCTTCTTGGAGTCCTCCCTCTGCTCTGGTGTATATTTAGTGTTCCACACTTCCCCTCCATCGCCTGTTTTGAGCCCCTTAGACCAAGTGCCCCCATGCAGAAGCCAATCACAATATATCCCTGTCCCTGATAGAAGAGGCCTAAGTCGCAAAAATGATTTACTGGCTTTAATGAGTCCCTAAAAAATGAGCCCATTTCTGGGGTAAGTGGAATACAGAGGAGAGAGGATTTGAAATGACAGGAGTTTGGGGAAGGGAGGCACTCACAAAGTGCTACCACCTTGACCTTCAGTCATAGGTCAAGCTTTGGCAGTCACATAGGTCCACTGACATCCTCAACCTGACCATCCTTACAGAGAACAGCTCCTCCCCTTGTAACCCCTGCCCAAGCTGTCTGGACCAAGCCATGATTTTGAAGGGGTCTGTCTGCCCTCAGCCCTTCCTGCTGCCCATTCTCTGAAGGGGAAAATCAAGTGCTCTATTCAGTATCTCTCTATTAGGCACATGACAAAGGGCACAGACTGGAAAGAGAACAGTGTACCCCTCCACCACTCCTACCTAATTCCTGATTCTTTTCAGCTGCTTAGAGCAGCTGGTAACTAGATCCTAAGGACCCACTTCATAGCCTTTGCCCTGAGTTAACTGCCAGGAGGTGATAGAAAGATGGCAAATTGTGACCTCAGCATCTGGGTCCAAGGCAAATCCTAGAGGTTTCGTTCCCCAGCCATGTTACTTCTTGCTGTACCCTGAGAAACAAAGCTAGAGAGGAAGAGTCTGGGTGAGGAGGTTCCCAGCTCCCAGCTCAGGTAAGAGAGTAGTTGGGCAACCAGCACCAGAGTCTGGCTTCCCTTGAGGCTCCTCAGACAGTCTTAATATCCAGATTCCAGGGCTTGGACAGACTCTGGCGTTGGGCCTTAACCATATGGAGGCGCCTCCCATGCAATGTGAACTGGGACCAAGTGATCAGCTGCAGCAGGGCACACATGATGGGCACCAGCACCAGCAAATAGAAACATCCCTGACGTAATGTTGGTGCCCGAGGCGGAGCAGGGGGCTCTGGCCAAGGCCTTGCACTGCCCACTGGGGTCAGCAGGGGCTGATGGAAAAGGTCATGACCTAAAACAAAAGAAAGGCAATGTTGAGTCCAGCTATCTTCCCCTGAAGACTCTTTGCTTGGTATCTAAAGAGGGACCATAAAGCTAATAATATTTGGCACATTTCCACCTAGAGTCTAATGGTCTAGGGATAACTGGTTGAGGCTAAAGGCCACTGGAAACTTGAGGGAGCTCTATTCACCCCTATTCTCCAATGGCAGGGCACTCACCAGTGTAGAAGCAAAGCAGCCAAGTGCCCAGCAGCGGGGCAAAGGTCTGGCCAGGCTTGGTCACCAAGGCCACCATCCCAAAGAGAAGTGCTGAAGCAGCCTGCTTCCGGCGGTTCAGCACCAAATCCTCATCCACCAGGTCTGTGACCACCAGGGTCAGCAGTTTACAGGTACCCTCTGTGAACACACGGTTGCTGCAGATGGGTAGAAACCATGGCATCATTAGAAGGAAAAAAGGAATAAACAGGTGGTCTTGGGCTGGGAGTTGGGGGAAGGTGAATGAAGCCATTATGGAGTTTATTGGGGCTAGGATTAGCACAGGAATGACAGGTCAGGGGACCATTCAGAGATAGGTCAGGAAGGCTAGGACCAGAAGAGTCCCTGTGTACCTGGCAATGAAGATGCAAAGGAGGTGGAGGTGGTCTGGTCCAGCCAGCAGCATGAGTAGACTGAGGCCTAGCTTAAGAAGGAAGAGCCCTCGAACCACTGCATAAACACCCCACCTTTGGCACAGCGCCAGGAAGTAGAGGTTGTTGAGATGAGGAGCGATGTAGGACACACCTAGTGAAAAGCTTCCATAAGTTAAGATGAGATGGGCTCCTCCCCTTTTGCTCAGGAAGGCCTGAAGGAGACCTCTGGATAAATTCTCCCAGGTTAGGTGGGCGTGGGGCAGAGGCCCTGGTACTTCTACTTCCCATGCTCCTCCCACAGCCTAGGGCAGTAATGCCTCCTCGGACACTGATGACCAGTCTTGACTACCACGGACCCCAGGAGTGGCCCTCCATGACAAGACCACAGGAGCCTGGAACTCCGCACTCCCATCCTACCTTGCAGTTCCCACCTGCCCCAAATCAAGAAAGGGAAAAGCAGGGCCTCAGGATAACTCTTCCCTGATGTCTACTCAGCCTTACCTGGACAAACCCTGAGAACCAAGTCCCTAACATGTCAGCTTCCCTGCTGTACCTTTCCTGCCTTTCATCCAGATCTCCTCCTCACTGAGAAGTGAAGCCAAGAGCTGGGGAGGATCAGGCCTGGGTGCAGGCCCTGTTACTGAGGTCCTCCAAGAGAAGAGATTCTTACCACGGAAAGGTCACTCTCACTTGAGGAAGACCCTGCTGCCCTGGATTTGCAGGGGTTAAACTCTAGGTATAAGTCTGGGAAAGTTAACATGTTTTAACAACCTGGATCCCCTTCCTGGCCCATTCCCACCAAATACGTCCAAATCCGTCCACTCACCCAGCAGAAAGGAGCCCATGGAGAGAGAGATCTGGTCTGACAGCAGGTGCTCCAAGAAGAGAGGGAAGAAGTTACTGTTGAAATGGCAGTGGAAGACCTGGAACCCAAGTGGCACCATGAGAAGGAAAGCCGACAGGAGAGAGCTGGGGACGAGAGGTTGGGCAGGCAGAGGCAGGCTCGCTACCAGGAGCCCCAAGACGGCGCTTAGAGATAGTCAGCATGGGGAGAGGATGGACCTCTCTTGTAAAATGGGCCAGTTAAAAAGCAAAAAATCTTGATCACCCACCTTACTATCATCCCTAAGAAAAAGGTTTACATTTGTGTGGAACGTCTTTCCCACAACAGATAGAAAATGCTAGAAACTGAGAAAGAAACTGTCCTATCTTCTACTGACTAATTGTGCTCAATAGTCACAGGAATGAAAAAAAGAGTCACATGGTTTTTCTTGAACTGGCTAGTTTTATTAAAGGACTTGAATCTTGGAACAGCAAAATAGTATCAGTGCTTTCAAAAGTGACCTCTCAGTTTGCACTGTCGTGAGCTAAGACACTGTGCAGCGGGATTAGGCACACGAGATAAACTCAACCCCGATACCAGGAAGGACCTTTTTGAGCATGGAGGCAGTGGTATGTAGGCCTGGATTTCACTTTGTCCACAGGTGGTCTAACCTAGAACCCACTTTTTGTAACTGGAATATTTGGCACAGATTCCAAAGCTGTCAAAATTTTGTCAGACCACAAAATTGTACGTGTATTCCAATCTAATTTGATCTCCTTTTTTAACAGAATGAGAAACTGAGGCCTCAAGGCACAGTGACCTGTCCAAAGATTATAGAGTAAGTTAGTAGGTCTGCTGGCTCTCTATACCATGGGATAAACCATGTTATAAGATTCAGAACTAAGGCTCAGAACTGGAATACATTTTAAAGATCATGGAGATCAAATCCCTCAGACTACACATGAAGCCCAAAGATGTTAAGTGGCAATACAGGGAATGTGGGTAAGCTGAGGTACCAGGATTTGAATCCAGTCTTCTACCCATAAATCCAATCCTCCTACCATCTCAGGCTTCCTCTTCTACCCACATGGTTCTTACTCTCTGAGGTTCTCCTCATCAGGGAACCCATATGTTCACCCTCTTCTCAGGTTCTACAGCCCAGCTGTCCCTACAGGACACAATGCTCATACCAGGACAGGGAAAGGAGTGAGACGAGGAAAGGACAGTGAGGACAAGAAGGATGTCCATACCTGTACCAAGTTCATGCCTACGAACCAGAGGAAGTTTCGGTGGTGTGCCAGCTGCTGGAGGTACTCGCCCAGGCTGACCCTCTTTTCCTCCTCATTTGCTGATGGTTTCTCCACATCTGGACTACAGAGACAGAGCAGGGTGCTGCGCTCTCCTCTCACACCTTTGGACCCCATAGCTCTCCAGCTCTCTCTCCCTACCTCCCTCCTTGCCCTGCCCTGTCCTCTCCTCCCTCTTCCCTTCTGAGCGATTTATCATCAGTCCAGCCATGGATAGAGAATTCGAAGTCAAGCCACTGTGATGAATGGTCAAGGGATATGAATGAACAGTTCTTGAAGGAATGGCAGGTTCTTAACTCTATTAAAGATTGCTCCAAATCACTAAATAAGAGAAATGCAAATCAAAACAACTGAGGTTTACCTCATACCCAACCAATTTGCAAAGATAACAAAAGATGGAAATAATCAGTGTTCAAGGAGTTAAAGAAAAGTAGGCATACTAATTTGTTGAAAAGCATTGGGAATTATGCTAAAAAAAGTGACTAAAAAAATCTCACACCCCTTAACCCAAAGATTCCACCTTGAGGGATATACCCCCACCCACCCCCCAAAAGAGAAATCAAAGACAGAAGGAATGGCTTCATGTACACAAAAATGTATGTACATGATTTTTGTAGTAACAGTAAGACTTTTTGTGATAGTCAAGAATTGAATATGCCATGGATCGATGAGTGGAGCAGCTAGGTAATGCAGTGGATAGTTTCTGAGTTCAAATCTGGTCTCAGACACTATCTGGGTGACCCTGGGCAAGTCACTTAACCTCAGTTCTGCCTCAGTCTCCTTATCTATAAAATGAGGTAGAGAAGGAAATGGCAAACCACTCCAGTAACTTTGCCAAGAAAACCCCAAATGGGGTCATGAAGAGTCAGACACAACTGAAAAACAACCAAACAACAAAAGCCATCGAGTAAGGGATGGCTAAATAAATGTCAGCACATTAATATAAGGGAATGTTACTATGCGATAAGAAATGACACACATGAATTCAGAGAAGCAGAAGAAGCCTTTTATAAACTGGTGGAGTGAAGAAGAGCCGGGAAAACCTACTCTACAACAATTGAGAGAATGACAAAACGATGCTGTGCGTCTGACCCAAAGAAGATCTGTTACAGGAGGTAGGTTAATGAATGTGAGGGGTGAGGAGGGATAAGTTTGGAAATGAATGTGTCTTTAGTCATAAAACACATCGAGAAAAATAAATAATAAAACAACATAACTGAAGAAAAGAAAGAATTCAGACCACCAACCCAGAAACCTCAGAGAAGAGCTACTGCCCCTGTCTGAAATGCACCTCCTTCTCTGCCCCACCTCTCGGTCTTCAAGCTTAGCTTAGATACCTCTTCTTCTATGAAGTCTTCTATCACTTGTTCCCCTAGCTGCTAACCTTTTCTATCTCAGTTTACGTTATATGACACTTAGCTGTGTCCACAAGGTCCTTCCCCAGTTTCATGTAAACTCCTCAAGGTCACATTTGGTTCTGTGTTTCCAGAACAGAGTAGGCATGTAACAAACATGTGGTGAATCAAATGGGGGCCAGGGATACAGTGACCTACTTACCTTTCCGAGGCTGAATGAAGAGTCCCCAGGGTTCTCCTTTCTGTCTCAAACCGCTGTCTCAGTAGCCAGGTGGCTCCAGTAAAGCCAAGCCCAGAGCAGACAGCCAGAACCACACAGAAGACACGAAAGGAAGAGAAATCTTCCTTGTTCCACACAGTGTAGGAGGCGAAGACGGAGAGGGAGCCAGCTGCACTGAAGAGAGAACAGTAGAAATTGAGGTGTGTTCGGCTGTGGGCAGACAGGGCCAGGTCAGCCAGCAAAGCATGGTGATTGAGGTCCACCAGGGTTAGAAAGCCGTCATAGAGACACAAACAAAGCAAGAACTGCATGCCCGTGGGTGCCCACTGCACCCAGAATGCCAGGAAAGCGAGAGCCAGCAGGGGGCCATGCCGGCTGAGAGCCCGGAGCCTCGTCAGAACCACATCCTGGGATGGGATTGAAGCCCCTGCCCTGTGGAAGGACAGAAAGAAGGAATCAGCATGCCTCCCTCCCCACACAAGTATGCCCACATCTCCTCCATTCTGCCCTCACATGAATCTGGGAACAGTTTGCAGATCCTCCATTTACAGAAGGAATATGGAGGCTCAGACAGGCTCAGGGACTCAGGCAAGATCCAAGCCTGAGGAGTCATCCCCTAAACCAGGGATCAGGGGGCAGCAAGCTATGGCCAGGGACCCATACATATGGCCAGGCTTTTCTGCCCAGAGAATCAAAAGTCCTACCCCTTACTCTACGCCCCTGCTCCTGGAGAAAGTGATGGGGGAAGGATACAGGGAGGAGTCATCTAGTTTGGGGACTAGAAGAATTGACCAGTTAGAAAAGCCCACTTTTGCCTTCTTCCTTCCTCCCCCAGATTCATACTGGTAACAGGAGGAAGAGACAGGACTCAGAAGCTTAAGGGCCCACCCAGTAATGGTTCCTTTGGCTCTAAGTAACATGGACCCTGGGCCCTAAGCAAGAGAGTGATCCCACAACGTAATGAAAACAGAGGCAGCACAAAATAGTGAGGGAGCCATAGAAATTAGGTTCTGCCACTAACTTATTGTGTGACCTTGGATAAGTCTCTTTATTTCCTATCTCCAGGTCTCAGTTTCCTCATCTGCAAAATGAAAGATTTGAACTATTTCATCAATAAGGCCACTTCAAGTTCTGACAGCCATCCGTCATACCTGGGTGGGGAGCTAAGGAAGACACGGTCACTAAGCCAGCCAAAGAGTGGATCGTTGAGGCTGTTCCAGAGGAGAAACACTGTCTGCAAACAGGGGTGAGAAAGAACCCATTATACTGATAGCAATGTCCTAATGTGGATAGAGTGCTCAGGGCCAATAGAACAATTAAGGGCTGATCACCCAGCATGGCCTGGCTAGCCACCGCAGGCCTGGGAGAAAAAAAGACAAGCCAAGGGGATAAGTACCCCAGGAAACGCTGGAGTCTTTCTGGAAGCAAGTTTCCCTCACTCCTCAAAGTTAAGGTCTCTTCCCAGCTACAAGCTCCTAGGATTCTATTGTCTGGTATAATCCTCCTGATAGAACAGCTCCAGAGCCTGAGACATTAGTGATGGGAAGCCACATGACCCAGTGGAAGGGGCACCGGCTTTGAAGTCAGGACCTGAATTCCAGTCCCACACCATAGACCCAGCTTTGCCATGGAACCCATGAAACACCTACCTCTCCAACCCAGAAGGCCAGCTTGTCAATCTTGTACACAGAGACAAACGTGTCTACGTAGTACAGCAGGAATACATTGTGTAGAATGGTGACAAAGAGTGACAAGGAACCATAGACCACAGCGGTGGGCAGGCTAGAGAGCCAGGCCAGGAGCTGTCCTGCCATGGCCCACAGCCTCAGGCCCTAGGGGATCCGGGATGCCAGTGTACCTGCCTCCCTACTCCCTTTCCTGGGCCAGATCATCCTTGCCCCCTAAGGAAGAATAGATTTAGTCAGTACAAATCAATGTAAGTCAGCTTTACATCCAAAAACAGTGCCCAGTCAGTGCCAGCGTAGCCTTAGCCATTATCCACTCTTATTGGATTCTAAATTCCTTGACAATAAGCAGAGACTCTTTAGAAACTCAGCAAGAATTAGTCTTCCAGTCTCCCCCCTTTCAGAACCTTGGAATTATCCTTGACCCTCACTTCCCCTCACCCCACAAATCCCATCACATACCAAATCTTATCATTTTTACCTCCACATCTCTGCCAACTAACTTTTCTACTCTACTCACATGGCTGCCATCTTAGTTCAGACCCTCATCACTGCCCACTGGTCTGTCTCACAGCCTCAACTCTCCTCGTTCCAATCCATCCTCCAAAAAAGCTGCCACTGATTCCCTTAAACGCAAATCTGTCCACTGTCACTTGACTATTCAAATTCTAGTAGGGCCCCCCCAAAAAATTCTAAGGGCTTCCTATTACCGCTAACATAAAATATAAACTCTATTTGACTTCTAGGACAGATAGGTGGTGAAGTGGATGAGTACCAGGCCTGCAGTCAGGAAGACTAATCTTCCTGAGTTCAGATCTAGCCTCAGACACTTACTAGCTGTGTGACCCTGGGGCAAATCATTTAACCCTGCTTGCCTCAGTTTCCTCATCTATAAACTGGAGAAGGAAATGGAAAACTGATAGGGTGCTTGGACTCCACTTCCAAGATCACATTTCTCCCTAGGCAGAAAACACTATTCCTGACAGTTTTTTCCACAGCCCAAAGATACTATGCCTAGCAATAACTCATGAGTGGGGCCCCAGTGAAGCAAAATATCTCTCCCTGTTGCAAGAACAAGCTGACCTCTATAGAATTTCCTTTGTATGAACAGGGGTATCTTGTACCAGCAGAACTATTATGTCTGATTCCCATATACAATCCAGAGTTCAAGCTAAAGATGTCAACTCCAGAAGCTATCTTGTTACAGATGGAACAGACAAAAATATACTCCTTAGGAAGCTGACCCACCCTTTTCTAGCAGTGAATGACACCTGTAACCAAGGTTGTATGTTATCACCTAACTAGAATACTTGCCACATAATCCACTACTTTTCCTATATAAGCATGTATAGGATACAAGTTCTGTAACGAGCTCTGCCCGCCATATTGGCATTACAGTGTACCTTTGCCAACTTGACTTAAAGAATGCTTGAGTCTGTGAACTCATTCCAGATGACCCTTTTCTGTATTTCGGGCCTTGAGGGGGTCCCTAAACCTCTCAAACTGCATCGAAACCACTCCAGTATTTTTTCCAAGAAAACCCCAAATGGGGACTTTCAGAAAGAGTTGGACATGACTGAACAACAACAAAACCTTGTTAATCTAGTCTTCCCTTTCCACACTCATACATTATTTCCCTTCCCAAACTTTATGGTCGAGAGTAGACAGTGCTCCTCTCATGTAGCACTCCAACTCCCTTGCACTTTGCCTCTCCTCCAGCTTACTTCCTTCAACACATAGTTCAGGCATCAGCCCAGCAAGCCCTGCCTAATTATCTTGTATTTATTCTGTTTACATTTCCCTATGTAAATATCACCTTGACCTGTAGTTTGGTTAAGAGCCCTTCCCCCAGCTGTAAGTGTGAATTATCTGATCTCTTCTCATTTTTTAATCAGCTAAGAATCTGAAGATGACAGAATTAGAGGTGAAAGGGACCTTACCAGTCATCTACTTCGACCCCTCATTTTATTTCAGAAGAAACTGAAGATCTAGGAGATTGAGAAGGTCACACGGGGAGGTAGGGAGCAAAGACAGGATTCAAATTCAGGTCCTCAGGCTCCAAATCCAGAGTTCTTTTCAATATACCACAGACTTCCTTTGAAATTAAAATTAAATTTAGGAAGGAATAGAGGAGAATGGTAGATACAAGTAAAGAAGGCACTAGGCTTTGAGTTCTGTTGTTTAAGCTAAAGTAGCCTCACCCAAAGCTGTCACCTTTCAGGTACCTCCCTACCCAAGAGGGAGAAAGGGGAACAGTAGGTAGAATCATTCACTTTAGCATTCCTATCTACTTAGGTAACAAAGGATCTCCTCCACAGGCCAGCAGACACCCAGGCATCAATTCCAAATGAGAACGATTTGCAAGGAAGCAGGAAATACTCCAAGAAACAGAGGGATGAGGAAAATGTTTCAGGGTTTGGTTTTTTGGTTTATTTAAAGGAACAGCTTGGTGCAGTTCCAGGGCATCCTCAGGATACAACATTCCACCTGTGTCTTTCCATGGGCAGTCTCTCCATACCTGTGCCTCAGCCGCCTAAAATCCCTGTTTCCTTTAAGGCCTCAGCTCTAGTGTCTTCTACAGGAAGCCAAAGGCCCCATAGCTAATGCCTCATTTCCCCATTCTTTGTGAATATTTTGTACTTATCTGAGGCAGCTGGGTGGTGCAGCTGGAACTCAGCAAGACCTGCATTCAAATTCTGCCTCGGGTACTTACTAGCAGTGTGTGTGACCCTGGAATGAAGTCACTTAACCTCTGCTTGCTTCAGTTTCCCCAATTGTTGATAACAACAGCCCCTACCTCGGCGGGTTGCTGTGGTATACAGTGGGCCTATAAAACTGCTTATTCTCTTCCCTCTTTTATGTAAGAATGTATTTCTCTCCGGTGGAACATAAAATCTTCTCAGCTTCCGCAACCCCCTGAACGCTTGGGCCATAATAGATACTTAGTAACACTTGATGAACTGAACTGAGCTCCTCACCCACCTCCAGGGCTCCCCAGCCAGCTCCCAGAACTGCAGGGGGTCTGGGTCCTGTGAGCCTCCCCGGCCCGGCTGAGGGAGAATGGCTCAAAGTGGGGGGAGGGAGGGGTTCTCGTGATCATCCTCTAGGGGCAGAAAACTTTAATGGGGGGAACACACACCGGAGGGACGGAGGGGCGGGAGGGGCCCTCGCCCACGGAGGCTGCCGCTTGTGGGGAGAATGGCAATTCTGGTCCCCTCTGGTGCCCTCCCTACTCAGGGCTGTCCTTCTCCCTGGTTACCTCCTAAAATTAATCTTAATTTCAAAGGGGGCAGGGGAGGGTTGGAAAAACCCCGGGGGAAGACCAACGGGAGTGTTAGCATCCTCACTTTACAAATGAAGAAACGGGACCAGGGAGGTCAGGGGTCGCGCCCCCGGCCTCGCCCTGTCCCCCCTTCCCGTGGGGGGGGTGCATTCCCCGGACCAGGAGTCCAATCCTGCCTCCAGGATTCGCTACCCCTCGCAGCCCGCGCACCGCCGGCCGCCAGGCCCTCCATCACCGGGGACCCCCTCCCCCACTCCGCGCCTCCTCCTCCAGGCGCTCGCTCCTCGAGTTCTCGAGAGGGGGCCCCGGAGCACGCCCTCCCCGAGCGGCCCAGCTCACCTAGGGGACGTCGCTCTCTCTCTCATAGATGGCCCGAAGGCAGGCAGACGCTGAGGGGGAAGAGCGCCTGCGCGCAGCCTCCCCCTCCCCCCTACCGCAAACCCCGCCCACCCTTCGCTCAGTCATTGGCTCGGCGCCACCTCGGGCCGTCCCCCTCGAACCGCAGATTGGGGCAGGTGACCGGTCGGTTGTCGCTGCCGTCGCCATCTTTGATTGGGGCACCTGCTCTCGGTGGGGCATTTCTGAGGGCTTCGTCTTCTCTGTCCGCTCTGCGGTAACCGGGGCTTGGACAGCGCGTCTCCCGGAGGCCACAGCTACAGCAGCAAAGCCAGGGGACCCCCCGGCTCCCCCAGATCCTACGCCAGATTCTTAGGGCTGAAGCACCCGCCTCTCCTGGCACACGTGGTTAAATTACCTGAGCTCCCTGCCGACGTTGGAGGGTCTCGGGCTGGACAGCCACGACCATTCCCTGCTGATGGAGCCGGAAACTGGTCCAGCCTTTCGGGGAAGCACAGAAAAGGGGCTCCGATGTCCATACCTTTGGATCCCAGAGTATTCGCTGCATGCACCAAAATATTTATGGGGGCTTCTTTTGTGGCAGCAAAAAACTGAACAGAGTAGATGCCCAGCAGTGGTTAAGTGAGGGGTGGTACATGAATGAAGTGAAATATTGCCGTGCTATAAGAAGCTGCAGGGACAGGGAGGTGCCTGGTGACTCCAAGAAGTCTCATCTCCCTGAGTTCACATCTATCCTCAGACACTAGCTGCGTGACCCTGGGCAAGTCACTTAACCCTGTTTGCCTCAGTTTCTCCATCTATAAAGTGAATTGGAGAAGGTGATGGCAAATCCCTCCAGTGTCTTTGTCAAGAAAACCTCAAATGGGCTCATGGAGAGTCAGATATAGCAATAACAAGGAAGAGAAATATCAATATAATAAATGCAGAAAACCATGAGAAAACGATGCCAAGTAAAGTAAGCAAAACAGAAAACTATGTACACTATGTCTACATCTATATAAACGAAAGGAACACACTAGACGGTTAAAAATGAGTATTTCAAAAGTACAATGAACGTGTTTGGTCCCAAAGAAGAGAGATGAGAAGACACTTTCCCATGCACACGTTCCTTTGAGGGGCAGGGGTGTCCCTTGGTGTGGAAAATTAAATGTATTGTCAGATTATTTTAGAGTATTAATTGGTTTTATTGATTCCTTTTTATTTTTCCTCTTTTTCTTTAAAAAATTATTTGTTATATGGGATGGTGACTCTTTGGGAGAGGTGAGGAAGAGGAATTCAGGGGAAAATAAAGCTATCAATTTTTTAGAAAGAAGTATGGAAAGACTTAAATGATACTTTGCAGAGTAAAATAAGCAGAACAAGAGAAGTAGTGTAAACAATGCAAATGGAAGAAAGACCAAAGAAACCCCTGAATGCTTTGTAATTGTCATCATGATGACTGATCTTGGAGAAAAGGTGGAGAAACAAAAGTACCTACCTCCCTTCTCTGCAGAGGTTGGGAACTATGTGTGCGTAACATTGCATATACTGTCCAGGCTTACTTGGGATGTGTGCACTAATTTTGCTAAATTGCTCCCTTTTTTCTCTTTTTAAAAAATTCTTTGTTGGAATAGCATCGTGGGCAGAGAGGGAAAAGGGATACATTCGGAAATGAAGTTGATTTAAAAGCAAAAGGTATCAATAAAAATGAAAAACAAAAGCAAGAACTCTTTATAAAACGAATTCAAGCTAATGAAATACAACTCACAACAGACAACCTTGTTTACACAAGTGTATTAGTGACAAAGGGAGGGCTAGAATCCAGGGCTCTTGGTTCTTAATTCAATGTCTGCTCATCATACTATGTTCCCTTGAAACTAGAGCTTTAACTAGGAATTTTTTTGTCCAAGAGAAAATACCGTTACCTGAACCTAGAGCAAGTGGCAAAGTAGATGCCCTTGGTGGATTGGGGGTGACTGAGGTTGAGGAAAGTTACTGCCCTGACATGGGAATAGAGGAAAGCAGTTTCTCCTTAGCCCACCATCAGGTAGCTGATTATTCTGGTTAACTGGATATGCTTGGTTGGTGCTTTGGTGGTGGTTCATCATTCTCAAAGAGGACCCATGACTTCGGTAGGGTGTGGTCTTAACTTGCAAGTGAAAGCTGTCATTCGCCTCACTCCAGAGTCAACTGAGTCCAGTGGCAAGACATAAGTCAAGATGACTGGTGATGGCCCCTAAGTTGTTGCTACCATAATAATAAAGGGGAGTATAAGTTACTGTCAGTACCCTTTAAATTTAGCACCCTGGTGCAAATCCATAATCATCCTGCCCAATTTATGGTTCTTTTTTTGGAAAGTCTTCCAAAGGAGACTAACTTATAGTGATGGAGTGCTTGTGCTCAGACTCCCAGCCCTTAGACTATGTCTTTGAAAGCAATTCAGTTTTCCTGGGAGAAAATTTTCCCTTGTTGCAGAACACACGCAGGCCTGACTCTGTAATTTCTTTATCAGAAGAGACCCAGGGATACTGAGCCAAGGACCTTCTTTTTGCACCAAATTGCCAAGATCCATGCCTCTAACAGTTAAACAAAAACTGTCCTTTCTCCCTCAGTGTCTGGTATCAATGAAGTTGTCTCTGCTAACTCCCTGAATTTTCCTATCCATAGTATCCCAAAGACACCTGGACCCCTTGCATTACCTAATTATCATCCTTAGCATTTCTTTCTCTGCTCCTTTTCTATTTAAGCTTTAGATTCACCCCCATTAAGTTGCAAGTTCCCTGAAAGAACTTCATCTACTACTATTGACATTACAATAAACCTTGCCACTTGACAGAAAGAAGGTTTGAGTGTGTGAATTCGTTCCAGGCGACTCCATCTTGTACCTTGTCATTCTCAGGGTTCCTGGCACCCCAAATCAAGTCTATAGCACCACAGAATGTTAGAGTTGGAAGAGGACCTTAGAAGCTACTTAGTCCAACCCCCTCATTTTACAGAGGAAGTAATAGAAGTGACTATCCCAAAGACAAAAATCTTTACTGATGATCTCCTTGTCCTCTGCTCTCTATCCTGAACCCTTTCTCAGATCCCTTCTACCTCCCACTCTCAGGTTCTCCCTCTGTCTAGAATGTTCCCCAGCATATCAAGACATCTATCTCTCTCTTCTTGGTTTTAAGCAATTATTGAAATTTCACCTACTTCTTCTTATGTGGAAAGAAGGTGACAACTTTTCCCCAAACTATTCCCTGTCCCTGCTATCCACACTGGTACCCATGCTCTATCTTTATTTTCATTTAAATTCAAATCAAATCAGAACTTATTCTATTTATATCACATATTTCTATGTCCAGTCCTGGACTTATCAGAGTGTCAGAGTCAGCCAACAAGCTTTTATTAAGTGCTCACTGCTTAGGGCCATATGTACCAAAATATTTATAGCAGCTCTTTTTATGGTGGAAAAAAATTGGAAACTGAGGGGATGCCCATCCACTGAAGAATGACTGAACAAGTTATGCTATATGTATGTGATGAAATACTGAAGTATAAGAAATGATGAAGGGGCTTGTTTCAGAAAAACCTGGGAAGATCTATATGAACTGATGCAAAGTGAAGTGTGTGTGTGTGTGTGTGTGTATGTGTGTATGTGTGTGTGTGTGTATGCATGCATATGTATTTGTCCTTCATTGCTGAAGAAGACCATACCATCAGAGAAATGTCGACATCACTTGCACTTGACTTTGACTTTGTTTTAAGTGAGGGAGAGTCACCAGCCTCACTTCTCCTCCAGAGTCATCTGAATCCAGTGACCAGATATTCATTAGGATGACTGGAGATGACCCAGGATGAGGCAATTGGAGTTAAGTGATTTGCCCAAGGTCATATAGCTAGTGAGTGTCAAGTGTCCTAGGTGAGATTTGAACTCAGGTCCACCTGACTCCTGCCCTGGTACTCTATCCATGTACCACTTAGCTGTCCCTGCAAAGTAAAGTAAGTAGAACTAGAAGAACAATCTACACAGTAATAGCACTATTGTAAGGATGATCAACTGTGGAAGACTGCAACTCTGATCAATACAATGAACTATCACAATTCCAAAAGACTCATGATAGAAAATTCTATCCACCTCCAGATAGACAAATGATAAATGATGTACTCAGTGAAGATTAAAGCATTTTCCCCTTTATTTTCATTGCTTTATTTTTTCAGAGCAAGGCTAATTCAGAAATGTGTTAAATGACTGTATATATACAATGAGTATCATATTTCTTGCCTTCTCAAAGAATGGGGAAGGGGTGGAGGGAGGGAGAGAATATGGAACTGAAAATAAAAATGAAATTAAAAAAAATTTTAAGTGTTTTAAGGTATTGGCACTATGCTAAGTGCTAGGGATACATAGAAAGGCAAAAGAAAATTCTTCCTCTCAAAGAGCTCATAGTCTGATGGGGGAGACAATAAGTATACATTTTTGTATTAGCAAGATGTATACCGGATAAAGACATCAGTAACAAAGGGAAGACACTAACATTAAGAGGAACCAAGAAAGACTTCTCAAAAAGGTGGGACTTTAGTTGAAATTGAAGGAAGTTAGGAGATGGAGATAGGGAGGAGAAAGAATTCCAGACAATGGAGTACAACCATTGGAAATGCCTGGAGTAGGAAAATACAATGTTTGATGTGAGAAGCAGCCAGGACAGTGCCACTGGATCGCAAAGTATGTGGAAGTGAGTAAGGTATAAGGAGACTGGCCAGGAAGGGGACAAGTTATGAAGGGCTTTGAACACCAGACAAAGGGTTTTATATTAGATCATAGAGGTGATAGGGAGCCACAAGAGTTTTTTGAATAGTGGAGTAACATGGTCAGAACAGTACTTTAGGAAGATTAATTTGACAGATGATAAATTGAAAGATAGACTGAAATGGTGCAAGACATAGATTTTTGCTGGAGAAAATAAAAGGTCACCTTGGAGCCTTGAGGAGTGGGGTGGACAGAGGGTATAAAATGGCTTATTTCTAAAGTGGTTTGCAAACCTTAAAGCACTATATAAATGTTAATTGCTGTGGTTGTTGCCTTATCATCATCATCCAACCAGCATGATATGGTGTGGATTACCCGTTTTCAGATCTAAGACTCTACTTGGGTGACCATGAGCAGGTCACATAATCTCTCCGGAGCTTAGTTCTATGGGCTGTAAAAAGGTATGAGGGGAGTGGGGAGACAGAAGTTTGAATGAAACTATCTCTACAATCTTTCCCAGCTTTCCCTACCATACAAACACAGCTGCTGGGGTTCTCGTTTGTCCTTCATTCTCGAGGAAGACCATGACATGAGGAAGGTGATGCCATGACTTGGGAGTGAATTGGGAGGACTGTGCAAAGTCACCAGCCTCACTCTTTCCTTCAGAGCCACAAACAAAAAAATGACACAAACTCAGACACACAGATACACATATAAATACATAGAGAGGCATTTAGATACTCAGATACACACCGCAGTTATCCCTTCTGCATTTTGACTTTCCCCATCTCAGTTTTCATGTATCTCAGTTCAGCACAAGAAATTAAATGGGAATTTGGGGGGAGTTTTACTTAAACCACAGACAATATTTGAAGGCCAGCAGACAACACAGATCCTATGACCAAATACTTAACTCAAATTTTGTAATAAGATACTGTAAACATCCCAGAAAAGAAAGAGAAAAAAATTCATACTTCTTCTTTGGTATGAAGGGAGGACCAAGAAACTTTGCGGGGATTTTCCAGATCATAGAGGGTGCTGTGCCTCTAAACCCCAAACCCCACCATGTGGAAGGGATAACTATAGAGGACAGCTAGGTGGTGCAGTGGATAGAATGCCAAGTCTAAAATCAGGAAGACTTATCTTCCTGAATTCAAATCTAGCCTCAGACACTGACCTTAGGCAAGTCACTTACTTAATCCTCAATTTCTCATCTATCAAATGAGTGGAGAAGGAAATGGCAAATCACTTCAATATTTCTTTGGGACCAAATGAGGTTACAAATAGTTAGATAGGACTAAACAACAACACACATTATATTATTAACAATCCCTCTCACATTTCTGAAACACCTTAGGTATACAAAGGGCAATGATTTTCATTTAATCCAAACAACAATATTGTAGGGGTACATATTGCAAATACCCCATTACAGATGAGGAAACTAAGGCACAGAGAGGTAAAGGGATTAACTCAACATCACACAGGGAATTAGTGGGAAAACTCCAACTCTGACTCCTTTTCAGCAATTTTGTCATTGTACTTTGGAAGGTGATGTTCTTGGCCTGAGGCCCTATTCCTTTAGCAATTCTCTTCCCACTCAGGAACACTTAAGGGTTAGGGGACTTGAAAGGCTGATTCTTTTCCTTCTGGAAGAGAGAGGAGCCTAGGCTGCTGGAAGCTGAGAGGTTGTACTCTTACGAAATGCTTTACAATCAGGTGATTGTAATCCCTCACCAACGAAAGGTAGGTGGTACTACAAGAAATATCATCACTGTTTAATAGATAAGAAAACTGAGGGACAGAATTTTGTATCTAATAAGGATTAGAGTTTGAATTGGAACAACCTATGTTACATTGAGCAAATAAATTCCCCTCTCTTGGTGTCACTTTCCTCATCATTAAAATGAGGTCTCTGGACCTTTTCAGGTTCCTTTAGGCTCAAAATCCTATGACCATCCTTTAAGTCCTCTGACCCTGGGGCTCCATCCACTGTACCATCTACCTTTGAAATAGGGGCAGGGCAGGGGAGAGTCAAACCAGGTGTCTACTGGGGGTGAGTGAGGTCAACCCTGGTGTTCTCATTGCTGAGAAGAAACTTTTTGTGAGGAATGAATAGATGAGGGTAGTTGTGTCTGTGGATGGGTGGGAGTGGAAATAGCAGTGGAAAATGTTTATGTCTTTGTTACATAAGCTATGTGGTGTGACTAGGGAAGGAAAGAAGGAAGGTTAGGACATCAAAGCAGACCTGGGTCCCAGCCAGTCATAGGTGTATGTGTATACATGTCTGTGTTTACAGACATACACCTAGGCTCTGGACTGTTTCCCTTTGCCTAGTAACAGAAAAGTGGGAGGGACTAAGTCTGGCATAACCTGGAAGAGGGAATAGGGAAAAGAGACCCTCACAAGGGAGGAGGAAAGGGACACCAATTCTGACCCCAATATCAAGGACTGTTCCCCTCCCACACACTGAAACGTGAGTTAGACCTACAAAAACTGGTAAGTGCAAGGGGGTGTGAGGGTAGGGGGTGGGATAGTAGGAACAGGGCAAATGTTCTTTTTCTCCCTCAAGGGAAAGAAGAAAGAGGTTCCCATATTCTTATCCTGTGTAAAAAGTTCTCTATTTCTTCAAGTGGGTCTGTGGGGTTGAATTACTGGATTGGGGAGTGGGGGGGGTCCTCACTGAAGACATGAGAAGTGTGTCTGGAGGCTAGGGGTGTGGAGGGCTACTTCATTGGCTCCTTGGAGAGAAGGCAGGAGAAGACTGAGCTTCCTGGGGATTCTGATATTGCTATTGATCACCCTGGGGGCATAGGGCATTGTGGTGTGGGCCTTATTTATTCTTGACCCTCTCTTCTCCTGCTCCTAGCTCCAGAAGAGACACAGACTGTTGTGAAGCAATGTGGTGAAGTAGCAGCAGTGTGAAGGCCTTGGATAATGTATCCTTTTGGCTACTTGCCTTCCCAAGGTGCCCAGCCCCAATTTTTTGCCTATACCTACATGCCTGGCTCGACGGTGTTGCCCCCCATCCAGATGCATAGCTTTAATAGTCAGCCCCTGGCACCACTGGCAGGTGATCAAGCAAGATACCGGGACATGACTGCTCAGTACTACACTCTGGGCTCCTATTATAACCCCTGCCAGCACCCAGTCTGGTCCTTGGAGCACATGAATCCTATTCTCTACTACCCATCTTATGGGAATGGTGGATCTTATACAACCTCAAGACCAGGATTGGTAGGGCAATCCCAGGATTTGTGGTCCGAGGGCAGCTTCTTTTCGGGGGAACTTCGATGGGGGCGGCTAAACCGTTCTTGGAGTCCCATCAAGGAGCTGCCAGACTTTGTTCGGGATGATCTGCTCCGAGTGTATGGTACTTATCCTTATACTGAAGTTTTCATCACCTATCATGATGGGGAGTTCCTAGTACAGGGCAAGCCCCGAGTAGGACAACAAGAATACCGAATGGAGAGGAGAGTGGTGCGGGGTACACCTGTCCCACCCAACAGTGAGGCTGGGGCAGAGACCAGTAGGGGCAATGATGAGGCTGAAGGCAACAGAAGAAACCAGAGTTGAGGGAGAGGGACCATCAGTGTCCATCCTGAGATTTTGAAAATGGATACATATCAGAGCCTCAGCAGAAGAGAAGTCCAAGTATTGACAAGAGGACCTTCAGGAGGGAGATAATTTGCAGTTTCATACACTGACTGAGATCCTAACACCTTTCCCATTTCCCCGATGGGGAGTTCTCTAGTCTCCTGGGAACCAAGAGAGGGAAGGGAGGAGAATAATGAAGATGCCTAGATGTCTCATGACCTTTTAAAGGAACCCAGGTGCCACCTATACCCAAGCTGTCCCTCAGTCCTGTATTTTCCTCACCACCCCTCATGTCTCAGATATTTTTATTGACTATGTCAGTCTTGAGTTTAGGTGATGTTGGGTCTGTGTTGAAAAGCAGAGGATCTTTCCTGTGACCTGATCTTATCCAGTAGGACCAGCTGTACCATGCTCCATTTCCACCACCACTACATAGGCCCCAGTGCTTCCCATTACATGGTCTAGATGTCTTCTGTATGGCTCATGTATCTAAAAGTGAATTAAAGGGATTGAAGCCAAAGGAAAACATTTCTCTCACTGTGTAATGGGGAGCCCTGGTCTGAAGGGCCAGATTCTACTCTCCCCCTCCTCAGGCTGGGGGAAACTCTCTTACAATCCTTAGCCCCATTTTTTTGCTCATCCTTGGAGGGAATCTAAAGTAGCCACATCCTCAGGCCTCTCCTCTTGGGCAACTGATCCATACATTTCTAGACAGGGCCCTAGGAACCTGTTAAAGAAAGACCCATTCCAGCTTCATTCAGCTCTTGACAAGAACTTTTCTTAGACATCCCTTTGATTCTAGCTATAGTGTCCTTTGTTACCTATGTTGCTAGGTCCAAAGCACCCTCTTTGTTATTCTTCACAGGTGAAGGGGGTGAACTTCTTCTGGGTCTATTTCTGACCTTTCTCTTTCGTATTCTATGTTTCTCCTTCTTTTCTTCTTTTCTAGTTTCTACCCAGATGTCCCCTTCCTGCCCCATCAGAGACAGTCAGGATGAAGGCTTAGACTTTTTGGTAAAGGTATTTGGGGTACAAACTACATATAGTCACTTAATCTGTGTTTATACTTTTAAAAGGCAGGTAACTGTCCTTTTACAGAGGAAACTGAAGCCCCTAGTACATACAAGTGATCCAAGTGTCTGGCTTAGAGTCTTCTTGTACTGTTTCCTTTGAATAAATCTAGATCATTCTACAGCATACCTTCTAGGGCATGATAACCCCTTCTATCATCACAATTCACAAAACCATTATTTCAATGACTGCTGAAATAGTTCCATAAGGAAAGGTATTTGTCGTCCCTGCTTTACAGATGAGAAACCAGTCTGTGCAGAGAAATCATTTTTGTCCTGTTATGTCTTCTTCCTTGTCCTATTCCTATATGTGTCCTTGTCCCGTAATCTTAACCTAACCCCAAGATACTGAACATGTAGTCATCCAATCTTTGCTACTGTAGCCTGTGACCCTAAGATCTTGGCTTAAATGGACTGGGTATGAGTATGAGCCTATCTGAAAGGTCAGCCCTCTATACAGCTTATTGTCCTGATGAGGATTTTACTCAAGAAAAATCTCCAGATACATCTGATTTACATAAATGTGTATAATGGGTGTCCCCAGCTTCCATACAATCACTCAATGTAACAAATGCATATTGACTGCAACATAACCTTTATTTCGACCCACAGAAAATGCAAAAGATGAAAAGGAGTCATTGGAGCCTGGAAACAAATATAAAATCTTCTGTTTGACTTTTAAAACCTTTCATAATTGACCCCCTTCCTTCCCATTCAGTCTTCTTATATCTTGTTCGCCTCTCTCGATACTCTGTGTTCTAGAGCTGTGTTTCAGAACAAGATACTCAATCTCCAAACATTGGACATTTTTACTGACTGTGTCCTATGTCTGCAAAGCTCTCTCTCTTCTTCTCCACCTCCTGACTTCCTTTAAGCACCATTTTCTACAAGGCTTTAATTGTCATCCTCAACATTAATACCTTCCCTCGGAAATTATCTCCAATTTATCTTGTATGTATTTGTTTACACATAGTTTGCATGTCTATCCATTAAACTGAGTTTCTTAGGCTCAGGGACTGTTTCTTGCCTTTCTTTGTATATCCAATGCCTAGCACATATTAGGCAATTAATGAATGCTAGTTAACTTGACTTGTAACCTGATAACCAAAGCATAAATCACTTACAGTAGCTAATATGCACCTTCGAAAAGGATCCTGAATTACAATCAAGAATGACCTACCCAGAAAAACTTAGGACAATTCTACAAGGGGAAAAAAATGTAGATTTAATGAAATAGAGGACTTTCAAGTATTCTAGATAAAAAAATCAGAACTAAATAGGGAATCTGACATTGAAACACAGGACTTAAGAAAAGTCTAACAAGTGAGAAATCATAAGGAATTAAGTAAGGTTAAATTATTTACATTCTTATATGGGAAAAAGATACCTCAGAACTTTATTATCACCAGGGGTATTAGAAGGAGTCTAATGGGACAGAAGACCTGGGTGTGACTCTTTTCTATTGGGATGATCTTAAGAAGAATGGAAAGTAGGGAGGATTAATACCCTGGGAAATGAAAGAAAGAGAAAAAGAATGGGGGAAATTATCTCACATAAATGGAATACTCAAGGAAAAATTTAAACAATGGAAGGGATGGTGTAGGAGAGTGAAGACTTTTACCTTACTCTAACCTGAACTAGTTCGAGAAAGGAAGAATTCACAGACACGTTCAGTTTGGTATAGAAATTTATCTTACTTAACAGGGAAGTAAGAGGAAAAGGAATTAAGAGAAAGGGAATGGGAGATAAGAGGGAGGAGTATAAGGGAGGTAGTGGTCAAAAGCAAAATAGAATCTTAAGGAGTTAACAGGGGCCTGAGGTGACTGATCCATACATTTCTAAGCAGGGCCTTAGGAACCTATTGAAGAAAGACCCATTCCAGCTTTATTCAGCTTATCACAAAAACTTTGTTTAGACACCCCTTTGATTCTACATGGAGTATACCTTGTTACCAAGGTTGCTAGATCCAGTGTAACTTCTTTGTCATTCCTCATAGATGAAGGGGTTAAGGGGTTGGTGGTGGTGGAAATTTTAAAAAAGGATAAATATAAGTTGCAGCAATCATAACTGTGAGTATGAATGGGATGATCTTACTCATAAAATGGGAAAGGAGGGCAGAGCCAAGATGGCAGAGTAGAAAGACGCACCTACTCTAGCTCTCCCCCAATAGCCCATAAAATACTTGTAAAAAATGACCCTAAACAAATTCTAGAGCAGCCGAAGTCACAAAATAACAGAGTGAAAGAGATTTCCAGCCCAAGACAGCCTGGAAGGCCCCCAGGAAAGGTTTATTTCACCAGGCTTAGATCAGAGCACAGCCCTCAGAGCACAGTCTAGCTTTGGTGGCCTGGCAGGGACAGGACTGAAGCAAACCTTGGGGGCGGAATCCTCATCTGGGATTCCCAGATTAGTCATCTCAAAAACACCAAAGGAAGCTTCAAAGGTCAGTGAGAAAACTCTTTCACCTGGGTGAGAAGGGAACTCCATCTGGCTCCAGTGGCTCCAAGGTGGCAGCAGTTGCTATGGCACAGCATCTATTTTAGGAGACCTCATCCTAAAGACCCTGGGGGAACTGCACAGTTGATCTGGATCTTAACCCTGAGTGGTTGTCCTAGGGTGAGAAGCAGCACTGGCTGGTATGGTGGAGCTGATGGAGGTTCTGGAGAAGGAATTCTACTCACAGATCCTGGGCAGAAAAGCTTGTAGTAACTCCCAGACAAGAGTGCACTCCTCTCCCTTGACTGTGCTACCTTGGAGGAACTGAGAACTTACAGGCTCCTAGAGTATACCCTCCACTTGACAAAGGATTCACAAGTCAAGTAACTAACTGGGAAAATGCCCCAAAAATGGAAAAAAAAAAATAAGACTGTAGAAGGTTACTTTCTTGGTGAATAGGTATTTTCTTCCATCCTTTCAGAAGAGGAAGAACAATGCATACCATCATAAGAAGACATAAAAGTCAAGGATTCTACATTTAAAACATCCAAAATAAATATGCAGAGGTCTCAGGTCAAGGAAGAGCTCAAAAAGAACTTTAAAAATCAAGTAAGAAAGGAAGAGGAAAAATTGGTAAGAGAAATGAGAGCAATGCAAGAAAATCATGAAAAACAAGTCAATAGCCTACTAAAAGAGACCCCCAAAAAATGTTGAAGAAAATAATACCTATAAAAATAGACTAACCCAATTGGCAAAAGAAGTCCAAAAAGCCAGTGAGGAGAAGAATGTTTTAAAAAGCAGAATTAGCTAAATGGAAAAGGAGGTTCAAAAGCTCACTGAAGAAAATAGTTCTTTAAAAATTAGAATAAAGCAGATGAAAGCTGATGACTTTATGAGAAACCAAGAAATTACAAAACAAAACCAAAGAATGAAAAACTGAAGACAATATGAAATATCTCATTGGAAAAACAACTGACCTGGGAAATAGATCCAGGAGAGATAGTTTAAAAATTATTGGGTTACTTGAAAACCATGATGAGAAAAAAGAGCCTAGACATCATCTTTCATGAAATTATCAAGGAAAACTGCACTGATATTCTAGAAACAAAGGGTAAAATAAATATTGAAAGAATCCACCTATCACCTCCTGAAAGAGATCCAAAAGGAAAAACTCCTAGAAATATTATAGCCAAATTTCAAAGTTCCCAGGTTAAGGAGAAAATATTGCAAGCAGCCAGAAAGAAACAATTCAAATATTGTGGAAATACAATCAGGATAACACAAGATCTAGCAGCTTCTACATTATGTGATTAAAGGGCTTGGAATATGATATTCCAGAAGTCAAAGAACTGGAATTAAAACCAAGAATCACCTACCCAGAAAAACTCAGTATAATACTTCAGGGGAAAAAATGGTCATTCAATGAAATAGAGGACTTTCAAACATTTTGATAAAAAGACCAGAGCTGAACAGAAATTTGACTTTCCATTCCCCAATTGATAAATGGTCAAAGGATATGAGCAGGCAATTTTCATGGGAAGAAATTAAAGATATCTATAATCATGAAAAAGTGCTCTAAATCACTACTGATTAAAGAGATGCAAATCAAAACAACTCTGAGGTACCACATCACACCTATCAGATTGGCAAACATGTCAGAACAAGAAAATGATAAATGCTGGACAGGATGTGGGAGAGGTGGGACACTAATTCATTGTTGGTGGAGCTGTGAGATCATCCAACCATTCTGGAGAATGG
>CM053769.1:548313045-548339236 GCA_028658325.1 Potorous gilbertii
CTACATAGCATGACTATAGTGAAAATGTGCTCAATAGGAAAGTATATGTAGAACCTATTTAGAATTGTATGCTGTCATGGGGAGGGAGGGGGATAGCAGGGGGAAGGTGTGGGGGGAATAAAATCTTAATTTTAAGGAAGTGATTGTAGAACATTTAAAAATAAATAAATAAATAATTTTTAAAAAAAGGAAATTTGACTTTCAAACACAAGAATCAAGAGAAGCATGAAAAGGTAAACAGGAAAGAGAAATCATAAGGGACTTACTAAAGTTGAACTGTTTACATTCTTACATGGAAAGATAATATTTGTAACTTTTGAGACTTTTCTAAGTATTTGGATAGTTAGAAGGATTATATACATATAGACATAGGACATAGGGTGAGTTGAATAGGAAGGGATGATATCTAAAAAAGTAAAATTAAGGGGTGAGAAAGGAATATATTGGGAGGAGAAAGAGAGAAATGGAATGGAGCAAATTATCTCTCATAAAAGAAGCAAGGAAAAGTTGTTTCAATGGAGGGGAAAAAAGGAGAGATTGGAGGTAAAAAGTGAAGCTTACTCTCATCACATTTGGCTCCAGGAGGGAATAACATGCACACTCAATTTAGTATGAAAATCTCTCTAACACTACAGGAAAGTAGGGGAGAAGGGGATAAGTGGGGTATGGGGGATGATAGAAGGGAGGGCAAATGGGAAGAGGGAGTAATTAGAAGTAAACACTTTTGGGGGGAGACAAGGTTAAAAGAGAGAATAGAATAAATGGGGGGCTGGATAGGATGGAGGGAAATATAGTTAGTCTATCACAACATGACTATTATGAAAGTCTTCTGCAAAAACTACACATTTATAGCCTATATTGAATGACTCACCTTCTCAGTGGAGATGGGTGGGGAAGGAAGAAGGGAGACCTGGAACTCAAAGTTTTAGGAACAAATGTTGAGAACTGTTTCTGCATGCAACTGGGAAATAAGAAATACAGGTAATGGGGTGTAGAAATCTATCTTACCCTACAAGAAAAGAGAGAAGATATGGATAAGGGAAGGGAGGGGTATGATACAATGGAGGGCAGATTGGGGGAAGGGGTAATCAGAATGCACAGTGTCTTGGGGTGGGGGGAGGGGAGAGATGGGGAGAAGATTTGGAACTCAAAATCTTGTGGAAATGAATGTTGAAAACTAAAAAGAAATAAATAAAATTTGAAAAAAAGAAAAGAAAATGGGAAAGGATAGAAGAAAAGATTAGAAACCAGAATTTAACAATGTATTGTTTACAAGAAACACACTTGAAATAGAAAGATACACATAGAGTTAAAAATAAAGGGCTGGAACAGAATCTATCATACTTCAGATGAATTAAAAAATGCAGAGATGACAATCACGATCTGGGGCAAGGCAAAAGCAAAAATAAAACTAATTAAAAGAGATAAGCAGTAAAACTACATTTTGCTAAAAAGTATTATAGACAATAAATTAATATCAATACTAGAGATATATGCATCAAATGGCATAGTACCCACATTCTTAAAGAAGTTAAATGAGTTACAAAAGGAAATAGATATAAAACTAAATTAGATAGGGACCTCAATTTACCCCTCTCAGACCTAGAAAAAAATCTAACCATAAACTAAACAAGAAACATGTTAAAGACATAGACTTTTAGAAAAGTTAGAAAGGAAAGACCTCCGAAGAATCCTGAATGGAAATAGAAAAGTATATACCTATTTGTCGTCTGTGTGTGGCATATTCACAAAAATACTGACCATCTATTAGGTCATAGAAACCTCACAAACAAATGCAGTAAAGTAGAAGTATATTAAACACACCTTTTTCTGAACATAATGCAATAAAAACTGCATTCAGTAAAGGGCCTGTGAAGCACGAATTAAAAATTAATTAGAAATGAAATAACCTAATCTTGAAGAATTGTGTGTCAAGGAACACACAATTTCATTAATTATTTGAACTATATTGAATTATATTGAATTATTTGAATTATATTGAAATTAAATGAACAATTTCATTAAAAATAATGACAGCAATGAGACAATGTGCCAAAAGTTGTGAGATGCAGTCAAAGCAGTATTAGGAGGAAACATACCTCAAAAAAAGAGAGAAAAGAGAAAATCAATGAAACAGGCATGCAACTAAAAAAAAAAACTTGAAAAACATCAAATTAAAAACCCTCAATTGAACAACAAAATAGAAATCCTGAAAGTCAAAGGAGAAATCACCAAAACTGAAAGTTAAAAAAACAAACAATTGAACTAATAAATAAAACTAGGAGCTAGTTTTTTTTAAACCCACAATAAAACAGATAAACTTTTGATTAGTTGGATATAAAAAGAAGAAAACTATATTACCAGTATCAAAAACGAAAAAGATGAATTCACAACCATTGAAGAGGAAATAAAAGCAATTTTGCGCAACTATACACAGTAAGTTTGACTATCGAAATGAAACAGATGAACATTTAGAAAAATATAAATGCCTAATTAACATGAAAGGGAGTGAAATATTTAAATAATCTTACCTTAGAAAATGAAACTGAACAAGTCATAAATGAGCTCCCTAAGGTAGCTAGGTGGTAAAGTGGATAGAGCAGTGTGCCTAGGGTCAGGAAGATGAGTTCAAATTGTTGTCTCAGATACTTACTAGTTATGTGATCCTGAGCAAGTCATTTAACTTCTTTTCAATTTCCTCAACTGTAAAATGAGGGTAATGATAACATTTACCTCAAAGTGTTGTTGGGAAGATCAAAGGAGGTAATATTTGTGATGCGCTCAGCACAGTACCTGGTATATAATATGCACTACCTAATTGTCTATTTCTTTTCCTTCTCCCTTCTTTTCCCATGGCTCCCTCATTCTCGAAAAACCTTCACTTCATACATGCAGTCATCCCTCTCTCTCTTCCCTAAGATAAAAAGCCCAGGACCAGATGGATTATGCAAGTTAATTTAAGAAACATTTAAAGAATAATTAATTCCAATACTACATAAACTGTTGAAAACATAAGAAGTCCTACCAAATTCCTTCTATGACACAAATAGTCTTCACACCTAATCCAGGGAGAGTCAAAATAGTTCTGTAATGTTACATTCAGTCTCCACCCTAATGTCCACAGATCTCTCTTTCTGTCTTCCTAAGTTGCCCAGGGTTGGAAAAATAACTCATCATGACTTTTAATTGGCTTTCTTGCTTAGAATTTTGTTTGTTGTTTTCTGTGATTATTTTACAGAAGAGGTTCTGGTAGAGATTGGCATTTGTGACCTTTTATTCCATCATCTTGACTCCATTCTGAATGTAGTTACAAAACATTCTTCACACAAATAAACACAGGTCTAAACATTTGCAGAAAATATTAATTGCTCATGGATAGGCTGAGCCAATATAATAAAAATGACACTACTACCTAAATTAACTTATTTAGTGCCATACCAATCAAACTACAGAAGTATTACTTTATATATCTAGAAAAAATAACAAAATTCATCTAGAGAAACAAAAGGTCAAGAATATAAAAAATACTTTACATCACTGGTAATTAGAGAAATGCCTGTTAAAACTCTGAGAACTGAGTCAAATGTACAAGAATACAAGTCATTCCCCAACTGATAAATCATCAAAGAATATGAACAGGCAGTTTTCAGAGGAAGAAATTAAAGATATCTATAGTCATATGAAAAAATGCTCTAAATCACTATTGATTAGAGAGATGCAAATCAAAACAGCTCTGAGATACCACATCTCACCTATTAGATTGTCTAACTTGACAAAACAAGAAGATGATAAATGTTGGAGAAAAGGTGGGAGAATTGGAACACTAATTCATTATTGGTGAAGCTGTGAACTAATCCTACCATTCTGGAGAGCAATTTGGAACTATGCCCAAAGGGCTACAAAAATGTGCATACCCTTTGACCTAGCAATACCAATTCTAGGACTGTATCCCCAAGAGATCATAAAAATGGGAAAGGGTCTCATATGTACAAAAATATTTATAGCAGCTCTCTTTGTGGTGGCCAAAAACTGGAAATCAAGGGGATGCCCATCAACTGGGGAATGACTGAATAAATTGTGGTACATGACTGTAATGGAATACTACTATGCTATAAGAAATGATGAATAGGAAGACTTCAGAGAGGCCTGGAAAGACTTATATGAACTGATGCTGGGTGAAAGGAGCAGAACCAGGAGAACTTTGTACACAGCCACAACCACAGTGTGTGAGGAATTTTTCTCATAGACTTAGTACTCCATTGCAATGCAAGGACTTAAAAAATTCACAACGGTCTCTTAAGGCAAAATGCCTTTCCCATCTAGAGAAAGAACTATAGAATTCAATCACAGAATGAAGCAGATTATTTTCTTTTGTATTATGTTTTGTTTTGTTTTATCATTTCTCCTGATCATTTTAATTCTTCTGTGCAACATGATTAAGGTGGAAATGTATTTAATAGGAATGTATGTATAGAACCTATATAAAACTGTATACCATCTCAGGGAAGGAGTGGGGATATAGTGGGGAAGGAGGGGGAGGGAGGGGAAAAAATCTAAGATTTATGGAAGTGATTGTAGAACACTGAAAACAAATAAAATAATAATAACAAAATAACAGAAAAAGATCAACTCCGAGGTACCACCTCACACCCATGAAATTGACTAAAGAAATGAAAAGTGACAAATGCTGGGAGGATATGGGAAAACAGAAACACTAATCACTATGGAACTAAGCCAACCATTCTAGAAAGAAGTTTGTTACTATCCCTGAAAATTTGTAAAGCTATGCATGCTCTTAGAATCACTAAAACCATTACTAAGTCTATACCCCAAAGAGATTAAAGAAAGAGGAAAAGTACCCATATGTACAAAAATATTTATAGTATCTCTTTTTGTAGTAGCAAAGAATTGAAAACTGAGGGAATATCCATCAGTTGGGGAATGGCTGATTATGATATGATATAGGAAGGTGATAGAAAACTATAGTGCCATAAGAAATTATGGAGGGGATAATTTCGGAAAAATTTGGGGAGACTTATATGAACTAAAGCAAAATGAAATGAGAAGAACCAGGAGAGTAATCTACATAGTTACAGCAATATCGTAATGACAATCAACTTTTGAAGGACTAACTCCGACCAACACAATGACCACCAGCACATTTCCACAGACACATGATGAAATGTTATCCATCTTGAGACACCTGATAGACTCGGAGTGCAAATGCAAGCATATTTTTCCCATTTTTTTGCTTAAAAAAATGGCTAATGCAGAAATTTGCTTGTATTTATAATAGGTTTTGTTTTCCTAGCCTTCAAAATGTATGAGAGGCGGGGGAGGGAGATAATTTGGAATTGCAAAAAAAGAAAAAATTCTCCATCCTTTAAAGAAAAGAAAGAAAGAAAAGAAGACAGGAAGAAAGAAATTCTACTTGAAGTTGCTATCCAAACAATCCTTTGACAATCTGATGAAATTCCTGAGTCCTTTGTGGTGCATTCCAAGCTTATGGTACAATTCCAGGAATTAGAATCCCCATGGAAGGTAAATATTTTGAGGCCACTGTAAGAAATCCTTTCCCATCAGATGTGCACTGTTTGAATAATCCACTGTAAGAGTAGGGGGGCTTTTGGGGTCTCCCTTTTAACGATGTGGCTTTTACTCTTTCTGCTTTTTAAAAAAATTTTTGGAGTTCTACATATACATTCTTATTAAACACATTTTCACATTAGTCATATTACATAGAAGAATTAAAACAAATGGGAGAAAGCACAAGAAAAAACCAAAACAAAACAACACAATAGAACAGAGTCTGTTTCATTCTGCATTCCGATTCCATAGTTCTTTCTCTGGATGTGGATGGCATTTTGCCTCAAGAGTCCTTTGGGAATGTTTTAGGTCCTTGCAATCCTGTGAAGGGCTTAGTCCATCAGAAACACTCCTCGCACACTGTGGCTGTTATTGTGTATAATATTCTCCTGGTTCTGCTCATTTCACTTCTTACTGATTTTCTAGTTACAAGGGGATCTTTCTCCAAGACATGTGGTACACATGAGCCAAGTCCCTCAACTCAAACTTGATATTACTTTCAAAGCAATTTCCATTCCTTGGCTAGAAGACTAGATTCTAGGAACCTGTAACCTAAGCAACTCCTCTTTTCAGGTGAGAAGACTGGATTCTAGAACTTTTAGACTTGGAGTTACTCATGAGACAAACCTGAAAGCCAGTACTGCCTGTGAAATAATCCTTCTTTGGTTAAACCAGCTTCTGGTGTCATATTTGCTCTATCCCCCAACACCCTTCTATGTGGGAGGCTCATGTTCAGGAATGTGGTCTATTAACTCCCCTCTCAGACCATATGGGTAGTCACATGTCTACTTCTTCTGATTTTCTGTAGGCACCTGATCATTTTCCCAACTGCTGCTACATACTGAGCTGGTAAAATACATCATCGGGTTTCTAGTCCCTCAACTATATTCAGAAACATGTAGATGAGCACATAGAAGCTCCATTTGCTTCTTAACCCAAGGCTACTCTTCCTCAGAGGAGACCATATGCATGTCCAGGATTCCTTCCCTGCTCCTAGAATACAAGTTCTCTCTTCTATTTTCTTGTCTGTCCTCTGAACATGGAAATGGTAGGGAGAAAAAAAGGGGAAGCAAATCAGTTGGCTCACTTTTAATAACCATCTACTTTTGAATCCCAGCTAATCATCCTAGAGGCAGCTTCAATCACTGGAACCCAATCAAAAGTCATCCCCTGTCCTTCCACCAATGAATATGGTCACACTCTATGAGGTCTCCAGCTACTCCAATGGCTCACTTTTTGTTGTTGTTCAGTCATTCAATCACGCCCAACTCTTCATGACACCATGGACATCTCTAGAAATCAATCCAAGTTCATGTTCATTGCCTCCACGACACTTTCTACCAATCTCATCCTCTGCCATTCCATTTTCCTTTTGCCTTCAATCTTTCCCAATCTCAGGGTCTTTTCCAATGAATCCTGTCTTCTTCTTATGTGACCAAAATATTTAAGCTTCAACTTTGGTATTTGACATTCCATGAATAGCCTGAACTAATTTCTTTAAGTCTTCTCCAGCACCACAACGCTAACTAAAGCTCATCAATCACTTCACTTGAAGACCTCCAACGAAGGGGCACTATCTCCCAAGACACTGGATTCCTCTTTTAGATAGTTCTAATTGTTAATTTATGATAAACTATGCTTCTGTCACTTCTTCCTGGTGTTCCTAGTTCTGCCTTTGGGACCAAACAGAGCAAGCCTAGCTGCTCATTCACCTGAGACCCCTTCACATACTTTATGTCATCTATCATGACATACATTTTCTCTAGATAAAAAATCCTCATTATATTGCAAACCCATTGAGGGCAAAAACTGTCTTTTGCTTCTTATTGTATTTCTAGCACTTAGTACAGGGCCTGGCACACAGTAGATTCTTTAGAAATGTTCATTGATATTAATAGTCTTTAACCCATTAAATGGCATGAATAAGGTCATTTGCTACTCTTGTTGTCTTCCCCTGGATACTCTCAAGCTTATACATTCATTAAATGTGGCATCTAAAGTTAAATATATTATTGTGGATGTGGTCTGATGAGAGCAGATTACTGTGGGTCTATCAACATCTTCATTCCAAGTCTCTTAATGCAGCCTAAGATCATATCAAATTTGGGGGCTGCCATATCACGGGCTTATCTCATGTTTAGCTTGCACCCTGTGGGGTGGGTAAATACTTGGAGCTAGAGGCACTGATGAGTAGTTTTTTTTTAATAAATTTTTTATTAGTGTCTTCTTTTTATGTCACCAAACTTTTCCCCAGTATCCCTCCTCTCTCCTCTCCCAGAGGGCCATCCCATATGACATATGTGTATATATGTGTGTATATATGTATATGTATGTATATATGTATGCATGTATATGTATTAAATATTTTACTTTTTCTAAATGTATGTAAATTTTCTTTAATTTCCATTTTTTTTAAATTTTGAATTCCAAATTCTCTCGTTCCCTTTCTCTTCTCCTCCCTCACTAAGAAGGCAAACTATTTAATATAGATTATATATGTGTGGTCATGCATATTCGACCTTCATCATATTGATAGAAAATACAGACAAAAAAAACAAGAAAAGTTTAAAAAGTATCTTTTGATTTGCATTCAGACTCCATCAATTCTTTCTCTGGAGGTGGATAGCATTTTTTATCATGAGTCCTTCAGAAGTGTCTTAGATCATTGTATTGCTGAAAATAACCAAGTCTTTCACAGTTGATTATCCTTACAATACTACTGCTACTGTGCATAATGTTTTCCTGGTTCTGCTCACTTCCCTTTGCATCAGTTCATGCAACTCTTTCCAGGTTTTTCTGAAAGCATCCTGCTCATTGTTTCTTATAGCACAATAGTATTCCATCATTATCATATATCACAACTTGTTCAATTGATAGTCCTCCCCTCAGTTTCCAATTCTTTGCCACCACAAAAAGAGCTGCTATAAATATTTTTATGCATATAGATTCTTCCCCTTTTAAAAAAAAAAGAGCTGCTACTACTATGCTGCTACTACTGCTGCTGCTGTTACTACTTCTACTACTGCTGCTACTACTACTAGTCTTTATCTCTTTAGACCTAGTAGTGATATTGCTAGGTCAGAGAGTATGAACAATTTTATAGACTTTTGGGAATAGTTCCAAATTGCTCTTGTTCACCTGAAAGTTTGGTTAAGAAAAGGCAAACAGCATAAACACATACAGTTATTCCCTTTAAATTAGCGATTATGTGATCATGGAACCAGGAAACTCCTGACTGCCTGTACAGGAATGCCCAGGCTTAAATATACTTTACCATGAGAAAGGAACCTTCTTAGTTGAGTAAGTTGTAAATTTAGTGAGACAAGACAATTAACAAAGTAGTGTCAGTTGAAATTTATGATTCCAAGATATCTGACTTTCCTCTACATAGCATGTGTCTCTGTGATACAAGATAAGGAAAAATCCCACCATTCTGGTTGCAGGCATCCTGTCATAAACAGATCTTTGAAACTGCTGACACAGAAAAGGGCAGTTTTAGAGTCTGATTGATTAGTTCAGGCTTGGGCCCTTATAAAAGTCCAAAATTGATATTAAATAATTATCATTTCCTCCTTTTGGTCAAAGGCAAGCCAAAGGCTTCACCTGTAGACCAAGAAAGGTATTGAAAACCCTCTAAATAACCAGTCCTGGGTATAGGGAGAGAGTTGTTCTTTGTGCAGGTCTGGTCCAGATTCTTGGGAAAGCTGTCTATGTCTGAAGTCACCTTCTTCAGGCCCTTTTGAAATTGGAGGGCATGGTCCACTCAGGAGCAGGGGTAACATAACATAACACAGTTAACGTGGCACATAGAAATAGTCCAGTTTCCCAGCCACATAGGGCTAGGTTCAAACAACACAATAAAGTTTTTCTCACAGTTCACAAGATTGCATTTTTACATTGTCAGGTACTGATTAAGCTTAGATGGCTCCCAATAGACTAGTTTTGAGAACTAGTACATGTCGCCAATATAAACAAGAAAATTAAACACGAACCATACATCAATGCAATCATTATTTCCAGTGGTAATTAACATTAAGTTCCTTGTATCCCAGGAACACATTCTTAATGCCCATTTAAACGCCACCTTTTTGGAATCCCAGATGTCTCATGTAGTTATCTGATGATTTTCTTTGACAATAGGTTTTATTCTTGGGACAGTTCAAAAAGGGAATTCTGCTTCTCTGGTTCAGCTCTAGAAGTTCCCAGACAATTCCGACAATATAAATTAGTACAATTATTTAAAATTGGTTCTCTATTTTTGAAATTTCAGAGAATTCTAGTTTATATTATTTGCTGTTTCTGTCTTTACCTAAATCCTGTACCTGGAATAAGAATCTTTTAAAACGTGAGGGTTCAACCATAAAATGAACTCATCTGCCTTTTAAAATTATTGGACAGATACTTTAACAAAGAAGTAATTTCACTTACTTTTACCACTATCTTATACAATTTTTGTTCAAAACTCCAGATTTGAGATTTTATTATCAAAAACATGATATATTTTAGAAGCCAGTCATATACATCTGTATATAATTCTTAGAGGAATAGTCTGATCCTATTGTTTTTCCTCAAAATTTGCTAACCTATTTAATTAGACATCTATCACCTTACATGTTTGTCTTATTACTTTGTCTTGATCATTTTTCCTTTGGAGGATGTTATCTCTATATTATATTTATTTGGCTATGAATATAGGTTAAAGTTGTAAGCTACTCATTCTTGCATCCCATTATAGTAACTCAGAGATGTTCCAATTTCCATTTATTATTTAACAGAGTTAGTATTATACTTATTGAACTTCTTGATTATAGAGATTTTCTATAAAAGAAAAGAGGGACAATGTCATATGTATTAACAAAAGGAAAGAACCCTTTTAGTTCTGTTTGATTCCAGTAATGAGCCATTATTTGACAGCCAATCATGTAGTAACTAGGTGCTGAAGGCAGTACTTTGGAGTAATCAGATGGAGAATTTCCTTTTTCAGAAAGGAAACAGTATATTCGGGAAATAGAGTTAGGAAGATCTGAACCTAGGCGGTGTCCAAAATCATCTTCAAAACCTTCCAGGCATTCACCATTCTCAGTTTGCGGCACATGTCAATTGGCTTTATGATAACTTAGACAACTATTTCTGTAATCAGAGCTTCAAACAATAGTAAATTGCAGTTCCAGTCTTAAATAGCAAATAAATATTGGCTGGTATCCTTCAGATAGGGTCATCTCAAATTTGATTGAGCTATTAATTATCAAATTAAGGTACATATTATTCCTGTCTTTTTACAATCTTTCTTGGTTTCTTAAAATACTTCCTCACACTCTCTAAACATACTCAAGTCATCTGAAACTGACACAAAGTATCCAGAAACTATCTAGGGACAAGTGGGGTTTAGATAACCCACATTTGTTCTCCAACCTTATCTACCTTTTATAGTTCAATCAGACCTTAATTTATCTTTCCAAATCTCTCAATTCTATTCTTCAGATTATTCCACTTTCCTTTACATTTTAACCATAAAAAAAGATAGCTCATGTTATTACTTTTTACTAGCATAACTGTACTGTAATCTCATTCCAGTTTAAACAAAGCAAAGAGGTTAATGGCTGACCTTACAAGTTGATGTAATTATGTCTTTGTTTCACAAGTTTGTCATTCTTCCCTAATTATATTCACCCTGGAAAAATAAGATACTTCAAGAATTAAATCTTTTACATATAATAAGTTCAAACACAAATTTTAACTCTGGCTTAAGCCATAGAATGACTACAAATTCAGATCAAAACAGCAAGGTCTCTTCTGCTTTACAGCCTAATTATAAATTATTTTGAAAATTTAGTAAGCCTTCAAAGAATCACACAAGATTTTCCAAAACATTTCTTCTAAAAGTATTTCCCCTTCTTTAAAAATAGTTTAAAATTTATTCTGATGTTCACTAAACTTCTGTGAAGAAAATTAGTTGGAAACTTTAAAAATGAGAGATATCTCTTTCTTCCTCCTTTAAGCAAAAATAAGCTTTTAAAATTGGAATTCATTAAACTATGTTGGTGTAAGGTAACACAAGTTCACAAAGTATTATACAAAACTAAATTCTTAGTTATTACAGAATTCCTAGATATCACAAAATTCTTCATCAAAAAGGTGTTTGTAATGGAAAGGAGATTTAGTTTTTCTAAGTCAAGAATGACATATTCATTTAATTTAGCCTTATTACAACAACAAATATTCCTTAAATATCTATCACTAGAAATTAAGTACTTTCTGGTATTTCACATAGATGGTCCACAAATCTTCAAATTAACATAAATAAATATATCTTTTAGGGGAAACAGGCTTGAAAGTCACACCCCAATTTTTTTTTTAAGGATTCTCATTTGTTCGATAGAAATTTTACAACACAGAAACTTTTGCACAGATTTATAAGAACTCTTTAGGCCAACATACTTCAAAAATACCTTGCATAATATGTGGAAAGTATAAATTTAAACCAACACGTATTTTCATACTAGCCAAGATTTCAAGTGAAAAAATATTTATCATAGTAAATATCAAATTAAAATTTATCAGTCCTTTTAAAAGCCCAATTCATATGCAACAAGATCCAAAATAAAATTGTTTTAACAACATTTCTACCTCACAATGGCCTCTCAAATTTCACACTCTAGAGAGATTCAGAAATACAATCTTAGAAATACAGTTTTAACACAAATAATAACTTCAGATGGCATTATTTGCATTTCCAGAATTATTGATCTTATTAATTTTAGTAATTAAAACCACATTAGAGAGATAATAGTAATGCTGTATGTAACATATAATTAGAGATAATAGAGATTAGATTAATTAGACAGATAATAATATTGTACGTAACATATACCAGTTATTATGTTAAGAATTCCATAATCATTTTATCATTTTGATCCCATAACAACAACCATTATTATTTTACTTTTACAAATCAGAAAACGAGCCAAACAGAGATAAAATAAATTTTTGCAACTGGAACAGAGAGGTGAAGTTTACCAAGAACAGAGAGGCTGGTGTCCTAGTGGTGATGATTCTTGTAGGCAGGGCTTAGGGAATGCTCCCCACAGGCCTGATCCATCCACCTATCCCTTCTCCCACAGCTGTACAATTTACTAAGCCTGAGGTGGTTTGCAGCTGTTGGGACAGGGTGGGCAGAATGTACAGGACCTAGATGACATTTCCAAGTTTTACCTAGAAGGGTGGCCTAAAAGTTGCCCAAGGGCACAGGACTGTTAGAATCACTTCCAGTCTGTGAATTGCTACACTTCTACATTCTCCTCTTTATAATTAGATCTGGGATGAGAGGGGTTAACCTGAACCCTCGTAGCTGTTAAAAATCCCCGTTCTGAGATACTCTCTTAACTCTGAGAGGGAGTGGGGAATACTAAGTAATATGGATTGGGAGGGGATGTTTTAGCAAGGTGAGCTCCTGGAGCTACCCACAATCTTAGGAGTTCTTTTCTAATAATTCCAAATGATCAGTTTCCAAACTTTTAATGATTAGTCTCACCACCTACAGATCTGCTAAAATGATTTTACCTAAGATGATCTAACTTTCCATTGTAATTCCAGGTTGACCAGACCGGAACAACAAAGAAAAGTCTTAAAGTTTTGTTTGTTTGCTTTCCTAGCTGCAACCTTTAAAAAGTCTCTGGTTGCTTGCTCTTTAAATCTTACAAGATAACAGACTCATTCACAGCACACATGATACAGAGATGTACACTGACAGACAAATTGACAATTAGAGACAGGACAAATACAAAGAGAGTTCATGATAAACAACAGAGAGGTGGGGCGATTATAAGTTTCTTAGACATCCCCGTCATAAATTGACTATTTTATTCTGAGATTCAAGGATTCAAGACCTGACAGAATACGGGTGGATCCTGTAACCTTTGCTTACAGCACCCCTACGGTCATTGGAGGGGTGAGGAGCCATGGTGCCCTGAAGTTTCTGACTAACCATCTTAAAGAAATAGGCCCCATAGGAATAGGTTCAGGCCTCTAGTTCATAGGTGGATTGTGACTGTCCTCCTCAAGACCAGAGCCCTTAAAAGAAAGCAAAAAGGGGGAAGGAGGAGAAGGAAGCAATGGAGCCTGAAAAAAAGTTGTCTTCCTCAGGGCTAAGGCAGGTAAGGGAAGTCAAGGAGGGAGGAGATAGTGGCTAGGTGCCATCATCCTCCCCAGATCAAAGCCTCTAAGGGAAGGAGGAGGAAAGAAAGAGATGAGGAATAGGGCAGAGGGAGTGAAAGGGAAGGACAGGCTGGGGCCCTTGAGGTAGAGGGAGTTAGCCAGTACTTGGCTGGTGCTGAAGCAGCTTTGGGAGCCTTAAGGGAAGAGTTTTCTGCCTTTTGTTCTCCCTCAATCATGTTAGCATGCCCAAGATGGAACACACCTACTGCTGGCTAGATGTTTTGTTGGCCTGTAAACTTAATTTGGTTTTAAGATACAGTTACTTTTACAGGTCCAAAAGAGCCCTGTGGTAGCCAATATAATTTAGAGCTATCTTTAGTTGATTGACACTAGTGCTAGAAATACTTGTCCTAATTTTCCTAAGATCAATCATCAAAGGAGAACAAAGTAATACAAAGCGATTTAACATGATTTCAGGTGGGCTTCAACCAAAGTAGTGGGAGTCCTTTGGAAGGGGGAATAGGAGAACTTACCCAACCCCATCAAGGCTTAAGACCTTAGGATAAAAGAATCCTGAGATGCCTTAATCTTTGGCTTTGGGGAGGTGGGGAGATGTTCCATCCCATTCCATCAGTTCCAATCCGCATGTCATGGCATCATAACTGTTGACCTGAAAGTTTGGTTATGAAAAGGCAAACAGGATAACTATATACAGTTATTCCCTTTAAGTTAGTGATTATGTGACCATGGAGCCAAGAAACTTCTGACTGCCTGTTACAGGAATGACCAGGCTTAAATACACTTTACCATGAGAAAGAAACCTTAGTTGGGTAAGTTGTAAATTTAGTGAGACAAGATAATTAACAAAGTAGTGTCAATTAGAATTTATGATTCCAGGATATCTGACTTTCCTCTATATAGCATGTATCTCTGTGATACAAAACAGGAAAAATCCCACCACTCTGGTTTCAGGCATCCTATCATAAACAGATCTTTGAAATTGCTGACACAGAAAAAGGCATTTTTAGAGCAAAGCAAAGAAGTTTGATTGATTAGTTCAGGTTTGGGCCCTTATTAAAGTTCAAATTTTATATTAACTGATTATCACTCTCCAGAAGGGTTGGATCAATTCACAACTCCATTCTTGTCCCAATTTTCACACATCCCCTCAAAAACATTTGTAATTTTCCCTTTCTGCCACATTGGCAAACTGATAGATGTGAGGTGGTCTGAAGGAAGATGCCCTTGGGAGGAATTTTTTAAAATGTTTTTAAGGCAAAAATAAAAAGGAAAGAAAATCAGTAAAACTGTTCAAAATATTTTAAAAAAGTCTGAAAATAACTGCAATACAGCAAACTTGTGGACCTTCCATTTCAGCAAAGGGATGAAATAATGACTTCTCATATCTCTTCCTTCAAGTCATGATTAATGAGCATCCCTGAGCCAATTACCTAGCAGAGTTGATTCCACCAGGTCCAAAGATGAATTGATCCAACCCCTTTTCTTACCTGCTCCTGCTATAATGGGAGGGGAAAGAGAGAACTGGATTGAGCAAGGTTAGAAATGAGAAGAGAGGCACTTCTGGAAGTGAGTCAAGGCCAAGTGCCTTCCTTCCCTTTACCAAGACAGAGAAGCTAGAGCTCAGAATCACGTAGGCAGGTATCTGGACCTTCCAGCACCACCCAACTTAACCCTGTTAGTTAGCTTACTAACCTAAGCACATGGAGGACACATCTTTGCCCTTGAGATAGGAATGATTCTCTCTCTCTTTTTTTTTTTTTTTTTAGCCACAGGCAAACAATAGTGAGAGCAGTGAATCTACCCCATCTCTTCCCCCTTAGAGATCTTTTGAGATGGATCCCCGGGTAATTTTCACAGCTGCTTTGGAGAAAGAAGAATGAAAGAAAATCAGAGAAAAGGAGAGATATTTTGAACTCTAAGATTCAGTGGGAGGTATGGATGTGAGTGGGAGGATTACTAGGAGCTGGGGGAAGGAGGTAGCTAACAGGAATGATCACAGCCAAGAAAGAGTAGAAAGCAGATTTATCTGTATGGTCCAAAAAGAGACCATGCCATCAAAGATACCTGGGTGATGTGAGAGATGAGGAGGTGGGGAAAACATGTAGCATTTAGAAAACAGAAGCTTTAAGAAGTATGTTAGCATTCTGATCTGGAGTTACGAAAGATAGACTATAGTCTGTATAGTTTTTGATTTCTGTTTTGCTATTACATTGGATAAATGGGTTTCTTTTATAATTGCCATATGTATGTTCATTGTGAAGCTGGTATTTGGTGGAAAACAGTCAAGCCTTGGATATAAAGTTTGGCATCTTATTTTCCCAAATTAATGAAACAGTGATCAAAAATTAGATTGAACCTAAAAGTCATATCCCGAAGATGTAACAATATTTAAGGGAGTAGATAAATATAATTCTAACCTGGTACCCCATCTCTCTGAGGAGAGCAGAGTGGCCAAGCTTCCACCCCTAACTTCCTGCAGACATTAAATCCCCCTCTGAGAAATGGAGGGAGGGGGGAGACGAGGCTAGAGATGTCTATTCTGCCTTCCTTTGAGCCATATGATGACAGTCCCATGCTATATTTTGGGGGCTGCCCCCCCCTACACAGAAAGGTAACTACTGGATTTTGTTTATCTTTTAGCTTGTTAGTCCTTTCTGCATCCTTTGAAATTTGTTTTGGACATTGTAAGTGTGTTTTTAAGGGTTGTTGTTCAGTTGTGTCCAACTTTCTGTGACCCCATTTGGGGTTTTCTTGGCAAAGGTACTCAAGTGGTTTCCTTCTCTGGTTTATTTTACGGATGAGGAAATTGAGGCAAATAGAGTTAAGTGATGTGACTGGGGGTCACACAACTAGTAATTGTCTGAAGCCATTTTTGAACTTGGGTCTTCCTGACACCAGGCCCAGCACTATCCATGGAGCCAGACAGCCACTTGCTTTTAAGGGAAGCTAGAGACTTCCTTTGGGGAAATGTCATATACTAAAATTTCCAGGTTCCACCTGAGTGGGAGCAATGAACTAGAGAATGAGAGGTCTCCAAAGGATACCTAGACTCACTGTGTCAGTAGGGAATCTGTCAGAAAGATTACATAAACCTTGCATCTCCTTTGTTTGACCATCCTTTCTACTTAATTCTAGTGGAGTCTTATTTTATCCTTACCTTTCTCATTTGGTTAAAGAGAAGGGAAAATCTGAGGGAAAGCTGGGCACTGTGAGAGCCTAGGAGGGATTTGGGACAGCTGTAATACCGAGAGAAATGATTTTTTTCCTCATGTTAATGACCAATTATTAAATTAAAATTCCAATTCTCCTTTCCTATTTCCTCATACAGAAACCAAACCCTGTTAGATTACTCAGTCAGCCTCTGAAGGTCATGGCTGGTGGATGATATTGCCTCACCCCACTATCATTGTTCATTGTTCATTGACAGGGTAAAGATGGATGCCTTTGTCCAGACAGCTGGAGGCGACTGAGTCTGAAGCAGAAGGGGCTGAAAGCCCACCTCCTTATTGACTGTTAACCAATCAGAATTGATTTCTACCCTCAGATATATTCCCTTTTACCAAGGCTTTTTAAGCATTCAATGTTTTTAAGATTTGTCTTGGGTTTCTGAGAATACCACTGATCTCATTTTGTTAATCATTTGCTAGTTATAATTAATAAATCGATTATTAATTACCCAGAAAGTATGTCTCTCAGACTTTCACTCATCACAATACAGAAGCTGCCCCCCCAGGGAATCTGGGGCTTGAGCTTATTTGAATAAGAAAACCCCCAAAGAGAAGAGTTTGGAGAGTCAGTGGTGATGCTATTCCCAATGCCAGGAAAATTCTGGGGAAAAATATTTTTGTAGTCTCAGAAAAGTTTAGTAACTTACTTCATAGAATTTCAGTATTGGAAGGGACCTTAAAAAAATCATCAGGCCTGATCCTTTCATTTTAGAGAAGAGAAAACTGAAGACTAGTGAGAGGAGAGTGAGTTACCCAAGGTCACAAAATTTGTAATAATAACAGTAGCAGTTAGCATTTATATAGTGCATTAAGATTTGTAAAGTGTTTTACATATGTTGTCTCAGTTGGTCTTCACAACAAGCCTATGAACTAGCAATACACTCAGAAACTAGGAGGGGCAAGATTGTGCTGAAGTCAGCTCTAACCTGTTTGTGGGAGTCCATTGTTAAATGTTTAGGTATGAGCATTTACACCTCAGAAACCTGCTATTCCTACACATCCTGGTTGGGTTTATGGCTTTCTTGATTGCCTTTACCTAAGAAGGTATTAATAATGAAGAGTAAACTTGAAAGTATGTGTATACATTTTCCCCCACAGAGTCACTTAAAAAACATTTATTAGCACACTCCTGAGAATAAAACACATATTTTTGGACATGACGATTGCAGGGCTATATTTTGCTTGGTTGCATATATTTGTTACAAGGGTATGTTTGTTTGTTTGGTGGGAAGAGAGAGAAAATCAATTTTTTAATTGAAGAAAGTTTAATTAAAAAAACCCAACAACCCTATGAAGTAGCTGTTATAAATATTCCCATTTTAGGAAACTGAGACAGAGAGAAGTTTAAAAATTTGCTCACAGTCATTGTTTGTTCGTAGTACTGGAAGAAAACTAAAATGACATCATTATGTCAATGTCAGAGACAGGATTTGAACTAGAGTCTTCTATACTCCATGATTGATCTAGCCATTATTTCACTTTACTAACTCTTACAGATTGGAGTCCAAATTAAAAAAAAAAAAACTTCAGGTCCGGTAATCTTCCCACTTCAGAAGCTACCTTCCTCCAGTTCTCTAATTCTTAAGCAACCTGTCATTCCTTCAGTCTTTACTGAGCCCCAGCTCTGGGACTAAAAGAAAGAAAATTAGGCAGTTCCCTAGTGTGCAACACTCAGAGGAGAAGGCGATTGCAATATGAGGGACAGATTTAAACACGATCTTTAAAAATTTTTTAATGTCAGAAATTCTGCTCTTTACATAGAAAGTAGGTATTTATTTTATAAGTCAAATGTATTGCAAGGAAAGTGCGAAGCCTCTGCTTACCATATGCTAGGCATTAATGCAAAATTCTGGGAATAGAAATAGAAGCAGAAAGAAACATGGTCCCTGTCCTCAAGGGGCTTATATTCTAATACATGAAGGGAAGCTGGAAATCTGGGGATTGTGGGGGGCAAAGTTATCCAGAGGAGGTCAAGAGTATACCCCTGAGAGGAATGAGGCTGGGCTGGCCTAGGCACTGTTCTTAACTGAGGGCTCTGGGAGGAGGCTTCCAACTGAGGAAGGGGCTAAAGGGGTTAGCATGTGAATTCCAGGGCTAGAGTGAACTGGATGAAGATCTAGGTCATGGAACACAGAGGAATATGGCACATACTGCAAGAATTAGAGATCACAGGCCAGATGTGAGCTGGTTTAGGACTTAATTCATTCAACAAATATTTATTCAATCCCCTCTGCAGAACACTATGTCAGGTGCTGGAGGATAAACAAAGCTTAGAAAAGACACAGTCTCTGCCTCTGTAGTGTTTATAATTTAAGACAAGAGATAATATTTGTGCACAGATATGGAAAGGCAGATTACTATTTAATGAAGTGTAGAGATGGCAAACACAGATCAGGCAGTAACACTCCAGAGTATATGTGGTTGAACCAATTAAAATGGAATCAGAAAAATTTAACAAAATAAATAAAAATAAAACAAAGTATAGATAATGTTAATATGTGGTTTTCTAAGTTAATATGAGTTTGGTACCATTGTTGTAGTGGATAGAGATCTGACCTAGCCAAGAAACCAGGAAGACATGGACATTTCATTAAGCAATTCTCTGAGTTTACTTTTCAGAGAAGGTACTGACCTGCATTAGAAGAATATATTTCAGGGCAGCTAGATAATGCAGTAGGTAGAGCACTGACCCTAGAATCCAGGGGACTTGGGTTCAAATTTGGCCTTAGACACTTGTTAGCTGTGTGACCAAACTCCAATGTTTATGTTTCCTTACTTGGGAACTCCCAATGTAAATGAAATCACATCCGCTATCCCCTATTTACAAATACAGTATTAATTAGAATATAAATGTATAAGAAGAATACAAAATACGAAGAGCTCACAAAAGTTTGTTTCCAATTAGTGGGAATCACAGAAGCCTCCAGAGGATGAAGAGCTCAGAATGAGCTGAGATAATCATGGAAAGCTTCCTGGAGGGAAAGGAAGATACGCTTTTATTAAGTACTTATTCTGTAGCAAGTATACTTTACAAGTATTAGCTCTTTGATTCTTATAACAACCCAGCGCTATCATCATCCTTATGTTACAACTGGAGATACTGAGACAGACAAAAGTCAAGTGACTTGCCTAAGTTCACACAACTAGTGTCTGAAGCCATATTTGAACTCAGATCTTCCTGCCTCCAGGCTTGGAGCTCTATGGACTGTACAACCTGTCTCAGCTGGAAGAGGTAAAAATTAACAGGATCTTGGAGAATGGAATAGGATGAGGGGTGCGGGAAATGCTGTGAAGGGGAACAAAGACACAAAAAGAAGTGCGTTCAGGTTAGTTACTGAACTACCCCAGGCTCCAGGAGCTGTAGAGCTGACCCAGAGTCTCAGAGATGGAGATGGCTGCTGAGATAGATCCATAGGTGAATATTGTACAAGTAGATCACCTGTACAAAGCCTCTGATTCCCTGGGCATCTGGGCGCCACTAGATTGAGGCCACCGGGCTCCAGAACTGATTTCCTAGGGCATCTGCATGAGTTCACAGCCTATGGAATTCAGTTCTCAGAGCCAGGTACCAGGTGTGGGCACAAACAGTGGCATCATGATTGGGCACTAAATATTGGTTAAAAATAAGTACGAGATCTTGTGAAAATGAATGTAAAAAGTTAAATAAATAAATTTATTAAAAAAAAATAAGTACGAGGGTAGACACAAGCAGTAACTGGTGATGCTAATCTTGCACAGGGTATGTTGAGGCAGGGGTGGCTAGGCTCTCTGAAAAAAATCAGTGTAGACAAGACATACTTTTAAGTTTAATCTGAACTATTAACATTTTCTTAAGTGCAGACAATCAACAAAATACTAAAATCAAACCCTGGTTGCCATCATTTGTGGATTTCTGTGGTGTGAATGCTCACATTGAAAAATTCTGAGCCCATAGGCATTGGCTCTATCCTGCATGGTCCTGGGTGTGGGTCTCAGGCCCAGGAGGGTCATAGTCCAGCTTCAGCTTTCCCAGAGACTTAGTTGAACCCTCCACTTCTAAATAAAATCTCTTCAGAGGGATTCTGAAATGCAATACCTTTGAGCCTGTGAGGATGACCTCATAAGGTCATTGCATCCATTCCTCTGCCTCCAGGTAGGACTGCTCTGAAAAAGTCCTGATTAATTTTTTATTTTGTAGGGGGGTAGTGAGGAGAAGAGGGTTTTATTTGCAAATGGTAGATTTTACAGACTCCTCTGTTCCCCCATTACAGCTTATTTCCATGTCTAGTGGTAAGCAGCATTTTTGGAGGTCTAATCACCTTCCCTGTCAGTCCATTTTACTTGTTTTCCATCTTTACTCTGGAAAAGCAGAGGGTTTTACTAGTCTCTGACTTGGATGAACTTATTTCCTTCTCCAGAGCAGGTAAGAGGAATATGACCATGGTGAAAGTAGATATATGAAATCCGGAGGGTCCCTGGTTCTGTTCCCACCCACATTGTCCATACTCTCTTCTATCTGCCTCCTTGTACCTTAGGGTTCACTCCCCCTCCTCTTCCTGGAAGAGTCTTCACCTTAGCTTAAATGCTCTAACTAGGAGCTTGTCTTAGATCAGGAGTTTTAAATTTTTTTTTTTTATCATGGACCCCTCTGTAGTCTGGAGAAACCTATGGATCCCTTCTCAGAATAATGTTTTAAATGGATAAAATAAAATAAAAAAGACTGCAGAGGAAACCAATTGTTTTGAAATACAGTTATTAAAATATCCTTAAAAACAACCAAGTTCATTGACTTGAGGTTAAGAATCCTCTCTCAAGATACTAAGCAGCTGGTAGCACTGAAGAAAGAAGCCTGTAAAAGAAATGACCTCCCTCCTATCCCCAGAAAGATACAGATAATAGAATCTACCTCTGAAGCATCATGGAGAGAGAGTAGGAGGTCCTAGGGCCAATGGAGACTGAATGATGGTGATAGGTAGGCCTTCGCCTGACCGGGGTCCCAGACCACCAGGGGTTGACCTCTTCCTTCTCATCTCGGTCTCCTTGTAGCCCCAGCAAAGAAAGGAAGTGAGAGAGAGAATGGGAGGGGGAAAAGGATGAGAGAGGAGCAGGGGACGGGTGAGAGGCATGATGTCCTGGAGTCAGACTTTGGTTCAATTCCCAGTTAGACTTGTGACTTCCTAGCTTTGTAAATCACTTACTGTCTCTGGAACTCAGTTTCCTTAGCTACAGAAATAATCGATTGATTAGATGATGTCTAAGGTCCTTTCTAGCTCCAGTTTTCTAATGACAAAGGGATTTCCCAGAAAGATACTTTCACTTTCCAGGGTTATTCCAGGGGATGGGGCAGGGGAAGGCCCTCCATCTGGGGAAGGAGCCAATTCTGCCCAGCAGGAAGTGCTGCACTCCAATCCCTAAGAGGCTGTGGGGGCGGTAGCCTGCTCTCCCACCCCTCAAGCCCCCCAAAAGTTGAATTCAGCAGGGCATAGGGGGATGGACAAAGCATCCTGCTTCTTCCTGTGGTACTCACCCTGGCTTCCTTTGGCTCTCAGGCTCCTCTTGGCCAGTCACTGAGCCCTGGCTCATCCAAGCCTTCTTAAATAGGATCCCTTACCCCACCCCCTGCCTGCCCCAGCATGCTCTTCTGAGAAAGGAGGAAAGTGTGGGAGGACTGGGCTTTTTGCTTGTAGAAACCTCCCTGACCCTAGACCAGGGCAAGGATACAAATTCCCACTGGGAATTCCCACCCCATCCCTGTCTCCCCCACCCGCCCCCCACTTGCTTGGTCAACCCCTTAGCTGAGACCCCAGTTAGATGTGGTCCTTCTAGGGCTTAGGGAGTGAGTAATTTGTGTGTGTGTGTGTGTGTGTGTGTGTGTGTGTGTGTGTATGTATGTGTATGTGTGTGATGAACTTTTCCAAATTCTATCAAAGTTAAGGAAGTCTGACCCACATCTTTCTCCCTGTAATTTAAACCTCAGATTGAGCCAGAAAGCAACCCCCCCTTTTCCTTAAGGAGAAATCATCATTGCATTTGGTGGAAAGTACACTAGACTAGAAAAGAAGAGGTCTGGATTCGAGTCCCAACTCTGTCAGTATGTGACCTTGGGCAAATCATTGCTCCTCTTTCTAGTCCTGTTACATTAACTGTAAGCTGAGATAATCAAAATAACTCAAATAGAGAAAATTCTTAGGTGGTTCATTACAACAGATCCATGAAAGTATCTGTGCTTGCTTCCTATCTCAGAGTTTGGTGCTAAGAATAAAAAAAAGGGGGGGAAGGAATAAGGAAGTGCCTACAAATTGCATATATAGGTGAAGAATGACCATTCTTCTAGTGAATGGAAGGCATAGGTAGGTCCTTGGGGTGGGGTGGAGATAAGGACAGGAACCAGAGGCCAACTCAAGATCAACCCAGCTGCTCAGCTGGAGGGTGGGAAGGGTGACCAACCATAGACTGATATTCTTTAATCCTTGCTGGAGAGGATATGGATGCTATTATCCCGATTTTTTGGAGGGAAAAACTGAGGTTTCAAGTGTTTGTGGTGGTGGTCTAAGGAAGGAGTGCTTTGTTAGTCAAACAGGAATAGGATGTCTCCTTGAAGCCCCCAACACTTTGGGGCAGGTGGGGCTCCAGAGCCAGAAGTTCCTTCTTATAGCTGGGAAATCTACTCTCTAGCTCCCAGATCTGAAAGGGATTGTCCTGTCCCATCTCCTAGCCCAACCAACCAGAAACCTTCCCCTCCAGGGCTTGTTCAAAGAGGGTCCTTAATAAAAGGTTGGCTTAAAGGTAGTGAATGGATCAGAAGGCTAGAGAGGTTATCTCTGCATTGGAATTCAAGGTCATTTCCCCCAACTTTCCTAGTAATCTAGAAGCTGGGGAGTTAAAAAAAAAGATTTTAAAATTCCTAACCCCTATTCTTCTAGCTCAGCAGAATGGGGTGGGGGTAGAGAGAAGGTAGAGGAGGGGAAGATAAAGGGGGTGGGTGGGAGTGGGAACCCATGGGGCCATCTGGAGAGGAAGTGGGAAAGTTCTCGGAATGTGAGAGGCCTCGTCATTAGGGATTGGGCAATGAGGAGGCCACTTCAGGGACTGTGGGGGTTGGGGTAGATCTGTGGAGGCCAGGCAAGGGTAGAGGCGGTAGGGGCAGATGAAGGCTAGGGGCCCCTGCTTTGGCTGAGGTGCATACTTGGCAGCCCCTTGATAACCCCTGCATCGTTGTTCGAGGGTAGCATCCAGTTTTATGGAGCTTCCAGCTGACGTAGAGTTCAGAAGCCAGGGACACCGACAGTAAGTCTAGGTGGAGGAAAGGGGAGAGGCACTAAATGGAACATGTAGGAGGGGAAGAGGGGCTCTTGGGTTCAGTGGCTCCTTTTCCCTCCTATTATCCTTTGCAGGACTCGGTTTACTCATCTGCAGGAAATTGGTGCTGCCTCTATCCTACCTATCTCCTGTTGGTAAGGGATAGGGAACTGCCCTTTTTGTTTGTGGGGATTTCCAAGAATCTACTTGACAAAGGTGACTTTTCCCCCTCCTATGTGTTACCTTTCGACTCTAATGCTTTCTCATCTGCCAGTCAATCAACATTATTCAGTGCCTACCATGTGCCACACTCTGCTAAGCAGTGGGTTTAAAAAGAAAGGCCAATTCCCTGCTCTCAAGCTCATATTCTAATGGACCCCCAGGTCAGTCTTCTGCTGTTCAGCCTGTTTCTTTAAAGGGGTAATACAGTCAGGGGACTGAAATCAGGGGCCACCGTGACTTTGGAGTTCTCAGCTCACAGCGCACTAATGGGAAAGCTGAGCCAACTGGAGGAAAAAGAGGAAACTCCTGACATTCCCCTCCCTGAGTCATGTATAGGGTTTCCCGACCCTCTCATTGACATCCACCAGAGTCCCAGACTTCAAACCTTCTCTAGAAAAGATTGTCTGTATTCTTCAGTTCTTGCTCTTTTCTTGGAGAGTTGACCTTCTCAGGGCCTCAGGGGTCCCTCAGGCAGATTTATACCTGGGGTGACTCTAAACCCTTGCCTAGCCCTAGCCCTGGCAAAATACACCTATGTTGGGGAAGCCCATAATTTGAGCCCAACCTTTAGTGCCCCAAGGACTAAGAAACCCAGGCAACCCAGAGCCTAGCCATTAGAGGTGGGGAAAGGACTGAAACCATGCCAGTAGGGGAGAGGGGAAGAGGAAACAGGCAATTCTTCTTCCCCTCCTATATTTGACTTTGAAGAGATTAGCCCAAGGGAAGCAAGCCAGGAAGGACTGAAGGAGAGAATGGGAATCTGACCCTGGGCCCTTTGTTAGTGAACAGACCCAAAACCTAAAAAAGCTTTTAGAAAGAATTTTATTGAGTAGGGTTGGCAGAGGGTTTATTTATTTGTTAGTTTCAAATTTTTTTATTTGTTGTTTCAGTCATAGCGACTCTTCACGATCCCATTTGGGGTTTTCTTGGGAGATAAGGGAGTGCTTTCCCTTTTCCTTCTCTAGCTTATTTTACAGGTGAGGAAACTGAGGCAACCAGGGTTACGTGATTTGCCCAAGATCACAGAGCCAGAAAAATGTGTGGTTGGCTCCCCTTACCCCCAATCTCGGTAAGTCTCACATTACATATAGTTCAAACAAGGGTACAAGTTGAGTGACCACACAGACGGTTTCCCAAAGTCAGTTTCCTTCGGTTACTCGAGATGTACATCAGCAGGTAAGTCTAAACCTTCGATAAAATCTGAGTAGAGGCTACTGGGCAAACCCAGAACTTTGAGGGGCATGCCAACAATTCCTTGCAGTCAGTCACCTCTGGAGTCAGCATGAGCTACACATACACATCCGGAGTTAAGGGCTAGCTAGTCCACGGCCAGATTCAAACAGTATTGATAAATAGTATTTCCTTACACCCTCCGGCCTCGGACCCCAGAGCCCCAGGTGATGGCCAAACTACACGGGATAGATTTAGGACTGCAGAAGTCAGAAACGGACATTCGGAGGCTCCTTCCACTGAACACAGGGAAATGAGGCTAAGAGGCCATAAGGGATTGCAGAGCCCAGGAAAAGACACCGAGTGCCAAGGGTCCGGGTCCCAGAGGCCATGAGGCAGCCACACGATTTAGGGTTGACCTTCTTTTTCCACCACGCTAAGGCCCAACAGGCCACCGAGCCGGGGGCGAACCTAAGGCTTCGGCTGTTGCCCTGTCTGTAACACGAGGCACTGCAAGCGCAGCGTCGCGCACC
>CM053769.1:548339736-548460132 GCA_028658325.1 Potorous gilbertii
CCCCCTTTCCCTTAACAAAGATGGCTGATGCGGGGCCGCTCTAGGCCGCTGCGCGCTTCTCTCGGTGGTGCCGGCGGGATCTGCGCCGCTGCGTGGGACCAGCGGCCGCCTGCAGCAGCGCCGGCGCCGGGAGAGCAGGTGACCCCCTCCCCTCCCTCGTCTCGCGCCCCCCGCAGGCCCAAGTCCGGCCCGGTGACCCGGAGAGCGCCCCGCGGGAGGAGTTGGGAACCCCTCCCGGCCCCGGGAGAGTGGGAGGGGGCCTGAGGCCCCGCGGGCGCCGAGCCCGGGAGCCCCGTCCGGCCGTGCTCCAGCGCGGCCTTGGGGCCTGCGCCGCCCGCCTGCCTTCTGGCCCGCCCCCGCGGGGCGCCCCGGCACCCCCCTCTCCCAGCCCCCAGCCTCGGGCCTCCCCGCCCTTTAATCTCCCTTAGCCTTAGTTTCTCATCTGTAAAATGGGGGCGGATAAGAGCGACCAGGTTGTGGTGAGGATCCAGTGCGGTGACGCACGTCCCGCGGTTTGCACACCCTGAGCTAGTTACTGTACTCGTCGTCCCGTCTCCCTCTCCGCGCTCCTTCCCGTAAGCTGCCAGCCTCAGTCTCCCCATCTGTAAAACGGCGACGGGCCGGGTTGTTGAGCGGACCAAACGGGGCGACGTGCGTAAAGCAGCTCCCAAACCTTAGTGTCCTGTGAATCCTAGCTCTTCTACATTGATAAACGCCCTCATTATCTCCTTCCCCAGCCCTCCCACCCCCCTCTCCCCCTCTCCCCCTCTCCCTCTCTCCCTCTCTCCCTCTCTCCTTCTCTACATATCTGCGTCCCGCCTGTCGGCCTCCAGCCGGAGGACCGGGTGTGCTGGTCTACCTTGTCCCGGGGAGTGGCTGAGGAGAGGAGCCTGGGCCCCCGGGCGGGACGATCCGGGGCGGCACCGCCGTCTGCCCTGGGGCAGGATGCCTAGAAGCCAGGCAGTCACCGGTGTGGGCCGTCACTCGTGGGAAAGGCTGGCTGAGAAAGGGGAGAAAATCTGAGGGAGGTTGCTGGGTAGATTTTTGAAGATGCCGCCTGCTTTGCAATAAATTCACTTCAGGCAAACTTGTTTTCTTCTTTTCTCTAGAACCCGCTCTTTTTTAGGCCCTCTGCCGGGTGATTTGGGGAAAACTCCACAGACAATCGCTAAGACGCCTTTTCCAGGACTGTGGGAACAGGGCAGGGCTTTGTATCCATGTGATCCTCACAGCCCTGTGAAGTAAGTGTACGGGTAGTGTTAGTCTCTGTTTACGGAGGGGGAAACTGAGGCTCACAGCTCATAAATAGGGGAATCCAAGTGTGAGCCTAAGTCCTTTCCTATTTCAAGTCATTCTCGAAATTTCCACCACGCTGGGCTAATATTGTGGTTTACCTAGAGCACTCTTTGGTATTCTGGAGTGGTTTCTAACCTTTTCAGGGGCTGAGGAGCCATTTTTAATGTGAAAACATGTTGAGGATCCCCATACATATATAAAAGTAGTTGTATCTACTTCTTGGGAAAGTACATGAAAAGAGATGAGAAAATACTATACATCAGTGAGTTTTTTTTAGATTAACATTGTATTTGATCATTCCTAACTGCATTGATTTTTGTTTGAAAAATATGTATATTATATATTCAGTATATAGAAGTTTTTTGCTTATTTATATGTTCCCAGACCCCTTGAAATAAATTCCCACAACTTCCAGAGGTTCTTAGCCAGCAGGTTGAGAACCGGTGGGTTCTCAACGGTCTTCCTTCCTTTCTCTCTGCTTCTTTGTTGCTTTCTTTTTCTTCCTTCTTTCCTCTTTCTGTCTCTGTCCCCTGCCTTCTATCTTCAGCAGGGAAGGTCCTGTCTTCCCAAACTCATTTTAGGGTTGAAGAAAACAATCAGAAAAATGAATAAAAAGAGGAGAGCCATTTTCTGTTCCAATCTCCTTATTTTACCCATGAGGAAACTGAGGCCCAAGAGAAAGAACTGTCTGTTTATTATGTTTTTAAAGATCACAACAAGTTAGGGCAGAAGCAGTTCTCCTCCTGGTCTCCTGACCACCACCTGATGCTCTTTACATTGATAACGTGCTATTTTTCAGGGCCTCAGAGGCAGGGAAGAGAAAAACCGGTTTCTGTTCCCAGAAACTGCATAATTCGTGCCTATTTATGGTTTCATAGCATAGGCATGGGTTTTCTCCTAGCACAGATTCCTAGGCCAATGACCAGACAGTCAGAATAGGACTGATCCAGTCCTAGGGTTATGTGTCAGTTATTCCTAGAGGCTTCCAAAGTAAGCAGGCTAAGGATGGGAGCTTTGAACACCAGGAAAGAAGCTTCTTTCACTTTGATGGACCTGCGTTAAGAGGATCTTCAGACTCTACCTCTATCCAGAAGCTTGGAATCCAGAAACAGGAAGACCCCTGGTTGTTCAGGAGCCTGAGTTCCTTGGTTTCTTCAGCAGCACAGTCAGGGAAGCACCATAGACGGCCTTTCATGCTCTGAGCCAGTTTCCTGAACTGTAAAACAAGGGGCTTGGACTGGGTGACCTTTGATTTCCTAGTTCTAACATTTGTGGGAATCTCTTGTTCTCAGGTCACCTCTCCTCAGCTTCACTCCAGTTGCCTCATCATTGTGTGGCAGTGACCCTGGGTTCTTCAAAGAACACAGAGCTCAAGTTTGAAATGCTTTGAGTTTGGGTTTAGTGAGTTTACTCTTGGGTTGAATGGTAACCATCTGGAGTTTAGAGAATCATCATCTGGTTGGCCTGGTGATGGGATGGATGAGTTTTTTCACTAGAGCAACTCTGAAAGAAGACCCATTATCATTTGACCGGGAGTGGTGAAGTGAGGTATATAACCAGATAAGATTGCCAATTCTCAGATATGATCTTATCGTATCTTATCACAAGCAGCCTTAGTGGTCATCTGGCCCAAGAGGTCTAAGGAAGCGATGTGTCCAAGGTCACAGAAGGAATCAGTCTCAGGCAGGATTTGTGGTACTGTCTGTACCACACAGCCTCATGTTTTCATTGTTCTACAACAAATGTGCAGATAGAGTGTGTCTCTCCAACCAGACTGTGGGATTCAGAACTGATCTTTTTCTGCCTCAGAAAACTGTAGCTGATCACTAAGACAGTGCCTTAGTGCAGACTTTGTCATTGACAAAACTGTTGCTAATTACCTGCCTCAGAAACCAGAGTGGTAACTGAGTGACCTTAACACTTGACTCTTGGTCAGTCAGCACAGCTTTGTTGAGCATGGATGTTGTTCTCTTAGCCACTGCCTAGACTAGAGGCTAGGTCTAGGCAAAGGGCATTAGGCTCAATCCCAGGCCTCAGCTGAGGGATCCCTCTGCAGTAAAGAAAGGAGAAATTTTAAAGTCTGAGACGGTGGGATGGGTAGAGGGGTACTACAGGGATGGGGAGAATTTGTGAAATAACTTCTCCAATCCATCCCATCCTTTCCCTTCCCGAAAAGCTCCTTTGTCTGGACGGTTAAGTGGGTGGCTCTGGGATTCTGTGGTGGGTGGGTCTGTGACTCTGAGCCTTCCCGCGCTGGCGGCCAGACAATGGGGATACTTGTTATTAGGCTGTCTGCCAGATGGGTTTTAAAGGGCTGGGATTCCACCAGCTCAGAAGCATCTGACCCTGGGGCCTCTGAGATTCTAACTGGGGGGGGACGACGATGACACTAACCCCTTAGAACTCTTTTCCCTTAGAATCTGGGCCTCCTCCACTATTCATTCCTGAGGAGGAGAAAGGTGGGAGGTCTTTAGGGATCCTGTACGGAGCTGGGGACCCAGTCTCCAGGAGAGCAGGGACTGGGGGACTGAGACCCTGGGTAGAGCAAGACTTGTCATCTAGCTGACAGTTTAATGAGAAGGGCTTAGGAAAAGGCTGGCAGTGTCCCCTAACACCAGTGAGGTTAGTGAGCGATTGTGAGGATGGCGAAGACCAATGGGGGCCTCATATCTCCTCTTCCCCTCCAGGAGAGAGCAATGGAACTTGAGAGGATCATCCGAGATACCTTAATCAGCTTTGCCCAAACTCATGTCCCAGGTGCTGATCTCAGGTATGTGCTGGCTCCTTGACCCCTCTGAGTAGGTGTCATCTCAGTAGTTAGTGCTGCTTTTGCAAGGTCTGCAGTGGCCTGTCTCGCTCTCTGTCTCACTCTCTGTCTCGCTCTCAAAAGGCAGTTGGGGAATGGAGAAAGGGCTGTGTAGCTTGACATGCCCTTTCTAGGGTACCTCCTACAGAGAAGACCTCTGAGAAGGCTCACCTTGCTGTGGAATTTCTACTTGAATGCTTGCCTTTCAGTTTACTGTAAAAATGAATAGACTGCGGCTTAGTGTGGATAATCTGCCTAAAATGGGTGTGTAGGGCAGAATGGGGACTAGAAGTCAGGGTTGAAGGAGAGGATTGCACAGCCCTGTGGCACTCTGCTTCCACACTTACCATCTCAGTCCCAACCTAACTGCTCCTTCACTTTTTTTGAGAGAATAAGTATTAGGAGTTGGGGACCAGAGCTGGGGGCAAGCGTGTGGAGCTGTTCTTCCACAGGATGCTCTACCCTTCCCTATCTGTCCCTTCCAGTGGCTTGGATGAAGTTGTCTTCTCCTACATAACTGGGGTCCTGGAGGACTTGGGTTCTCCAGGGGCATCGGATGAGAGCTTTGACATGGAAGCGTTTGCAGAGATGATGGATGCCTACGTGCCTGGCTTTGCCAAGATCCCCAGGTGTGACTGGGGTCTTGTATCTTCCCTTCCCGGTCCTTGATCCAGCCCTTTCCTTTCCAATTCCAGATCTTCCCTGGGCATGCTGGGAGCTATCATGCCCACTTATCTTGGGATGGGAATGGGTAGGATTGAGGGAACATGGCTGGGAAGGCAAATCAGATAAGTCCAGGGTTCCCTGGGGTAGGGTCTGAGTGGAGGACAGAGTGGCTTCCTCACCCCTGGTCTTGCTTCCCTCTCAGTGAGACAGTTTGCGACATGATGTTCGACCTCTCGGGCCAACTGAGTGATGCACGGAACAAGGGTGAGTTCTGGATTGGGGCAGAAACAAGGGAATGGGTTTTAGAGCACCAGTCTTGGACTTGCTCCCCCTTCTCTCCCATCCCTGTGACCATGTACTCTGCCTTTAAGAGAATGTGTGTCCCAAGAGCCAGGAAGACAATGCTCCTGCTTCTCCAGAACATCTCCAGAGCCTGGGGGAAAGCACCCGAGAGATAAGGAAGTCCCAAGCACGTACCTCTACCCCACTCCTGGGGGGAGGCACAAAGGCTGAGGTATGGGATGGGGGGGAGTGGGGAGAGGGCAGTGAGAATCAGACCTGAATGGTGGGAAAAGGAGGGGGCTTTTGAGAAGGAAGTCCAGTGCAGCCTAAAGAGGGATGTGAACTCGGAAAAGACCTAGATACAGATCCCATCTCTGACACATACTGATTGTGAGTCCTCAGGCAAGGACTTGCCCTTTCTGAACCTTAGATTCCTCTTCTGTACAACAGATGTGATCCTTGTAACTCCTTCCACATATTTGGGAGTTATTGCTTTTATGTGTAGAGAGCAACCTACTGTATTGGTATTGAGCAAGGTGTTCTGTGTATTAATAGGGGTGTATGGGTGGAATGAGTGCCCCTAGTCTAATGCCTTTTGGAGTCATGTACTTGTATATGTATGTGGTGTTTGGTATTGGGGAGAGATTATGTGACCAGCTTCTAGGCCTCATCACCTGGTTCTGACTTGCAGGAGGTCTCTGAGAGGGATGAGGTCCAGGCTGGGATACAACTGCTCCTAGAAATGTTCCCTTCCTGCACAGTGGGGAGAGCACAGCGGGCATTGTTCATGGCTCGGGGGGACCTGGAAGAGGCTGTTCACATCATGGTAGAGGAGAAAGTGGAGCCCCAAGCCTTAGGCAGCAATGCAAAGGTATATGCCACAGACACCTCCTGCTCCCGGTTCCCTGCACCACCAATCAAGGTTTCCTTCCTCATCATGGCCAGAGATGGAAGGATGGATGGGGAGAGTCTGAGTGTGGGGATCTCCAAAGGGAGCTCTTAGGTAAATGGAAAAAAGGTCCCAGATTCTGCTTTTCCTTCCAGGACCCATCAAGATTACAGGGCACTCCCAAGAAAGAAGAACTGAAATCCTTCATTCTACAAAAGTGAGTTTGGGGGAAGAAGGGAGATGGTTAGATTGAGTAAGGTAACCCTACAGGGCTTATCTGAACAGCCAGTTAGAACCTTCCCACCCAAAAGGTTTGTACTGGGACTCCTGGCTTACCCTAAGAGCCTCTGACCGTCCCTCTAGTCCATGGGGAGGATGTCTGAAGAAGCATACTAACTGCAGCTCCATCATTGCAGATACATGATGGTGGACAGCGAAGAAGACCAGAAAACTCATCGACCTGTGGCTCCAAAGGAGGTGAGTAGGTTGGGGGTGAGGAATAACAAAGACTTCCTTTTCTGGGTCCAGGCCCTCCTGTTCACCCCTGACCTGTATTCTTAACAGGCCCCTAAGAAGTTGATCCGATACATCGACAACCAGGTGGTGAGTACCAAAGGAGAGCGTTACAAGGATATTCGGAAGCCAGAACCGGAAGGGATGAAGTCTACTTATATCAGTCTCAAACCAGCGCGGAAGTACAAGTTCCACTGAGTGTTCCCACCCTGGGGAAGCTAAGGACTGTGGGCCAGGGGAATCTAAAGGAGTTGGGGATAATGGCCCCCAAAGCCAAAAGACAGCTGGGCTAGTCCTGCCCCCAGGGCCTTCCTGGCTGGGCATTTTTGAAGCCTGTTCTTCCCAAACCAAGCTTAGTTTCAGAGTCTCTCCTGAAGCTTCTTCATTTGAGTAAAGTGGCAGGAGTGAGGCATGAGAACTGATTATTTGTCTCTGAGGAGGTGGGCCTGGAATGCTTATGAAAGAAGTGGATTTATCTTTCCTTAGTCCAGATCAGGTGTGACAGCTGCTACTCTCATGACCTTCTCATTCCTTGTCATCAACTGAGAAGACATTCTTATCTGATTCCCCGACACTTCCCAACCCCTCCCAGTCTGGGGACCACATACTAGGATTGTCCTTTTCTTCCAGGTCCTCTCCCAACAGCAGCAGAGGTGCGCCAAGTTCAAGTTGCCTTTTATTTCTATCTTTTCCCAGAGAGCTGCCTCCCCCCAATCTCAGTCCAGCACTCTTTCTCTCTCCCTCTTCCCCCTCCTCCCCAAGTGGTGACACTATTCAGGCTCCATCTCAGCCAGGGGTAAGGAGACAAAGGTGGATCCCTGCCCCCCAGCACTGGGTGTTCCCAGAACCACAGTCCAACTGTGTTCACCAAACCCCCAATCCTCCATCCTTAGCTGATTGGTCAGATTTGGAGGTTGACAAAGGGAGCAAAGCCCACAACATCCTGTAACAGGACAAGGGCCCTCTGCAGGGGTGGTTCCACATCTATGTCCACACCACGTTTCCTCAGGGCACTCAGGCTGGACTCAGCCACATCATGACAGTGACGTACCCGAAGTGAGCGCAGCCGGGGGCAATACTCTGCCAGGGTCCTGGGGGGGGGCAGGTAAAGAGGGTGTGTGAGGGCCTGGAGACATTCCCTCTTCCGAAGGCAGTAGGGGGCCTTAGTGGTCATCAAGCCCAGCCCCCCTGTTTAACAGAGGCTCAGGGAAGGACAGTGATTCCGCTAAGGTTACGGAGCAGGTCAGTGGCCAAAGAGACTAGCGAGCCCCTAAGAAGTAGTGGAACTGTTCTTGAATAGGAAGACAGGACTTTGGTTGTAATTCTAGTTTGACAAATCACCGCGTGACCATGGTCAAGTCACGTATCTCTGAGCATTTCCTCATCTGTATGCGCAGAGAATTGACTCAGAATCACAATCTCTGATTTAGGAAAGCTCAGAGACTGTACAGTACCATCCCTTTGTCAGGATGGATTCCCTCTAGCATGCCCGGTAGCGTAGTGAACCTGCCTCCACTTCCCACAACTTCCACTGATTAGATCGCTGGGGTTGAATCGGTAGTAAGGGTTCCTTTCATTGAGCTCCCCACCTCGCCTGGCCCACCTGAAGCCCCAGCCCCTGGGCCAGCACCTGATGGCATCGCTCCGCACGCGGAGACAGCCGGTGAGGTCCAGGTGTTCGAGCTGCGGGCAGCACCGGGCTAGTTCCTGCACGGTGGCATCCCCCACGTTCGCGTTGACAGCCAGGGAGACGGATCGGAGCTGGGCCCCTCGGTGCTGGGCCAGGTAGGTCACGGCCGTGTCCCGCAGCTGTCGGCATGCCGTGAGGTCCAGGGCCTCTAGGCACGGGCAGCGGTCGGCGAGGCCCCGGAGGGCCAGCCCATCCACCCAGTCGCAGTGGGCGAGCGACAGACAACGCAGCTGCGCGCAGCTCAAGGACAGGGTCACCAGGGCCCGGCGGCTGAGCCTCCCGCAGCCCGCCAGCCCCACGCGCCGCAGCCCGGGGTTCCGGCTCAGCACCGGCTCCAGGTCCTCATCGGACAGCCAGTCACGGCACGACTCCAGGCACAGCTCCTGAAGCCCCTCCGAGTCACGCAGCAGCCGGCCCAGGGCTGCCCTCGGGACCTGCGGACCCACCTGGGGAGGTGCCCACGGAGCTCAAACCTAGGTCCCGGCCCGCCCATCTCTTCCCCCGCTTCCCCCAAAAGTCAGACCAGGGGAGGGCCTCCGAGGATCCTGGGGCAGGTTCCCACTCCGGCCCGCACGCCCCGCCCCTCCAGGCCCCGCCCCCAGGCTTCGGGGAGAGGAGCAGTCACCTGTGCAGAGTCGAAGCTGCGCAGGCGCGCCAGGTGCAGCTGCACGAGCGCCTGGAAAGCTTTGCTGACGCGCTGCAGGTGGAGCAGCTGCCGCAGCGGGACGCGGCTGAGGATGTGCGGGAGCAGGACGTCCTCCCACGGCAGGTCCAGGAGCCTGGGGCGGGGACAGGGGACCCCGTGCCCTGGCCACTCACGCCCCGTGCAGTTCCTCGGGTTTGGGCCGGGTCCCCCGAACCTCACCCCACGCGAGACCCCCTTAGTCCTCCCCCGCCCCCCCAACCATGTCCCCAAGAGTGTCTCTCGGTGGTGTCCTCGGGATTCCTATGGTGCGGGGTTGCAGGACTCTTTCCCGGTGGAACCCTTCCTTTCATCATCCCTCCATCCCTTACCCATCCTGACCCAGTGGTGGGAGCGGGGCAGGGGGGCGGGGTGTTCCCCTTTTCTGGGCTCCCTCCCGTCCTCGGTACCTGACGGCCTCCGGCTCTTGCTCCCCGCCGGACGGCTCCATCTGTAGCCCCTAAGTCTCTGCCAGTCTTCGTTGCGCCTGCGCAGAGCTCCCCTTCGGCGGCTACGACGGCTAAGGAGCCGCCTAGCGGCCCATCAGACATGTTCAATCGATCGCCGTCTCCCGGAGCGTCCTGTACTTAAAGTCTCCCGGCCGAACCCTGAGCCCGAGGCGGAGAGGGCCTGGTCCTTTTTGCTTATGGAAGAGCCGGCGAGTTGCTGTGGTCCTTGAGCTCGGCGGGTGCGAGGACGAGAGTGAATGTCCCGCTGCTGGCTGGTCCAAAGAGACTGGAGGCTGGAGCCGTTCCTGGACCCGGAGCCTGCTGAGCTCCTGGGAGCACAGCCCCTGGCAGGGCTGATTGGGAGAGGAGCGAGGTCCTAAACAAGACTGAATGGGTCGTGTGCGCTCTGCGTCTCCTCTGTCTAGCTAGCTGACCCTGGGCCAGTTATTGCCCCTCTTAGAGCTTCAGTTTTCCAGCCTATAGAATAGGTGTGGGGTGGACTAAATAATCGATAAGGACCCTGACAGCCCCAAAATTCCGTTGACTGAAGCAGTAGTGACTGAATGGGCCAGTCCAGCTGTAAGCGCAGTAAATGGGGGTACTGTCCCCTCCTCCGTCCCTGTCTATGAAGTAGTAAGACTATGACCCTCTCCCATGCGTTCCCCAGACAAAGGGCGAAGACTTCCTTTCCCACAACCTTTCTACCACATAACTTCTGAGTTGGAAGGGTATTTACTGGTTAAATAGCTTCTAAGACAACTGAGTTTCAGAGGCTTCTACAAATGGGTCTCTCAATTACAATATAAACTCCTTTAGGTTAGGGACTGTCCTAGAACAGTTCCTGAAACTAGTAAAGACTTAATAAATGTTTTTCGTTCTTTTTAAGTGACTCAGAGTCATACAGCAAGTTAGCATCACAGCTGGAATGAGAATTAGGATATAATGACTCTTAAATTTAGGATCTTTCTTGCTGCCCCACATTACCTCTCTTTTCTGTATGTCCATTAGTGTAGCAACTAAACATATTATTGAGCACACAAGAGGGCACTATTAGGACAGATCAAATGCTCTTGCATCCATCTTCTCTAAAATATGGGAATCACAGTTCAGCAATTCTTTTTGTCCTTACAACACCCCCATGAGATGAAGACATTTCACAAAAGTGTCCACTTTGAAGGAATCTGTGGTTAAAAACCAAGACAACTCTCCTGATGCACAGCCCTGGGTCACACTGCTTTCTCAAGGGGATGTTCGTGTTCTGTACCACACTGCTTTTATTAAACATTTTATTTTTGGATAACAATGTTGGGAGACAGGAGGCATCCATCCACAGCTCTTTCAACTATCAACATTGAGGATATCCCTGGTGGCCATGCTGAGAAACTTGTGGAATCACCAGAATCAAAACCTTATTTCATCTTCTGCCTATTCTGATTTCTCCCAGGAAATCAGAAATCTCCCAGGAAAGTTGCTCCCAGGGACAACTTGGTCCTTATTTTGTCCCAGACTGGGAGGGTTGTAAGGATGGAAAAACTGCAGCAAATCCAGTTGGGAGCTGAATGAAGTCTGCAGGTCAGTATTCCTAACTAATCCTTTTATATTTGGATCACCCTGAAGCCCTTGCTCAAACAGAACTGCCAATCTGGAGATGGTCTGTGGTCTGCAGAGCCTTTTCAACTATCTGTAGCTTGGAGAATGTAATGCAGGAATTGATGGGGAAGGAACAGCATATTTTGGACTTTGTTGGAGTATAGGGCCTTAAAGTCACCAAATTCTTGTACCATTAAAATGTGGTGGTGTAAAGAAAAAAATACATGTCATCAAATGGCCCAGGTTTGAGACCCAGCTGGAACACATTACTGTGTGTTTCATTGATTTAGTTACAGCCTCGCTGAGCTCTGGTCTTCATCTGAGAGGGGATGATACTTATGCCACACAATTCTCAGGGATGTAAATAAAACATATTGAAAAGTGCTACATAATGATCATTGTGTTAATAGTTTGTGGCAGTTATTAAGCATTACCTGGACTTTTGTAGGACTTTATCTCTCCTTCCTCCCTTGAGTTTCCTGAGGGCTAGGACCCCATCTTCTTCTGTGTCTTGTTTCATGTTATTCTCCTTTAGACCTTCCTATATTCCAGCCTAACTAACCTACTTCTTTTAATTTGACATTCCATACTTTTGCGTAGGTTGCTCTGCTTCCCTGGAATATACTTTATACCTGTGCTTCTTAGAATCCTTTGTGTCCTTCCAGGATCAGCTCAGGATGAAGCTCGTATAGGAAGCCTTCTCTCTTATTGATGCTCTCCCCTTCCTCAAAATAATACTATATTTATTGCTTTAAAAAATATATTCCCACTCAGTTTCTTGAGGGGAGTGCTTAGTATAGTGCCTTCCACGTAGTAGGCACTTAATAAACGTCAGTTGAAGGATGAAATAAATGTGTCTCCTCTTCAAGATCGAGCTTGGAATGAGGCTTTGCACACACTGGTCCCCAAAAGCTGTGTGGATTGCAAATACCCTTTCACGTGTGATCTCATTAGGTACAACAGTCCTAGAAAGGATGCTGGATGGGTGTTGCCCTCATTGTTCAGATGAGGAAACTTTGAGCCAGATCAGATTGATGACTTGGCAGGGCAGGACCGGATGTCCCTCAGTGGAGCCTGGTCTTGCTAGAAATAGCAAGACTGGAAGGGATCTGGTTTAATTTCATTTTACAGAAGAAGAAACATGCATAAAAGGGACGTGACTTCCAGGATCACACAGCATGGCATGGGGAACTAGAACCCAGGTGTCTTTTCCCTGACTGGTCTGCACAGCGCCGAGCACCTAGTAGGTGCTTAATAAATGCCTGTTGAATTGGTTTTGGGGTTGCATTTCTGCAAAAGGGCAGAGGGAAGTTAGAGGGGCGAGAGCTTACACCTGAGCGGAAGGAGTCTAGAAACCTGGGACTGCGAGAAGTAAGGGGTTGGCACAAGGATGCCGTCCTTCATGTGGCCCCGCCCCCCGCGCAATCCCCCCTCCTCCCCGCCCCCCCTTTGTTCGGGGCAGTCAAGGCGCCTGCGCAGTGAGGCCCCCGCCGGGCGCTGTCCCCTTCAGCACCACGCGGAACCCGCGCAGCCCCCTCCCTTTCCCGCGGTGAGCCCCGAGCGCCCCCGTAGCACCCCTTCCCTAAGCTCATCCCCTTGATCCCCTCTACCACCCACTGCCTCGCGCTCTGCAGCCCCTTCCCTGCCCCGGCGCGTTACTATAGCAACCCTGGGCCACCAGCCCCTAAAATAGACCCCGCCCCTGCCCAGCCAAGGTCACCTCCTGGGGTCACTCCATCCTGTCCCCTGCCTCCGAGCTTAAGGCCTCGTTTCCTCATTACGCCTTGATCCTCCAGATCCTGTCTGGGGCCTCTGAGAAGTTCCTCCCGCAGTCTAGTCTCTGCCCCTCTTTCTGTACCTTCAGGGGCTTAGGTGTGGGGGCCATCCTGTATTCCTTTGTGATCCTGGACTCCTGGGTTCCAGTCTCAGTTCTACAGTTTGGGGAGGGGTTATCCCAGCCTCAATTGTCCCTCCATTCCCGGAGGGAATTCACCTCCTGCTCATTGGAAAAGTGGCCTCAGAGAGCAAATCCAGGGTGCACACATGTGCTGTGTAAGTAGGATATGTACGTGGTGTGTAGATAGGCCCAGTGCACAGTATGTAAATGTATACGTGTGTAGCATGTAGTCCTATGAGTGGTTTATAGCAAGGACACTGAGGTGTGTGGTGGTGGTGCATGTATCGAATGTTTAACTAGACATGCATGGGGCATGTAACATGTGTGTGATGAGGCACATGTGTGTACAACAGAGATTGGACTGCATATAGCAAAACCCCTGCATTGGGTGTAACAGGATATTTGTTAACATCTGGCATATATGGCATGCAATGAAAAATGTGTGGCATATAGCAGTGCATGAACAACTGCAACATGCATGACATGCAGGCACACATCATGTCAAGGCACAGTCTAAATGAGTGACATATGAGAACATGTGTGACATGCAGCAGGACATATATATCCTGTTATATATGACCTGTGTAGCATGTAAAAGAGTTGTGTAGTGTGTGGTCAGATCCACATGGGTTGGAGAAGCTTGATCCCTTTCCTTCCCTGAGAACACAGTCGCAGGCACAGCAGAAACCACCCCAGACCCTCAGAATCCCCTGTGTGTGGAGGGGGTGGGGTTCAGTCTTCTCCTCCTCCTGGGGCCTTAGAAGAGGTGTGTGTGTGTGTGTGTGTGTGTGTGTGTGTGTGTGTGTGTGTGTGTGGAGGGGGGATTAACTGAGCCTGAGGCTGAGCTGGAGGAAGGAGGAGAGGGAGGCGGGACCAGCTCAGGGTGGAGGGAGATGCTGGAGCAGCACGGTTGCAGGAAGGCTCATCCCGCTCTGGCTTGCTCTGGTTGCTTGGCCTGCAGCAGCGGTGAGTGTATGGTGTGGTGTATGTTTGGGGTATGTGATGGGCTGGGTGGTAGCCTCACCTCAGGGGAGTAAAAGATGAGAAGGGGAAGGAGGAGGGGGAGGAGATATGACAAACTAGGAGCACACTAGCCCCCACCCCAACACACACACACACACACACACACACACACATACACACATTCACCAGTCATCACACTCAAGGTCCAACCTGATCTTTGCCCCATTCTCTGGGCCATCTAGATGCCTGGACCAGAATCAGGTGCTCAGCCTAGTCTTGTCTGTGTTAAGGTACATTCAACCCAAAACTATTCAAGGGATTGGGGAGGTGGGGAGCTGTGGTGGCAGAGGTGTGTGTGCGCCTGTGTGCTAATCTCTGTGTGTGCTTCTTTATTCAGACCCCTTTTCCTCTCACCACCCAAGTTCTTTTCCTTCTGCCTGTCCTTGCATAACCTCCTCCCTTCCCACCCCCACTTCCATTACTACGCATCCTCCTCAGCAGGACCCAGAAGGGACTCAGTTCAGGGGACTCAGGCCCTGAATTACAGCCATCTCCCCTTCCTAGACCTTCCCGGTCCCCCCTACCCTATTGAGTTGCTCCTGGTTGCCATGGGGACACCTAGAGCTAAGGCCCACATGCCTCCTGAAATAGCTTCTATTCCCCCCATCTTATCTCCCCATTCAGACCAATTGTTTATGGAGGGAACTTTGCATGGGGCAGAAGACTAGACTGGACTCCAGGACTCCTTGCGTTTCTCCCATGCTTGTAGGGCTATTTGGGATGGGTGGGTCCTGGTCTTACTTGTGGGGGAGGGTAGAAGGGAGAGATTCAAATGGGTATTTAGTGAGCCACAACCAGAAAGGATTATTGACTGTCTTTTCTTAGGTTCCTCTTTTCAACTCACCCTTATCTTCTCCCTCCTCCTCTAGGCCTGTTTGAGGAGCATGCCTTCCCCCAACCCCACTGCTGGCCTCACCCTCCTGGCCTCCCCTGCCTGACCAGTTCAATCCCTGGCCTCCCCCCAGCATGGCCCAGGGAACCATGCGCTTCTGCTCTGAGGGAGACTGTGCCATCTCACCCCCTCGATGCCCTCGAAGATGGCTTCCAGGGGGACCTATGCCCGAGAGCCCCCCAGGGGGTGGGAGGGCCCAACTGGGCATGTATGGTAGTATGGGCTCCCTCGTTCGACGAGTGGTGGGTCCTGGTGGTGGGAGCAGGGAGTTAGGGCGAGTGACAGCACCCTGTACACCACTTCGGTGTACACCTGCTCCCCAGAGCCCTCCCTCACCTGCTGGGCCACCACAAAGCTCAGTGGTCATCTTCCGCTTTGTGGAAAAGGCCAATGTGAGGACAGTGAATGGGGGCCTCAGTAGAAGCCTGGACCTTGGGTCTCCCTCTCCTGGTACCTCATTCCCAGCCCAGCGACTTGCCCCTACCCTTGCCCCTAGTTCTGGTTCCAGTTCTGGCTTGAGCCGGAAGCTCCGGCTGGAGGCTTCCACTTCAGACCCACTACCTGCTGGGGGGAATTCAGTTCTCCTCACTGCCCGATGCTGCCCCCTGCCTGGGACCCCAGCCCAGCCATCCACAGGTGGAGATAGCCTCTATTCCTCCCTCCCAAATGGTCTGGGTGGGCCTCCAGAGGACCTGACCACTTTACTCCGAGGGCCCTCAAGCATTAACTGCCAGAACCAGGTATGTGCCTCCCCTCTTCCTTCCCTACTCTTACCCCTATAATCCCAACCTTCTAAAGGTGCTGAGATGCCCCGGCATCAGAATCTCATGAGAAATCTCATTGTCCTTGTGTCCCTGCTGAATCTTTCCTTTTCTTTTTGAATCTCTCCATGGGTCTCGTGTCTGTATATTTGATTGTCACTGTCACCACCTTTTGCTCTGTGTGTATGTGTTTGTCTCCCATCTCCTTGTCTCAGGGGGAATGCTGCTCCTCTCCCCGGGAAGTGTCTGCTCATGCCCAGCGGATTGCTCGGGCCAAGTGGGAATTCTTCTTTGGCTCTCTGGACCCCCCCAGCTCAGGTAATGAAGGGGACTGGGTGGGAACAGAAGGGAATCAAGGGGAAAAAGCTTCTCTGAACAGAATGCTTAGGGCTGATCATAGATTTAGAAGTGGAAGACATCTTACAGATCATCTAGTGCAACTTTTTACAGCTGAGGAAACTGAAGCTGGGAAAAGTTTAAATAACTTTCCCAAACTCATCTCTGAATCCAGACCATAGTCAGTCGGTTAATAAGCATTTATTAGGCTCCTACTTTGTTGCCAGGATCATAGTTTTAGAGCCAGAATGAAAACCCAGAGACCACACGGCCCAGACCCTTATTTTACAGTTGAAGAAACTGAGGGAAGTTAAGTGACTTGCCCAAGGCCACACAGGTAGTCAGTGACACAGGTAAGTAGAATCCAGGATCTTTGCCTTCTGAACCACTGCTGTTCCTGCTCTCTCATACTGCTTCTAGGACATGAGGAGAGACTGTCTTATTCATCCATAGTGGGGTCCCTTCTCATCTTAGGGCTGAACTCAGAACCTGGAGGCAACGGGTTGGCAGGAAGAAATACCCCTTGCTTCCTTTTGCCCCAGCCTGCTCAGTCTAAGGCTAAACAAGTTAAGAGTGTGGAGATCATAAGACCCAGAGAAGGGAAGGTTAGTTCTGCTTGGGTCTCAGAACTATCTGACTGAGGATACTGAGTTGAACTTGCAGCAGAGAGATGTAACTCAAATATTAGAAAAAACCAAACTCTGGCCCATGATGGTAGTGGGAAGCTGACTACAGTAATCTAAGGGGTTGACAAGACAAGAGGACGAAGGGGCGAAGGAAGGAGGCACTAAGTTATCCAGAATGACCTTCCCTGACACCCCTCTCTTCCTTTGATCTGTGCTGCAGGTTCCCAACCTCAGAACCGAGAGTGGGAGCAAACATCAGCTAGAGTCTCCAGGGAGGGGCTGGGGCATAGCTCCGAGGTGACCACAGGACGGGTGACTAAATATTCAGAAACCGACCTGGATGCAGTGCCCCTTCGGTGCTACCGGGAGACAGACATTGATGAGGTTCTGGCTGAGCGAGAGGAGGCTGATTCAGCTATTGAGAGCCAACCCAGCTCAGAGCCCCTGGGTACGGCCAGAGTCCTCCAGCCTGCCCCTCGGCCAGTCCCCAGCCTGGACAGTGCCAGTGAGGAGGAAGATGCTGAGGAGGAGGTGGACGACGAGGTGTTCGAGGCCTCAGAAGGGGCCCAGTGAGCAGGCCAGGGCTGGGGGCCAAGGGCAGAGGACTGGGTCTGGGGGATGGGGGGAGGGGGCGCTGAGGGAGAATGCAGTGGTGATTGTCTTGTTATACAAGGTCAGAGGAGGCAGAATTGGGGGCTGAGGAAGTCAGGAAAAGACCATGAGAATTGTAGGGTAGCATATGGAGATGGGTGGGGATCCCTTTCCCCTGGCCCCAGGGTCCTTCTGAAGCCTCATCTCCTTTCCTAAGATGATGACAAAAATAGAATGGAGAGGGGAGGGGAAAGGATCATGAAGAGTGAGATTAGCAGGGAAAGGAGAAGAGGAGGGGGAGGGGAATAAATATAAACAGGGCAGGGTGAGACTAGGCAGGGAGACCTGGTTTGGAAGAAAAGATTTTTTTTGTAAGGGATAACGTGCCTGGGTGACCTGGGCTAACCTAAGAGTAACAATGGGAGAGAAGCTAGTTCTTGCTCTTTGGATTGGGAGGGAGCAGAAGTGGAGGGAGGGGGGTAGGGGACAGCCCCTTGACCTCTGGACCAGCTCTGACCTCTCCTTCTCCCTGGATTCATTCGCCACCTAGGCCAGTGGCCATGCTGAGTCCCTGTGGGGCCCTCAAGTCCCCACTGCCCTTCCTGCCAGGCTCCAGCCCATCTGCAGATGGCCCAGACTCCTTCAGCTGCATCTTTGAAGCTATCCTAGAGTCACACAGAGCCAAAGGCACCTCCTACACCAGCCTGGCCTCCCTGGAGGCCCTAGCCTCGCCAGGCCCCACCCAGAGTCCCTTTTTCACATTTGAACTGCCCCCCAATCATCTGGCTCCCCAGCTTGATCCCCAGCTGCCAGCCCCATTAGCTCCACTGGAACCTGATTCAGGGACCAGCTCAGCTGTCGATGGACCCTGGACAGAACGTGAAGAAGAGGAGGAGGAGGTTAGAAGAGGGGTTGATTCCACTCAGAACAGGGCTCCACCTAGCCCTTGCCACTCTGAAGACAGCTTTGGTTTAGGACCTTTGCCTGTGGGTAGGTGAGTGACCGCAATGATTCTTAATCCCTGCCTGAGAAACCACTCTGGGCAGGGGAGGATCCTTGACTGGGGTTGTGGAGGAAAGATGGGAGGGGATGGCAGAAAGGGGGCATAGGGAGGTTGGGAAAGACTTGTGCCATTTTTCCCTCCTCACTTTGGGGTGTGGTGTGTTTTGGTTTCTTAGGACAAGAAGTTCTACTTTGGGGAATGGGTGTTAACAAAAACACCTTCATTCTACTCTGTCCCCTAACTTTTCCCCTCCCCTCCTTAGTACTCATAGAATTAGCAAAGGCCATTACTATGTTTGGTTCCCCTGGGAGGTGGAGACAGACTGGAGGAACAGATACAGCCAAATATGTGTGTGTGTGTGTGTGTGTGTGTTCTTCAGGAAGCCCCGTTCCCTAGAAAATCATTCCCTGACCACCCAAATGCTGCCATTTTCATAGCCACATTCTAGCCCCTCAAGACCCTGAGCACCAGAATTCTTTCTTCCTGGCTAGTCTAATCTCTATTCTGTTTTCCTGGAAGGGACATTTCTCCTAGGAGTTGGGTGTGTGTATGTGCACATCTCTGGTAGCATAGGGGCTTCACATAACTTTCTCCCCTTGTCCTTAGTAAGACCATATTTCAGCAGGGAGGGAAGGAGGGGGAAGTTGCCCTCTACTGAAAAAGACTTCTGCCCCGCCCCCAGCTACCCTTGAAGTGTGGTTTCCATGGCAACCAGAGGGGGTGGCCTAGGAGACCAAGTTGCTTAGCAACCAGGAGTTTCTAGTTTCTGTCTCTGGGGCCAGGTGGCCCAGGGAGGTGGGATGGATGGGAGTGGGGAGGAGGAGCAGGAAAGGAAGGCCAGGAGAGCACCATTTTTCCAAAGCATCTAACCCTAGAACAAGAGAAGGGGTAGATGAGATCAAAGGCCTAGAAAAGCACATTTTTTCTTTCCTGCTGGCCTGCTTCCAACAGCCTTCCCTAGGCCCAATGCTCCTGAGAGTTAGAAGATGGAGCTAGAGCTCACACTACAGCAAGAAAGACATGGGGTAGATTTGAGAAAGAACTTTCAGGGAAGAGTTGGGACACTAGAGGCTAATGATGAAAATAGACAACCTTTTCCTTCCCCCTGTTTGTCTGGGATGGAGGCAGGGGTTGACCAGGATGTTTTTTTGGAGGATCCCAGGAGACTCAGGGGTCCTCCCTCCTCAGCGCACTCTGAACCTCATTGCCACTCCCCTTCAGTGACCCCCCTCTGAGCCAGCTGGTGTCGGATTCTGACTCGGAATTGGACAGCACAGAACAGCTGGCCCTGGGTAGCACTGATACCCTGTCCAATGGGCAGAAGGCTGACCTGGAAGCTGCCCAGAGGCTAGCCAAGCGTCTCTACAACCTGGATGGCTTTAAGAAGGCTGATGTGGCCCGGCATTTGGGGAAGAAGTATGGAGATGAGGAGGGAGGGCTGAGCCATGAGGATATTCTGGCCCTGGGGGTGTCCTGGCCCTGGGGTGTCATGGCTTCTGAGGGTTTCTCCTTACCTTCCCTAGCCCCTGAAAAAAGTCCCTGCCTTGCAGATTTTCTTGGCTCCAGGGTTCTTCCCAGACCTAACCTCTTCCTTTCTTCTTGTTGATTAAGCACCAATTCCACTGACTGAGCTTGAGCACTTGGGGTGTCTGGGTGTGGGGCAGCACCAGGGTCACTTTCTTCTCCTGGCCCCAAGCATAACTTCCACTCCTGCCTTGTCCCCCCAGCAATGACTTCAGTAAGCTGGTAGCTGGAGAGTACCTCAAATTCTTTGTCTTCACCGGAATGAGTCTGGATCAGGCACTCAGGTGGGTTCTTTCCCTCTTCAAAGCATCTGCTGGATCTAGGAGCGGATGCCCCATCCTAATACATACATAATGTGCTAGCTGGACCCAGCCCTCAAGAAGCCAGACAAAACCAGACTGTGAACAGTTTTTAAGTGCCTGGGTCTCAGCTCCACCTCCACACAGGGCAGTGTGTTACCCTGTCTCCTCCTCCCCAGGTCTTCCCATGCCATTCAAGGTAGCATGGGGGCTCAGGTGTGGGCTGGAAATCAGAGGGTTGCAATGACATTCCATGCTGGTGATGATATCCATCTTTTCCTGGGTCTCCTTCTCCCCAGGGTGTTTCTGAAGGAACTGGCTCTGATGGGGGAAACCCAGGAGCGGGAGAGAGTTCTGGCTCATTTCTCCCAGCGCTACCATCAATGTAACCCTGGGGCCCTGTCTTCTGAGGGTGAGGGGATTGGGAGCTTGGGGGTAAGGGGGTGGGGAATGGACCCTCTTCTCATAGGCACAGACCCAGAGACAGAAGGGTATAGTCACTTGGGCATCTGGGTATGCTTAGGTGTGAATGGACATATAAGTAGAAACATGAACTTGTGTGTATGCATACAAATATTTATGTATCTTTGGGGGAGCCGTGGAACTTAAGTGGGAACATTCACACTTTTGTAATGTTCAAAGCTTATCTACACATTTAGCCATCCTGTTGTTGAAGTCATTTAGCTGAGGGTCTGTTCCTTGAGTCAGGTTTCTACTCCTCTGTGTGGACAGAGCCTTGGGGTCCGGGAAAACCACACAGGGGAAATAGAAAGCCCTAAGTGGGACTGGGAGTAGAGGAGACAGAGGGGGGGGGTCTATACTGACTAGCTCCCTCCTCCCCAGATGGAGCCCACACTCTAACCTGTGCTCTCATGCTGCTGAACACGGATCTTCATGGCCACGTGAGTGGAGAGGCTTGGGGGTGTAGGGTACTGCAGGCATTGGGAGGGGCAGAAGAAAGGGGACTGGGCTGATTTCCCCATAAACTCATGGGCTTCTCTATGTCCCCCACCTCTCTTTTAGAACATTGGGAAGCGAATGACATGTGGGGACTTCATTGGGAACCTAGAGGGCCTCAACCAGGGGGGTGACTTCCCAAGGGAGTTGCTTAAGGTAGGGGCAGCTTTGGGCTACCATCTGGAGAGGAAACTGAGGCCACATTTTGTGGGAGGAGGCTGGATCACATCTGGGGAGGGAGCTGGTTTACATCTGAAACTAGCCGAAAGACTAACCACAACCCTTCCACATACACACCCCACACACAGGGAGTGGGGGGGCTTTGTTTCTGACTCTACATGGAGGCTATGCTCCTGTGACTCAGACCCTGAGCTCCTCCCCCTCCCTACTAGTCACGCAAATGCTAAGCCCTACGCCTGAGAGTCTGTTCGAGGTTTGTGCTAATGTGTCCTAACCATGCAGTCTGTCTATGCAAAGCTCGATGAGAGTCACTACTGAAGAGGAGGGGGAGGGAAGTAACATCTTGCAGAGATGCACCGCCCAAAGGCTCTCATATATACTGTCACACAAATTCCCCCTTCCCCCCCACTTTTGTTTTCCATTCCCTGGATCCAATCATTGTATCCCTGGGGGAAGGAGTGGGGTAGGGAGTACATCCTTGTACCATGGAACTCCTAGAGTGACACTGTCTGCAGAACCATAGGATGTCAGAAAGAGGGCCTGAGAAATCACCCAGTGAAATCCCCTTATTTTGCAGGTGAGGAAACTGAGGTCCAGAGAAGGACCTGTCCAAAGGCCATAAATTGAGACAGTGCTAGAGCCAGGACTAAACCCTTATTTCCTGACTCCCTAGCACTGAGTTTTGTCATCTGTATCATTCCACTTTGAGCAGAACAAGAGGAAACAGCAGCAGAAGGGAGGGGGCTAAATGTGAAAAGGAGTCAAGGGACCCTATATTAGGTCTTCTGTCTTTCAGGCTAGTGTTTTTTCCACTATGGCACAGTTTTACAGGCATACAAACCTAGGCCAGAACAGGGCCCTGGGCAGGGCAGAATAGGAGCGGGGGAGGAGGGAAGAGAGACTACCTTGGGTAGAGGCTTTTAGGAGAGAGTGGAGCATCCTTCCCATGTCTCCCTCCCTCCCTTTCTTCCCATCTGCATCCACATCCCCAGGACTCTCTCCTTTGTACCCTTGGCTTTCAGTGGAGGGGCTAAGTAGGAATTGAAGACTGATAACCTCCAAGCTGTAGGAGTAGGGTGGGAAGGCATCTTTTTATACCTTAAGCTCCGACCTTACATCGTAGAACACTGCCACACACTGCACACCTGCAACAGGGGCATGATTGTGAGACTGTGTGAGCAGGGGGTGTGTCTGTGAGTTGAGCAGATCTGTCTTCCAGCTCCGTGGAGGTGTGAGTTGGGCGTGTCTTGTGTTGTTTATGGTTTGAGTTGGGGTTGGGTATACCGGGTTCTTTCTAATCCGCCTCTTGGATGGAATTATTTTGGTCATCCTATCCATTACCCTCCTTCCCGCCTCCCCCCATCCTATTTCCAGCTATGGAGCTTAGAATATGGAAAGGTGGGGAAGCCTGACATCAAAATTAGAATAAGGGTTTTTGGTTAATATTTGCTGCCCTTCCCATCTCCTAGTAGGATCCCTAGAAACTCCCCCCTCTCCAGGCTTTCTTCATCTTCCTCCCCCAGCCCCATCCGGTCCAGGAGCCCCCGCCCAGTTCCCCTCTCCCCTCCTCTCCTCTCACCCTCTTACTTTGTCCCTCCCCTCACACCCTACCTAAACCCCTCTTCTCCCTCTGCCTTCTCCTCTCCCCCCATCTTTCCTTGTCCTCCTCTCTCATTCCCCGGGTTTGGCGCCCCACTCCCTGCCTGGGACTCTCCTTCCCTCTCCTTCTCCCCCTCCTCCTTCCACCCCCCCTCCCTCTACTCTCCCCCTCCCCGCCGCCTCCCTCTCCGTTTGCTGCAGAGCTGAGAGCACCAGCGCCGCCGCCGCCGCCGCCGCCGCGGTCCATCCCTTTCTGAGTCTCTCCCCCAACCCTCCGCAGGTCTCCCGCCGTCTCTCCAGCTCCCTTGGGTCCGTTTCAGGGCCAGAAGGGGCTGGGGGCGTGCCGGAGAGGGGGAGGGGGGTGCTGAACATCTGCGGCCCCGGCCCCGGCCCCAGCCTGGGTCCCTGCGCCGTCCGTACGGTGGGGGTGGAAGGAAGGCTGGGGGCGCAGGGCCCGGGGATGGCGGCGGCGCCGGGAGGGACCTGGGGTCGCTGAGGGCCGGGGCCGGGGCCGGGGCCGGGGCCGGGCTGGCCGGGGCGCAGCATGATCGGCGTCAACAGCATTCACAGCAGCGCCGGGCGGCTGCGCTCGCGCTCGCTCTGCTCCGTGCGCTACGGGCGCAATTACCGCGGAGGCGAGACCTTCTGCTACGGCTGGCCCCAGCGCTCGCGCAGCCTCAAGCCCGTGCTCTACACCGACCTGGTGGTCAGCCGCCTGCAGAGCCGCAAGAAGAAGAAGACGGTAAGGGCGGGCGGGCGGGCGCCGGGAGGGGGTGGACCCGTCATCTCGCGCCCGCCGCTGCCCCCCGCTCCACTGGACTGACGCGCCCCCGCAGGGACAGAGGGACGGAGCGAGCCCCAGGCAGGCGGGCAGTCTTTGAGAACGACTCGGGGATAAAGGAGGGGACCAGGATAGTGAACGGGGGTGGGGATAGGGGTATCCAAGAAGGGCTGTGCTCGTGGCTGCGTTGGAGGCTGGGGCTCGATCGGGAGGCTGGAATAGTGTCTGCGGAGGGAGGTAGCCGGTGATGGAGCTGTGATGGGGGCGTTTGGATTGCCTGTGAGGGTAGCTGTGGGGGTGTCAAGTTGTGAGTGTGTATCTGCGATGTGAGTGTTGGGGATGAGAACCGGGTGTTGCATATATGAGGGTCGTATGCCTGAGTGCATGTGCAGGAGACATCAGGGCTTGTTTCATCACACAATATGCTCAGACATCAGGGCACACAGGGAGCCGCCAGGACCCTCCACGGCCTCCTCTCCAACAAACATATTACCTGTGCACTTGCGTCTTTATTTCGCGTCTGTACACAACTCACATGTACACGGCATCATACACATAATTCACATGCTCACATTACAAACCACCATTCCTTCACAAGGCAAATTGACAGAAGAAACACCCCCACAATCACACTAACACAGGCAAGGAAAGCACACACTCATGCAGAGACACCCCCACAGACAGACACATACTCACACCCTCCTATGAGTGCAGGGGTCCCAGCTCCAGCAGCCTCTTCTTTCCTTCCCCAAGCCTGCAGTTCTGGTGGTCCCATTTCCACTGGAGGAGGAATGATTGGAAATTGGAAGGAGAGGAGAGACTCCCCCACCTCACCTTCCCATCCACCCAATATCCTGGTCATTTCTCCCCTGGAAAGTCTGCTCAATTTTGCAAACATTGATTAAACATCTGCTGTGTGCCAGAATGCTGTTCTAGGCATTGGAGAAGATACAAGAGTCAGTCCCAGGCTTGTGTGTTTTGAGATTCTCTCTCTCTTGACTTTGGTAGCAAAGGGATGGGACTGGGAAGCAAGGTTGTGGAGTATTTCCCAGGATGTCGTCCCCCAACGGAGCCTCTGTTCGGTTTCTATATCAGTTAATAAGAGTAAAAGGATCAGGAAAGCACAGAGCTATTCTGTCTAGCTTCCCCCATGCCGAGACCTGGAGCAATGAAGCCAGTGGTAGTGGGAGGGCCTGGTTGTATTCTGGGGAGTAGGAACTGGGTAGTAGGAACTCAGTCTGTGCCTGCCTCTGAACTGTGTTTCTTCCTCTCTTCCCTCTAGGCTCTGTACAGTTCCATCAAGAATGAGAAGCTTCAGTGGGCCATGTGAGTTCCTGGGGAGATGGGGTTGGGGGAGGACTAGATTGGATAGCAGGGTGATGGGCCCCTTCACTCTCCTCAGTTCCTCTCTTCCTTCTTTGGTGCTAACCAGGCCAGGCTCTGCCTCTCATCTCCAGGCTGTTATGACAACATCAGTGGAGGTTTCCGGGAGGAAGGAGGGGAGGGCATCCAAGGAAGCAGTCCAAGAATGGGAGGGAGACAGAATAGGGGAAAGCTTGGTCATATGAAGGGATTGGAGAGGACAAAGACCCAGGTGCTGAAAAGTTTGGGACAATTGAGCCGTGAATTTAGTATGCCCCCACCCACATATATAGAGGTCCTTCCTTGCTCTTGGGAGAAAGGTGGATATTACTGAAGAAGGAGATGTGGTTCCAACATTAGAGAAGGAAGTGGATTTGCTCAGTCCTCTCAGTTGGTTAACTTGCTAGTCTTTACTCTTTGTTACAACATGAATGCTGCTCTTGAGGGAGGTGTGTTCTCCCACAGTTTAGCTGCAAGGCAAGGTTCCTGCATGAGCTCCCTCAGCTTCCTTCATCCCCACCTCAGAACTCCAGCCTCAGAGTAATAGGATTCCTTCTTTCTCCCCAAGTTAACCATTCCACTTTGGTTCCACTCCTTTCATTCTTCTTGGGATTTTGCACCATTATATATCTTCTTTTAGAGTCATTGAATCTTAGTGGAAAGGTATCTCAGAGGCCAAAGCCATCTAATCCAAGCTTTGCTTGTGCAGGAATTCCCCCCAAACATCCCCACAAAACAGTCATCCAGCTTTCTTCATTTGAAATCCTCTAAGGGCTGTGGGGGAGAAGCTACTTCCTCTGGAGGCAACTGATTCCACTTTTGAACAGTTCTAGTTATTAGGAAATGAGTCTGCCTTTTTGCCACTTTCAATACCTACTGCTCTTTTATCTTCAGTCCTATCGAATAATAAGCTTCTCAGGGAGCACAGACTGTTTTTGATTTTGTCTTTGTACTACTTATGGATTAGCATAGTACCTGGAACGTAGTAGGTGCTTAATAAATGCTTATTGAATGAATGAATCTCTTCTGCTTTACTTCCTTGCCTTCTGCCCATAACATGTTCAGGTCTCCCCTATTCGAAAACAAAACTAAACCAATCCTCTGACACTACTACATCCTCAATTTGTTGTCTCATCTATCTCTTCTCTTTTTGCTGTCGAAGTTCTAAAAGGAGTGGTCTGGATTACTGATCTCACTTCCTCCCCCACTCCACAGTTAAACACTGCACTTTGTCCTCCATTTCCACTAGTCAACTGAAAGTGCCTTTTCCTACCCTCTTCTTGCCTAATCTGATGACCCCTTCTCAGTTCTCTTCTTCCTTGACCTGTGTTGTGTGTGTGACACTATTGACCATCCTATTTTTTTTAATATTTTCTCCTTTGGCTTCTGTGATTCTATATGGCTTGTTTCTCTCCCTGCCTTTCTGACCATTCCTTTCCCACCTTCACTGGCCCCTCCTCTTCCTCTTCCTCTTCCAGGATCCCAAGACTCTGTCCTTGGTCCTCCCCTGTTCTCTCTCTATACTCTAATTCCTGGTGATCTTATATATTCCTGTGACTTCCTTTAATAATTCTCAAATATACATCTCTGGCTCCATTTCCCTGTTCAGCTCAAGTTTGCATTTCCAACTGAGAGAGATTGGAGAGTCCAATGATGAAATAAAATATAATTCCTGCCTTCAGAGAGTTTACAGTCAAATAGGGGCCTGGTGTATCCCCCATGTATATCCAAAACCAAACCCAACATCTTCCACTCCACAAAGCAGCTCTTGTTTCTGACCCGACTTCCTCATTTCTGTTAATGGCATCACTGTTCTCTCAGTCACTCAGGCTCAAAACCTCCGTCATCTTTGACTCCTCCCTCTTCCTTGATACTTTATCCAAACAGACATCAACATCTCATAGGTCTGTTTGTTCCCTCTTTTCATTTCTACTACCATCACCCTAATAAGTCATAGATCTATCACTGAGATCATCACAATTGCTTCCTAAATCTCCTTCCTGCAATCTAGCTCACAAATCCCTGCCAGAGTAATTAATTGTCCCAAAGCACAGCTCTGTCTGGTCATGTGCTCACCTTGCTGTATTCAAAAACCTTCAGTGTTTCTCCATTGACCCTAGGATGAAGCCTGGAGTATTTAGTATGGCATTCAAACCTCTCCCTAATCTGACCCTAATCTATCTTTACAATTTTATCCCTGCCTTTACTGTAGGCAAGTTATCTCCCAACACAATCCGTGCTTTCTCGGTTCTGTTCTTATGCTCATGGTCTGGACTGCCATCCCTCCAAACTCTGTTTGCTTAAAAAAAAAAAAAAATTCTACCATACTTCAAATTGGTACCTTCCATGAAGTCTTTCCTGATTTGGCCTCGATGGAAGTAATTTCTTTGTTTTTATTGCTTTAAGTATTATGTTCTGATTTGTTTGGTATTAATCTTGCTAGGACCGTGCTTTCTATTTCTCTGAACTCTCTTATCCTGCACATAATTAGCACACGGTAAACATTTGTTGAGGGAAAGAATGATGAAGAATAAACTAGTTGAGTTTGCTCAGTTACATGGTGAAGTCCATATCTACCATCACTGTAAGCCAGGGCGACCAAGAGTCTTCCTAGTATTCCCAGAGGGGAGTTGTGAGCTTTGTCTTGAAGGATATTTTTGGATGCTTGGAGGAGAAGGCCCAGGCTTCAGAGAGAAAGGAGGAACGGTGTAAAGGGAGATGAGGAAAGGGAACAAAACGGAAAAATTTTGTACTAATGGGACCAACAAGCAGTTGTGAATCCATAAATAAGAGGTAGCTAACGTTACATATGCTCATCCAAAGCGGGCAGAGACCACGACTCTCTTTCCTTCTGGCTGCCCCCAGTGTCTCTTGCTGGTTGCTCTAGACCCCAGATGGAAGTTGCCATACGTCAGATTATATTCCTTCCTTCTTCCTTTACTGCCTCCTTCTCCGATAGGAGGAGGAAGCCCTGTGTAGAATCCTCCAGTCTTCCTGTGTTGTCACTGGTTAGCAGAGCTGTAGATTTAATCATTTTAATTGGTGTTGCTAACTGAACCCATGATCCCTGCCAGCTTAGCCAGTCAGTAATAGAGGATACAAGGATGCTAGGTCTGCTCATTCATCATCAAAAAAAGGTCCCCTGGTAGTAAGCTCTTGCAATAGTCAAGTCATTGATTTATTCAATAGATATTTCTTGAGCACAGTCTGTATGTGTAACGTCTTGTTCTGCAAGCAGTAAGGTTTTAAGGTTCTGGATAGAATGAGAGAGGCTCCTCAGATAGTCCCAGGTTTAAGAGAGAAGCCTTGACTATGGGTTGTCATAGGGACAGAAAGAGCTTATAGCTGGAGTTGGGAAGAACTCTGGGAGGCTGGAAGGTGGTTGGGTTCCCGGACTGAGCCAACTATCCTGCAGCGATGAAGAGGAACTCCGTCGCTCCCTGTCTGAACTGGCTGACCCAAATCCCAAGGTCATCAAGAGGGTCAGTGGTGGCAGCGGTGGTGGCTCCAGCCCTTTCCTGGACCTGTCCCCAGAGCCTGGTGCTGCCATTTACAAACATGGCCCCCTAGTGCGCAAGGTGCACGCGGACCCTGACTGCAGGAAGAGTATGTGGGAAGGGAGGAAACACTGGGATAAGGGGGGGGAGGGTCCTTTTTCTGGATTTCAGCCCATGGAGCTGAATGAGATGGGAACTGGATGGGTTGGTGGTATCACTCTCCTCTTCCATGGCCATATCTGTGAATCTGTCCCTCCTAACTCTCCCCAACCCAGCGCCCCGGGGGAAGCGTGGCTGGAAGGCTTTCCATGGCATTCTGAAAGGGATGATCCTCTACCTACAGAAGGTGCCAGGGAATGGGAGGGAACCAGGGGAGTGGAGAGCAGGGGAAGGGCTGGGCCTCGTTAGGGTTTCTCAGTGCATCCATGATCCCTGAGACTTGCCCTGGAGGATATGTGTGTGCTCAAAATATAGAGTGAGGAAGCAAGGTCACTGGGGGATGGGTCGGATGCTGGGGCTGGGTCTGGGACAGGCTGAGCTGTATCTGTGCATTGGCAGGAGGAGTACCAGCCAGGCACGGCTCTGGTGGAGGAAGAGTTGAAGAATGCCATCAGTATCCACCATGCCCTGGCCACCCGCGCCAGTGACTACAGCAAGAGGCCTCACGTGTTCTACCTGCGTACGGCAGACTGGCGGGTTTTCCTTTTCCAGGCACAGTGAGTCACAGCCCTAGACTCAGTCATGTCCAGTGTAGAGCTCCCAGACCCTGGAGACCTGACCCTGGTCAGGCTCAGAGTCCTTCCCACTGTGGTGAGGGGGTGCCTCTACCCGGGCCTTAGAGAGTTATCCCCACCTCACCCCTAGGAGCTTGGAGCAGATGCACTCCTGGATCACCCGCATCAATGTGGTGGCGGCCATGTTCTCTGCTCCCCCCTTTCCAGCTGCTATCAGTTCTCAGAAGAAATTCAGTCGCCCTCTGCTGCCCAGTTCTGCCACCCGCCTCTCCCAGGTAACGCTCTCTCCTCTCCTGCCTTTCCCCCCTAGGAGAAGAGAGAACTGGATTTGGAGTCCAAGGACTCCAAGGTTTGAACCCTGTGTCACAACCCTCCCCTTGGGTGATCTCGGGACAGGTCTCTTCCTCTCCCCAGGTCTCAGTTTCTAAAGCAAGGGGGTTTTGGACTCAATGACCCCTAAACCTCATCCAGCTCTACATTCTACAGTCTTCTGGGAAATACCCCAATGCAGGCTTTTTCCCTATCTTAAGAATGCCCTTGGACTGCTCTCCATGCCCTGAGGGATACGGGACCATGGGCGGGTGTGGACCCATTGAGGCTAGTGGTCCTTTCCCTCCCTGGGCAGGAGGAGCAGGTGAGGACGCACGAAGCCAAATTGAGGGCCATGGTGTCTGAGCTCCGGGAGCACAGGGCTCACCATCAGCAGCCAGACAGGAAGGGGAAGAGCAAGGAGGCCGAGGAGCAGCGGCAGAAGGAAGCCTACCTGGAATTTGAGGTGTGGGGCTGTCACCCCTCAGACCCAGAGCTCTGCAGGGGCTGCCCCGGCCCACCCCTTCAGTCCAAGTCCCTCTTGGTTCAGTTGGGAGTTACTGAGCATTTGCTGTGGGCAGGGAGCCATGTGAACATGGGCAAATTTGAACTCTGCCTCAGTTTCCTCATGGGCAAGAGGAGAGGCTGGGGTATTCTGTGAGGCCCAACCACCAACTCCCCACAGAAAACACATGATTCTTGAGAATGTGCCAGGTCATGGGGGCTCAAGTCCCCGAGATGGCAGTGAGGTGTCCTGAATGGCCCCAGTCCTGAGTCCTCAGACACAAGCCTGAGCTAGCCGTGGTGAGGCTCCGGAGAGCGGTCATGGGCAGTGATGGGCTCTGGGCTCTGACATCCTTTGGCTCTCACATGCCTGTTTCCATGCTCTCTTCCTCTCTCAGAAATCTCGTTATGGCACCTACGCAGCGCTGCTACGGGCCAAGCTGAAGGCGGGCAGTGAGGAGCTGGAGGCTGTGGAGGCTGCGCTGTGCCAGGCTATGCCAGGGGGCATTGAGGATGGGCTCCCTGCATCCTGCTCCAGCCCCACCCTGCAGCCCGAGCCACCTCCACACACCAGGCCACACCGCTCTGGTCCTGAACCCAGGGTAGGGGGCAGTGGGCGGCAGAAACCCTGACCCGTGGGTAGGGGCCAGGAGGGAGGGGACAGCGACCGCCAGCCGGCCACCTGCATGACCTCTGACCCTGCCCCAGCCAGGGCCTGACTGCGCCGGACGCGGGGCCCCGAAGGCACCGTGGACACTGCCCAAGCTAAGCCCCAGGGGCTGGGGCCATCCACCAAGGCTCCCCATTTTGTGATACCATTTTGCACTTTTTCTTATTCAATGGTGGGAGGGTTGAGGGAGGGATCTTTCAATGACATTTTTTTGGGGGGAGGGCACATGCTGGGGGGCCCCACTTTCCTGCTTTCTATTTGGGCCTCCTGGACCCCTCTCCCAGACACCAGCAATCCCCCCTGTCTCGGGCCTTGTCCTGGGGGGATGGTGGGTATCCCCAGGGGTATGGGAGGCTTGAGTCTCTCAGGCTTTCCTGTTTCTCTGGGCCCTCAGCTGTAGGCCGAGCTGGTTTTCTCTCCTCTCTCTCTCTCTCTTTCTCCCCCGCTCCTCTTCTCTCTCTCTCTCTATCTCCCCCACTCCTCTTCTCTCTCTCTCTGTCTCTCTTTCTCCCCTGCTCCTCTTCTCTCTCTCTCTTTCTCCCCCGCTCCTCTTCTCTCTCTCTCTCTCGATCTCTCCCGCTCCTCTTCTTTCTCTCTTTCTCTCCCTCTCTCTCTCCTTCTGCTCCTCCCTCTCTCCTCATTCTCTCTCTCTCTCTCTTTCTCCCCCGCTCCTCTTCTCTCTCTCTATCTATCTCCCCTGCTCTTCTCTCTCTCTTTCTCTCTTTCTATTCCTCTCTCTCTCCTTCTGCTCCTCCCTGTCTCCTCATTCTCTCTCTCTTTTTCTCCCCCGCTCCTCTTCTCTCTCTCTCTCTCTCTCTCTCTTTCTCTCTCTCCTCATTCTCTCTCTCTCTCTCCTTTTCTTCTCTTACCCACAAGGGCTTTCTCTCACCCTGGAGCTGGAGTGGGGTGGGGTGGACACAGGGCCCCCAGATGATACAGTTTCTGGCAGGGCATCAATGCCCCCTGTACATAAGACCGGTGGCAGGGGTGCTAGGGGAGGGGCAGTGACCCCAAAGCCCTCCTTCTGGCACCTTTGCCCCCTCCTGACCCCACCTTCTGTATAGTCCCCAACACAATTAAAACCTGCTCTGGAGCCCCCGGCTACGTCCTGACTCTTTCCTGTGTCCATATGGCAATGTCTCCATGGAGCTGGCACGGATAGGTCACATGATGCATGAGGTGGGGGTGAGAGCAGAGAATTGGAGCCTATGTCCTCGGGTGAGGTGGTTGGGTTCCCCAACCCCCACATACCTTTATTCATCAAAACCAAAGGACCAATCAGGGCATTAAATAAGGGTATCTGTACAGCGGGCGCCTCCAGGGGCAGGCATGCTGTGGGCACAGTTGGCATCAGTGCACCTGTTCCTCAGGGTGCCTGTGGGTGAGCTCCCCAGGAGGTGTGGGTACCATGCTCATCTTCTCCTGTTCCTCTTCCACTGACTGACTACCGTAGGCACTGTCCTCCTTCACTTCTGAGGAGGGAAAGAGGAAGAAGGGGGTTCAGGGTCTATTCCCTCCCCCAAAGCCAGCCCAGATCACAGAACCCAGAACTCCCCTAGACAGAGTTCACCCTCTAAGACCATCATGGTGCCCACTGCCCTGGGGTCCCCATCTGTAAACAGGTCTCACCCAAGTTTAGAGCCAGGTCCCTAGGTAACTCCTATAGTCTCCCCCAGATCTCTCCAGCTTTGACTCCTTTGCCCATCACCCTTTCCTTCTTACCTGTGCTTGGAAGCTTGTCCCTGGGCTCTGTTCCCTGCAGAAGCCGCACACCCTCATCCAGCCCCATGGCAGCCAGGGCATCTAACAAGCCTGCCAAGTCTCCTCCAGCCAGCTATGGAGAGAGGCAAAAGGAAAGAGACTTTGGGGGTGGGGTCACTGAGGGGATGGGAAGTCAGGGCTCAGGGAACCAGACCCAGACACTGACCTGGTAGCTTCGAATCAGGCTGCCACTAGGGGAGGTCGTGCTGCGATATGTGTCCACCAGGCTGCGCAGGCCCAGCCTCTCTGCTAGTTCAGCCCAGTCTCCCCCACCACCTGGTCCATCCAACAGTCTCTCCAGGCCTTGCAAGGTTGCGGCCCCCAGAGACAGGCCAGGACCTGCGGTAGACAGTGATCCAGGCACATGGCTCTCAGGATAGAGGAGGTGGAGAGGGAAGGCCTGGCTCAAGGTTGGGCCCTAACACCCTTTCCCATCCTTGGGGCAAGGAGAAAGGTTTGGAGGATGGGGAGCTTGAGTCTTACCTGTGGGACTTGGGGGAGTCAAGGGTGGTTCTGTGGTCTCCTGAGCAGCCTTCAGCAGCAGAGTTCTAACCTAGAGTGAGGGGTATCTCAGAAATGCCACTGTGCATCCCAAACCCAACTACCTGCTCCTCAAACATCTCCCCGCCTTGCAGGTTGTACCTTAGCACTTCGGGTCAGGTCCAGGGGTGTGTGACCACGGTATTTTCTCCCGCTTCCTTCTTCAGCCCCATCTGACTCGGAGTCGCTGGCTGAGTTTGGGGGTGAAGGCAGTGGGCAGAGGGGCTCTTCATTCTCAGCCTGCACATCAGCTCCTGGCAGAGAGGGTATAGTCAGAGGGGGCATAGGGAGGAACCCTGTGGCCTCCAAGACCAGGAAATTACCCTGCCCCCACCAAGGAGGTCAGGATTAAAAAGGGACCCCAGGGAGCAACTGGCCAGGAGTAGTTTCTGGGGCTGTGGGGTCAAGGTACTTACCAGCTTTGAGTAGAAGGCGGGTGAGGGTGGGGGACCCCAGCCCAGCTGCTAGGTGCAAGGGTGTGTTTCCAGCAAAAGTCTGGGCATTCACATTGGCACCAAGCTGGCAAGGGGAAGAACAGTTAAGGCTTACACTGCCTGCCCCCTCCCACACTCCCTGGAGGTCAAGGTCCAAGGACTCATACATGGGCTCATAAGACGAGGCATCAGAAGGAACCATGGAGAGTATTTCAAGCTCCTCATTTTACATGTGGGGAAACTGAGACCCAGAGGGATAGATAATAATCCTGGCGAACATTTACATAGAGTGTTTTATATCTTATATCAAATAATGGTCAGAATACCCTGTAAGGTGGGTACTGCTATTATCCCTGTTTTACAGATGAGGACACTGAGACAGAGAGGTTAAGGGACTTGTCCAAGGTCACACAGCTTGCAAGTGTCTGAGGCAAGATTAGAACTTGGATCTTCCTGACACCAAACCCAACTATTTATTTTCACCGTGCTACTTATGTACCTCAAGTGACTTGCCCAAGATCTCACCTATGTAATAAGTAGCAGTGTAGGATTTGAACATAGGTTCTTTGATTCCAAAATTCCTCCCTCTCCATTCTTCTCATAACTGCCTTCCCTCCACACACTGCTATCCAATGACTGTCTCCTTGCTGTCCCCCCAAGACACTAAGTCCCAACTCTGGGCATTTCTCTGGCCATGCCCCATGCCTAGAAAGCTCTCCCTCCTCATCTCTACCTTCTGGCTTCCCTGCCCTGGCTTCCTGCAAACCCTACCTTCTACAAGAAGCCTTCCCCTGGCCCATGTAGTGCTAGGGTCTGCCCTCTGGGGTCACCTCCAGTGTTTCCTGCAGTTTGCACATTGCCACTCCCTTCTCGTTAGAATGGGAACTCCATGGAGGCAGAGATCTTTCTGTGTAGCTACAGTGCTTAGTGAAATTCTGCGCACAAAGGAAGTCCTTCAGCAATGCGTGCTAACAGATTGACTCACTGACCTTGGTGATGAGGTGGCTAACAAGCCCCAGTTCCTCGGACTCCGTTGCCAGGTGTAAGGCAGTGCGTCCACCTTGCCGTTCTGCCAGCTCCACGTCGGCCCCACTGCCTACCAGCAGGTCCAAGCACTCTGGACTATGAGCACGCACTGCCAGGTGCACAGGATACAGGCCTGTGGGATGGGCATGGCTCAGGATCTGACCCTGGGATGGACCCCGGTCAAGCACAGAGAGCACCTACTTCTGGCATCAGAAGGCACAAATGTCTGTGTCCTTCCAGCTTGGCATGGTGAGCTCTGACCCCTACCCCTTCTCCCCTGCCTCCAATAGACCAGTTATCATGATTCTTTTCCTTCTTCCCCCCAGCTTGGTTGAAGGATTCCCTTCAGCGTATCCCAAAGTCCTAGGTGTGTCTCGCAGGTTGGAGGTGGGGCACTCACCCTCATAATCAGGCATGAGTAGTAACTGGGGAAGAGCGGGCCCTGCATGGCAAAGGAGGGCCTGCAGGAGGCCAGGATTGCCTGCTCGTAGTGCCAGGTGGAGGGCAGAATCTCCATGCCGGTCCAGCAGGGTCGGATCAGCACCCATGCTCAGAAGGAAGCTGACCACTTGGCTCTGCTCTGTGATCACAGCCAGGTGAAGGGGCGTCTGGGGGCATGAGAGTAAGTTAGGGCAGGCCTCTAGGGAGGGAGGATTGCCCTCACCACATACTGCTCTTCCCTGCCCAATGCTGAGTATACCTGGTTCAAGTGGTTGGTGAGGTTGACGATGCCCAGGTCAGGGACCCGGAAGATAACATGAGCCATCTGCTCAATAACACTTGTCTGTCCGTGAATGATGGCTAAGTGTAGAGGCCTGGTGGAGAAACCAAGGGAGCTGTAGAATTTTATTCTGGAGCCTAGGCCAACAGCAATCTTGTCCTGAATTAGACTGAATCACCAACCCCCAACCCTTGCCACCTGCTCAGTCTCATTTCCAGGCTCAGTCCATTAAACTCCTACCTAAAATCCAATCTCCAGACTCCTAACCTTGTTCTAATCTATCCCTGCTCCAACTCCACCTCTTCCATTTCCCTATGCCAACATCAACAACACATGCATTCCCATTCCCTGTCTGCCCTGGCTTCATACGTGTCTCCGTTCTCATCCTGGGCCCTCAGCAGGTGACACTGCCCAGCCAGAAGGGTTCGGGCATCAGCTGTAACTCCGTAGTCCAGCAAGGCCCGGGCACTGCGCTGGGCAAGCCCAAACATGCGTAGGTTATATTGCCGGGCTGGTTGGAAAGGGGAGGAAAGAGGGGTACAGTCATGGAGATGGAAGGTGGTTATTGTGCCCATCTCATCCTCCCCAGTGGGATACCTGAGTCCCTGGTCCTCCACATCCCCCTCTTTCTCTAGAGTATATGTGTGTGGGGGAGTCATACCTTCCCGTAGCATCTTTAAGGCCTGCGGTCCATGGGGCAGGGGACGGCCAGGGGAATCAGGGTGTGTCTGCTCTTCCCCCTCACCACTGGTTGTGCCTTCACTCTCTCCCGACATCTGGACTCCGGCCCCCCCAGAATAACTGCCCACTGGAGCAGCCCCAGGAGTGTACAGGCTGTAGTTCAGGGAGGTGGTGGAAAAGAAGCTGAGACCACCACCTGGGGAGGGGGAGGCAGATTGTCAGTGTGAGGCAATGAGAGGGGTGATGGGCAATTGGAGGGTGAGTCTGGGTGGGGATTTGGGGAAGAATGTTCAGTAGGGGAATGGATGGTCTCAGGGATAGTTATGAGCCCTGGGAAAATGGTCAAAGGATGGCTCTTTCCCCAAACTTCCCTTCCTCACACTTGATGCCAGGAGCCTACCCTTTCTAGGGTCCAGTGTATGGAGAAAGGGGAAGAGCCCCCCAGACCCCTCTGCCCCTTCCTTAGAGGACACCTAGTCCCCAGAATCCTCTTACCTCCTCCACCGTTTCCATAACCTCCAGCTGAACCCCCTCCAGCCCCACCCATGTGGGAGCCATCTCCAAAGTGTTGGGAAAAGGCAGGTAAGGCCTTTCTCCGCTTCCGCTGAACCTCCTCCTTGTCTGGGGGGATAAGGGGGGCGGTCAGGCCAACTCCCCTCTCTCCTACCCCAAAGCAGCCTCAGTTCCTCAGCCCCCTCCTGAGTCCTACCTTCTACCATGGGGTAGTAGGTAAACTGTTTGGAGTCAGAAACGTCCCCTCCCCGTTTCCTCTTAAGCTGCAAAAAGACAGTCACTGGACGTTCAATCTTCATCTTATGATAAGGAGGTGTCCGGAACACAATAGCATACTGGGGGAGGGAGACATAGGCTCTCAGCATGGCCCGCAAAGCCCTGCCTAGTCCATGCCACCCCCTTTCTGTGTGCCCGCCAGGTCCTGATACCTGTTTGTGAACATCTGTGGGAGAGAAATCTCCAAAGGCCTGCCAGCCATTCTCATCATCCTCATAGAACCGGACTTCGATGTCATCTAGGGGGGAGGGGAAGGGGTGGTGGGAGAAGGAAGAATCTGGCTCTGTACGTAGCTGCCAACCCTGGCCTTTCCCCCTTTGTCCCTCTTTCCTTACAGCTTCATCCAAAGCCTCAGCTGTCTTCTAGCACAACCCCCTGGCATCCCTGGACCCAGCCTAGGCCCACAGCCTCCTCCTTTTCGCTAGCTGTCCCAGTCTCTGGCTCTGTTCTCACCTTTCTGCACCTTGTCACAGAGAAGATAAACTTCATCCCCTCCCCGCACAGATCCAGCTGTCTTATCCATTCGGGAGATCTTCAGGTTTGAGGCCCCAGGGGATTCTACCGGGAACAAGTGATCTCAACAGAACGCCCAGCTTGGGATCACCCCCTCAGTCCGCCCCCTTCAACCCTGGTCTCTGCTCCACATTTTCCATGTCCCCTTTAGCTGTACTTGGGTCACTCACTGCTATCGTGGATGGGCTGGGAGATGACAGGTGGGAGGGGGAGGGAGAAAGAGCCATCACTGGCCCTGAGGAAGGCAGAGAAGCGGAGCCGGACAATGCTGAGGTCCATCACTTTCTTCAGTTCTTTGGCCTCCTGCTCTAGCTCCCGCCGCTCAGCCTCTGTGGTGGGCAGTCATATGTATATCCAGTTGCTCTCAACCCTTCGTCTGACCCCCTCAATCCTCAGGTCACTGTATGTACCCTCCCAGTGCCCTCGATCTTTTCTCTCTTTCTCTCCCTCCCTCTCTCTTTTCCCTCCTCCCTCTCCCTCTCTCAATCTTTCTTTCTCAATCCCTCTCAATCTTTCTCAACCTCTCTTTCTCTCTCCCTTTATTTATCTCCATCTCCCTCTCTCTCTCCCTTCCTCCTTCCCTTCTCCCTTCTTCCTTTCTACCTTACTCACAGCCCCAGACATATACTCCCTGTTCCATGGTGCCCGTACCTGTTAGGCCCTGGGGCCTAGAGCGGAGTCGCTGCCTCTGCAGCTTCTGCATCATGATCTCCATCATGTTCTTTTTTGTCACATGCAGGACTCCCAGGTTATTAAACCTGCAAGGAGTCAGGGGTGACAAATCAGACACGGATAAGCAAAAGATGGGAGGGCTCAAGCGGTTCCCTGAGTGGGAAACATCTTCCCCCTGCTTTTCTACTGCTTTTCTACTTGTCCAAGTCCTTTGCATCCTTCAGGCAGGCTTCCTTGGTTCCTCCAACCCACAGGGATCTCCACCTCTGCTGAGATCCTCCAGTCCTGAGTCCAAGCAGCTTGCTCTAACCCTCAGAACACACACTGCCTATTTCATTATATTGCCAGGAGTGAATCTCATCTCCTTGGCCAAGCCATGAGCAACCAAGGGTCGGGGTCAAACACTCCCCCTGTTCTGTTCCCTCTGCCCCCCAGATTGTTTTGAGTATAGGATTTAAGTTTGCTCCTTCTCTTACTCCTACCAAGATGCTGATTTCCCCAATCAAGACTCAAGTCTACTTTGTCTCCGCTTTTGTTCCAGTACAACCAAGCATGGGCATTAAGCATATGAAGAAGAATCAATAGCCAGGGGACTGCAGTGGGGACACAGAACTATTGCTGGCCTCAGCAAAGCTCGCGGGTGGGGGTATGGATGGGAATGGGGACATCATACTGAGCTGTCATGTCCTTGGGTCCCACGGATACCACGCAGACACCCAGCTCTGTGCACTGCTTCCCAACCAAGCTGTGTGCATGGGCCCGAGGTGGATCACTGTGTGTGACCAGGTCCACTTCGATCTTGGCTGGTCCCACGTAGTTACAGATCTGGGGAGGACGAATGGAGGGATATTTGCCACACGTGGACAGTCACCTCCCTGCCCCTCTTCTCCAGCGGCAACCCCACACCCCTACCTTCTCTTCTGCTCACCTTAACTGTAGGATATGTCTTACGACCCTTTTCACTGGAGGCTCCAGGCAGCCCCCCGTGGGAAGGGCCCTCGCAGCCATAGCGAAAGCGGAAGCCTCGCTGAGGATCAGAAAATAGCCATGGTGAGGAGTGATAACCCCAGTCTGCACGGACCACTCCCCAACTCACAGGGATCACCTCTAACCGCTAAGGAACACTCCCACCCACCCCTGGAACTGAAGGAAGGCAAAGCTCCTTAGCCACCCTGGTCCCCCTTCCTGCTCTCACCTGCTTGGGCTGCTCCATGATGACCAGGTAGGGGCCCTCACCTGGGGATGGAGGAGGCATGTCTGAGCCAGGGGTCTTGAGATCTCCTTTCACACCCACCCCAATTCTGGCAGAAGGTCCTATATTTCTACTTCCTGGGGAACAAACAACTGGATGGCAGGAGTGGGAATTGGCATGGAGGGAGACAAAGGGGGTTAGGAGTCCTTGGGAAATTCGGTACTAGCAGAGCCATACTGACCGGTCTCCTCTGGGGGTTCTCTTCGATCCACTACCGGGGAGTTGAACTGGAAATCATCATAATCAATGCCATCCAGACCCTGGATTTGGATAGAAATAGTGGAAGCTTACCATTCCCACAAAATTACTATTCCCATCCCCCTCTTAGAATGATCACCCAAACTGGGAGAGGACCAGAAATGGTCAGACAGACAAACCAAGAAAGAGGGGCATGGGGGAAGCCAGAGAGCTGGAGGCAAAGGGAGGAAGGGGCAGCAGCTCACATCATAAAGAGCTCGGAAAGCGACCTGGGGGCTTGGACAGACAGACGACCAGGAAGCCAAGGGGTCGACACAGATCAGAGCTTGGCAGGACGGACAGGACTGAGTAAAGTGGGGGTGGGGGAGGGGAGGGGCACTGAAAGACCGAGTCTAGGACATTAGCCAAACAGAGAGAACTCCAGATGGTCAGACGGACAGACAGAAGAGAGGCCTACAGGGTCCGAGAGAGAGAGAGAGAGTCACAAAGATAGCCACTTAGGCTAGCACTCACTGGGCCATAGCAATCGTCCATGTTTTAGAGCTGGGCTCTGTCCAGCTTCTGCTGCCGATGTACCGCCAAGTACCTGTGCTTGTGGGTGTGGAGGGGCACCCCTCAGGCCAGGTCTAAAGGGGTAGCCAGGAGCCTGAGGGTGGGGGGCAGAGGGTCCCTCCTCCTGCCAGGCTGGAATGGGTGCGAGCCAGAGAACTGTGGGCAGGCGGGGGCTGGGAGGGCAGGAAAGTTAGAACAGCTCAGGAAAGTCCCGAAAATACCAGAGAGAGGAGGGGCGAAGGCAGGGGGTGGGCCTGGAAATGACGTATTTGCCCAGCCCAGAGAGGGAGGGCGCAGTTAGGAGCTTGAGGGGCCCCTTCCTGCCTCCTTTCTCTTCCCTTCTCCCAGAACCGAGCCTCTCTCCTTGGGGAGCCGTGGGCTGTGGAACCCTCGCCCCCTATCAGAGGAACCCCAAGTCTGAGGGGCTGATTGCTGGGGATGAAGGGGGCAAAGGCTGGGGCAAGGGAAGGCAGGGGACTTCAGCGGAGGGAGGGGCTGTGGGTTGGGGGTCTGGGGGCACCTTTCCAGGCCAGTGGTGAAATCTGGACGCACAGGGAGAGTTTCCCCGGTCTGCACCGCTCCCCCCTCCTGGGTTTCAAACCTGCCCTTCCCTTTACTGCTCTAGCCTTCCTTCCCTTTCTGCCCCCTCCCACGGCTTGGGGCTCCCCTGGGATTTTCCGTAGGTCATCTGTTGGGGCCTGGGGGGGAAGGAGGGAAGGAGACTGCTGATTCAGCCTTTGGGGCTTTTGGGGGAGATTCCTCCGTAGGGAGCCCCCTCTCCTCCGGGGGCCCTCCTGCCCCGAGTCCCTATGGACTTTGGACCGCTCGGCGGAGGGGAGCCTGCGGCGGCAGCCCCCCAGCTCCTTCCCCACCCTCCCCGCACTGCGGGGCCTGACAGACAGAGAAGGGTTCCAGTCGTCCGTGTGACTGTTTGTGTTGGCCTGCATGCACGTGTGTCTGTGTAACCGTGCTAAAATGACACGGTTGGGGTCTCGCCGTCCTGGCGTCGGTGTGGGTGGATGTGCGTATACAGTCGCGCGTACGCGTGTCAGGGTATGTTTCTGCGGAAGTGTGTACACCCTTCCGTGTCTGCGATGTGCGGTGGACACGAGGTGTGCCTAGGACTGCGTCCCTCGCGGGCCGACCCTCGTGTGTGTCAGCGTCTGCGTGGAAAGGCGCGTATGTGCGTGGAATGTGTGTCCGCGCGTGGTCGCGCCCAGGTGTGGACCTGTGCTCTCTACTCTCCAGGCTGAGTGGGGGTCCCGCGGGTCCCGCCCCCGCCCCTCCACCCGTGCTGAGAACTGAGGGAACCCAGGCGCACGACCCCGGCCACTCACTGCGGCTGCAGCTCCGGCTCCGGCTCCGCCGCCGGGTAGTCCTGCCTCCGCCAGCCTTCCGACCCCTGTGCCCCTCGGCCCCCGGCAGCCCCGACCGGGAAAGCCCCTTTTCCGCCCCCCCTCCTCGGGGGGGAATTCCCATAACGTCACGGGGCATCACTCCCTGGCCTCTCTTTCATTGGCTCAAAGTTTTAGTCCGCGGTCGGTGCAGCCAATGAGGACTGAGCATGGAGCACCGCCCCCTCCCATTCTGTCCCCGCCTCCCAGCCCGGGCAGAGAACTCCTTCCCCCTTCCCCCTTCCCCTGGGCGGGATCTGGGAAGGGTGGGCATTCACTGGGTGGCTCCGCGCCCTCGCGCTGGTGCTGCCCGGGAGCCTGGGCTGAGGGCCCCTCTAGGTCCCCGCTGGCCAGCCTCGAGAAGTGGAGGTGAAGCTCCGAGAGAATCGAGGCCCTCTTCTCCCCTGGGCACCGCCCTAGCCCGGGGGCCGGAGCCCGGCAGCTCGGAGGGGCGGCGGGTGCTGGAGCCGCGTCCGGATCGGGTCCGCGCAGCCAGAGCGTGGTCTCCGCGGAGGAGGTGGGGGTGTTGGAGTGAGGCTGTGCGGCCGGTGGTGTTCACGCCCGTGTATGGACTTGTCCTCCCCTCCCGCCCCCCCACCGCCCACTGTAAACTTCTGGCTCTCGGGTCCCCATGCTAACGCGTAATGGGCCCTTAGAAATGCTTCATTGTTGAGGGGGCAAGAGGCCAGCTGGCGGTGGATACCCCTGGTCCGGAGAGGACTGCCATCTCAGCGACCGAGGGCAGCTCCTTCTGGCCAAGAGGAGAAGGTCCGATCCAGCTGGTGTATTGGAGAGTTGGACTTGGATCCGAAAAGACCTGAGTTCAAATGCCACCAGACCCTGATTCCGTGACCTAATCTTTTAAAATGGGAATAACGTCTGTCATGCCTTTCTCACAGGCTGATCAAGCTCCAGTTCAGTAATGTAAGTAAAACATAGTCTACAAAATGTCAGATATCATCCAAAACTTCTAAGCTTTGATCTTGGTAATCTGCCAGCTAGGGATCAAAAGACCAGTGGTCACAGAAAGACCCAGTGTATGGGGACAAGGCTGCTGGGCCTCAGTAGCTACACAGACCTGGCCATTCCTTAGTCTTTTACTGACTCTTCATGCAGGTCACCCCACCAATCATGGGTATTCCACAAGGCTGCCCCTGTTTCTGTACTACAGTGCTTAGTGATCTCAGCTCCCATGAACTATCATCTCTGTGCATATGAGTTCCAGATTTATGTGTTCAACTCTAATCTTTCTCCTGAGTTCCAGTTCCACATCACCAACTGACTTTTGGTTGTGTCATAGGCAGTTCAAACCCAACTTTGTCCAAAAACTCATTCCTTTCAAACCTTCACCTCTTCCCAATTTCCCTGTTACTGTTGAGGGCACCACCATCCTATCAGTCCCCCAGGCTTGAAGCCTCTGTCATTCCTTGGTAACTCGTCTTAGTATTTCATCCTCCTGGAGATCTATATCACTTCTTGCTTAGACTACTGCCTCAGCCTTATGACTAGTCCACCTGCCTCATGTCTCAATCCATCCTCTTAAACTGCCCAAGTTTGACCAGGTTTCTCCCTCCCATCCCATGAACCCCAATGGTTACTATTTGCTGGATCAAGTAGAAAGCATGTTTGGCATTGAAAACCCTTCACAACCTGGCCTTCCTTACTCTTTCCCAGTTTTTTACACTTTACTCTCCTCTATGATCCAGTTACACCAGCCTGTTCAGTTCCTCACACATAAACAATCCATCTCCTGGGCTCAGACTCCTCTTCATCCTTTGCAAGCCTCCCAGGCTCTGCCTCCACTCCATCCCTCTAGCATCATCTGCCATGTACACAACATGTCATTCACATGTTGTCTCATCCATTAGAATGTGACCTCTTTTAGGTAAAAGATGATGTTTTTGTCTATCTGTATCCTCAGTGCTCAGCAGTGCCTGGCATGCAGTAAGCACTTACTAAATGCTTGTTCCCTGAATGATGGGCAAGAAACCAGCTAGACTCTACAGCTACCTAGTTTCCTATTCTTGTTGAATTCCTTCGACCCTGAGTTCTAAGATTCTTTATCACCACCTTCTTAAGATAGCTCCACATTTCCCCTGGTCGGCCATACAGCTTATATCCCTATTTTCCCTCCATATAGTTGATTAAAGCACAAGTGGTCAGAAGACCCTTAAAGCAGAAGAGGAATTCTAGGCCTAGGATGCGCACTGTTGAAGTTTTCCTAGGTGAGACTCTAGCATCTTGAAGTTCTGGCTCTATACCCGGTCACCCTCCCACAGGAGGATGCTGTAAGCATTCAGGGCTGCTGCTCTTTAGAAGCAGCAATCTGAGGGAGGTAGTATTTCTGGGGCAATACAGCCATAACTGTGAGTGCTGATTTCTGTATCCCTTGAGGGGGGTGGGCAATAATGTAGGAAAATGGCAAAAAATTGCAAGGATGTGTTAGGACCCAGAAGTACTTGCTCCTCTCTTTTCCCTGGTGGCATTGAGAGAGAAGTACCAGGCACAGACTAGTGGTTTAGAAGTGAGCTCTTAACTTATAGTAATGGGTATGATGCTTCAAAGGCCAGGCCCCATAGGCATGAGGCTAGGACTTGGAGGGGAAAATCTTCAGCCATCTCTATCTGCATACCATCTTGCCTTCTGCAAGGAGATAAGTTGTGAGTCACAGGGTTGGCAAGTCACTGAATTTTTATGGGCCTCAGTTTTCCACCCCTATGGAAGGAGGGGGGGCATAGGCCCTAAAGTTTCTTCATACCTGACATCTTATGATGCTATGACTTGGTTCCTAGGCTTAAGCTTCTGGACCCCTAGTGATAGTAGATTGCAAGGATTAAGGCCTAGCTCTCTCTGATCATGGACAACACAAGCCCTAGTTTTCAGTTCCCCCACTGTCTCATTTCTCCTTAGAACAGGGAGACCGTGGAGGAAGGTAACCTCTGGGAGCTGCAATTATTCATGAACTGTTCTAGCCTTAGTTCTCACTAGTTTTGGAAGGTACAATTGCCTTTAGTGATGCCCTTCCCCTCGCAGGAGGGTAGTTGGGCAAAGTGACTGGTGGCTACAGAGTGGCAACAAAGAAGACCTGTCCTTTCATCCAGTTCCTTGTTGAATGCTGCAGGGTCCCCTTTTATGTCTTCTCTCCCCCTCAGCTAGCCCTGTGGATCCCTTGTGTTACGACTAGTCCCTTCTCTATCAAGTCAAGCCACAGACTGAGAAAAGAAATGTTGGCAAGAGGAGGAGGTAAAGCAGAAGGGGAAAGGGAGGCTGGGGGGTGGGTTTTATTACATTTATTACATTGTAAAAAGTCAATTGTTAACTTCATATGTACATGCTCCTATCGGCAATTCCCCTTGTCACCTCTGTCCCCTGGCCCTAATTAACTCCCCAAATTAACCCAACTCATGGATAAAGGAGGAAGAGCTGGAGGAGGTAGCTTAGGGCTGATGGGGAGAGGAGAGGTCTGAGGAAAGGGAAGCAAAGTGCAATGTGGTTGGAGTACAGCTCTCAGAGCTAGGACTGAAGGATAAGGGCAAAGAAGGGGCCCCTAATGCCAAAAAACAACATGGACAAGGCTGGTTGGCACTGATGCCCACAGGTCTCTCCCTTAGGGTTAGTCCAGGACTCCTAAGAGACTAGAGTTAGCCTGGGGTGGGCTCTTGGGGAGGCCTCCCAGAAATGATGAGAAGAAGAAGACAGTCTCTTCTCCCTGGATGATGTCTCTAGGAAGTGCTGCCCTCATTCCCTTCAGCAATTTTCCAATTTGGCTCCAATGAGAGCAGCAGCAGTGGCTGGGCTGGGCCCAGAGGTGGCATCAACATAGTGTGCAACCAGAAGAGGGAGAGGGTGAGAGGCCCTCAGTGGTGTGACAGAAGGGATAGGCCCAGTCTTCCCAATCACCTGTCTTAGTTGACTTCAGAAGTGGGCATAGAGTCAGTGGGGCGGGGAGCAGTTAGCAGAGGCACAGGTGAAGTAGCCTCGATTAGGGCTGGATTTAGAATGATGGGCAACGTCATGGGCGGCACGCCCACCTGCAGTGGGGAAGCCAGGGGCTGCAGGATCAGAGGGGGCTGGGCCAAGGGCGCAGGGCCATCTGTGCTGGGACTCAGTTTGCTGGGTGTCAAGACTGTAGACGAACCAGAACAACTACTGGCTGCTCCTCCAGAGACTTCGGGCTTCTCTGAGTCTGTGGGGGAAAATGTTGCAATATTCAGATCCCACTTTGGCACACTATAAACATTCCTCCCATACACCTGGACCAGGTTCCCTGCCTCAGCCTAGACAAGTGAGAATCTACCTTGTTGCAGTGCTGAGTCGTCTTAAGTCATCTCTTCTGGGGTCTAACCAGCCAGGCAGTTCATTCTACATCTAGGCTTAATCCCTACTCTTCTACCCTGAGTTCTACAACAATTAATAAAGCCCAAATGACACAGTCCTCCTATCCTGTTCCTCAGCATCACGCTCCCCCTCACTCACACTTCCTTCTAACTGGCTCTCCTATACTGGTGGTTGATGGAGTCTACACTTTTCTGCTTCCCTGAGATGAGAGTGCTTTCCTTGGAGTCATTAAGACCAGAATGCACATCCAGTCCCAGACACTAATCCTAGACCAGTCACTTAACCTCAGTCTCCCTCAGTTTCCTCATATGTAAAATGGGGTAATAACAGCACTTACCTCCCAGGGGGGTTGTGACCATCAAATGAAAGTATCTGTAAAGTACTTAGTTCGGTGCCTGGCACACAGCAGGACCTTACTAAATGCTCACTCTCTTCCCCTCATTACCCCTTCTTTCAATATTTAGAAATGCAGAGAAAGGAGAATTACCATAGGCCCCCAGCTCGGAGGGCATTTCTGGAGTAGAGTTGTGGCTGGACAGCCTTGGGTCACTGGCAGCAGGAGTCAAGGATTTCTGGGAATGCGGTTCGGTAGGCACCGGTAGCAGGGGATCTGGGGAGAGTTATAGTTCAGATAGTATCTCTTAGCTTTCTGTAAAGGAATAGTCTTGTGTTCTCCCAATGGCTGTATGTCACTGACCAACCCAGGGCACTGGATTGAGCCCCAATCCAGTTTTAGGCTCTCTGGGAGCTCTAGGGTTCCTTTGTGCTGAAGCTGGGGAGAAGTGCTCAGTAGGGCCTTCCCATACCAGGGATGACTGTCTGCTTGAAGAGATCATCTCGTAGGTGGGGCAGGAAACAGTCAATACGCTCCCAGGTGATCTCCCAGAGGGCAGAGGAACCGCTTCCCCTGGTGTCTGCATTATGGAAGATCTCGGCAGTATCCATCACCAGCAGCATGTTCTTCAGTGACTCAGGGATGGCCTCAGACTGGGAGATAGGTATGTGTGGGAAGGGGTGAAACAGAACAGGTGGGAAAGAGGCAAAGAGCAGCCCTCAGATAAGGGAACTGAACGAGTGCATGAGGAAGTTAGGAATTGAGAAGGGTAGGGCAAAGTGACTGGGCCTGGTGGTGGGGGAGGTGGAAGGAGCACAGGAGAAGAGGCCACACTGAGGATAGGCCAGGGACAAAGCTCGGTGGGTAGAGGCCGTGTTTAATGGGGAGGGAGCAGAGGTTGGGGAGCTGTAGGGGACCATACCAGTAAGTCGCTGGAACCTGCATGCATATACTTGTCCATGAAATCCAGGATGGTCAGCCAGAGTGCAGCAAAAGTTGGAAGTGACAGCAGCGGGGATAGGTGCTGCAGGAACACCTGTGGCCACCAGTGGCTGATCAGATGATCGAAGACACCACCCTTGTCCCTGGTTCCAGGAATGGGAAGAAGCCCTATCTAGCCTGTCTCCCTTGCAGGCCTTTGTCTCAAGTGATTCCTTTGAGGCTTAGGATTCTTCTGGGCCCTCAGATTCCACAGGGCACTGAGAGATACTTGTTCCCTGCCTTCCCTATCTTCCAGGGGGTGCTGTTCGGGTAGTAGCCCAGGGGGAGGGCCTGGTGTGGGTGATCATACCTTGGAAAGCAGTGTGGAAGCCCTCATCCGTGTCTCCTCCATTCCCCCCACATCTGCAGGGCTGATGTTCTCCAGAAGTTTAGTCAGCAGAGGAAACAGCACCTGGTAGCCAATCAGCCCACATCCCACCCCCCCCCAGTAAAATCAATGGTAAGCTTGGCTCCCAAAGAGGCAGGACAATGGCTGGGGGAAGGGAGAAGGAGGGAAACGTGCCAAAGGCAGGGGGAGGGGGGGGGGTAGGCTGCGGCCTAAGGTAAATATTGGTATAAAAGGCTCTTATCCCAGCAGCAAACTGTCCAGGCTTTCTTCTCTACTTCATTACCTTATTAAAACAGGACTCCCATTCCAGGGCATCTAGTTTCTGCAGGTCATGTACCAACAGTGCCCTCTGTAGATAGGTGAGCGCCTGCATCCGTACCTGACGCCGGGCATCACAGCAAAGCCAGGCAATACCTGAGCAGGAGGGGAAGAGTTGGTTACTGATGGCCTCCCAATCGACCTCCTCAGCCCTACTCCTCATTTTCCTTGAGGATTACCTTGAAGCAACGGGCACCAGCAATGAGCCCAGAGGGTCCGGGAATCAGCCTCAATCTTCTTGCCCCCTGTCTCCAAGTGACGTTGCTCCTCAGCCCAGGAGCTGTAAATAGTTGCTGCCCGTGTGTGCAGCGTGTGCATCAAGTCCAGCAGCTGGAATAACAAAGGAAGCAGTTGTGACTAGGACCCAAGGAACCCAGACTACTTGGTCTTTACTGCTCTAGACCTGGTCCCCTCAAGGATAACACCTACCTCATCAATCACCCTATTCCTAAAACAACTCCATTATCTAATTCTTTTGCTTCAGGAGTTTGGCCCTCAGGCTCCCTTCTCAGCCCGAGCCTGCCTACCCTGGCCCCGAGCTGGGTTCCCCAACAGCCAGGCACAGGGAGAAGAGGAAATAAATGGTGCCATACTTACGTCCTGACTGACCTGTAAAGACACCGTATGGTAGCTTGCAGGAACTCCTTCTTCGTCTTCATCATCACTGTGTCCGCCACGAGTGGTGTGCTGGCTAGATGCCCGGGGTCGACGAAGCGCTGAGCCATCCTTAGGCTTCTTCTTGAAGCGGTTCCCTTTGCTGTCATATTTGTGACATTTGCTCCGTTTTTCCTGAGATTTGCATCCTGTGGAGACCCAGGCCATATTTCTCTGTTCATGTAAACCTCTACTCCTCCCTCTCTCCTTTTAAGGCAGTTCCCTCCTCCCTCCCTCCTCCCCCACTTACCACCATTCAGACTGGCCTCCACAAAAATTCGGATGGTCTTGACACAGAGCTCAAAATTGTCTGGGGTAATATGAGCAGCATCTCGCACAATGAAAGACAGTGACTCCACACATTTGAGGAGGGACTTTGTGTCATGAGGTCCCAGGTCCAATCCCACAGTAAGGCTGTATTGATTCACCAGAGGAGAAGGGCCAAGCCGGTTTGGTCCTGGTCCTGGCTTGGGGCTATCTAAGTCATCCTTCCCCACCTGTCCAGAATATGAATGTGGGTAGGAAGTTGGATGATTTGCCTGGCACAGAGCTCAGGAGCCTGATTTGGCTCTAATTATCCCCTTCACTGTGCCCCAAGAAAACCAGGATGACACCCACAGGATGGGGAGTCCTACAGTCCATTGCCCCTTGTTTCCTTACCACCAGCCAACCACTGTTGACCACGTCAGCATCCGTAGCTGAACGATGCATCTTGCCTGGTCTCCCATGGTCAGTGTAGACCTCTGAGTCTGAGGTGTAGCCTCGGTCCAAGCTGACGTCACTGGGGTGGTAGGAGGAGAGTTCACTGTCTGACTGAGCACCTGAGCCAAGTGAGAATGAGGTCACAATCAGAGTGGGTATGGGGATACGGATGGACGTGCTGGAACAAAATACTAAAAGACACTGTGGGCTTTTCTCCCATGAGAAAGATTCTTCTCTGTCTGGGTTAGCTTAGGAAGTCCTGCCACCAGAAGTGTAGAGACAACCTTTATCTTAGTCATTTTTGGGGCCATGGGACTCAGGCTCCTGTTGACAAGGGTTACCACTGGAGGGACTGAAGAACAGTTGGTCTCCACAAAGTCTCATCATTCCTGTGGCACATTCCATGTGGCAGACAAGTGAAGAGATAACTAGACTTGGAGTCAGAAAGACCTGAGTTCAAATACTGCTTCAGACAATTACTAGTTATGTGACCATGGGCAAGGCCCCTTAACCTCTCTGAGCTTCAGTTTCCTTATCTGTAATACGATGGCCTCCAAGGTTACCCTTCCAGCTCTAAATCTATGACGATCTTTCCATTATTTGCTGTGCCTCCTTTGGGGCCTTAACCCATAGGTGGCACTGGAGAGTTGACAGTATTGGAGGCTAGCAGATGCAAGTATTTAATTTGCTTAATGCAATCTCTAAGCTCTTTCTTTCATTTTTCTTTCTCTAACCCACAGAAAACTGCAAGAATGGAAAGACAGCTGCTTATCTAGGAGGGGAAAGCTCACCAGTATCAGTGGCATCTGTCCTGGCTGCAGCCTGCAGGGAGGGGGGAGGCTTCACCCCTGAGCCGATGCACTCCAGCAGGGTAAAGAGTGTGGCCCAGTCATCCCCAGAGTGGATGTTAGCTGCATTGGTCTTGAGCAACTCATGGAGTCCATAGGCAACCTGGTGGCTGACACGAGACAGCACACTAGGTTTCATCAGTAGTAGGATACGAAGGGAGAGCAGCACCTGAAATGGTAGGAAGTGAACATAGGGCTCACCACTTACCCTCTACTTTCCTGCTTGCCTCACCCATCCTGGGAACAGACTACAACAGTGGTTTGCCTATGTGGTACCCTGCTACTTCCTCTGGCCTTTTGTGGTCGGAGAAAGTGAGGACTCTAGGATCCCAAGGGGCACAATGGATGCTCTGGATGCAAGCCCAAGACTAAGGCCATTCCAGACTTCTCCTTCCCCCTCCCCATTCCTAGATGGGAATTTTTGCTAGGGGAGTCCTCTCATAACATTAGGAAGAAATCTATGCTTCCATTATCTCCAAGCCCTTTAAAGTATGGCACTCAGCATAGTCTCTGCTGCAGACAGTGCCATGGATAACACTTGGCCTTTGGTCTGCCTCTTTTACCCCTGCCTTCCAGATGGTTAAAATCTCTTCACCTGGCCACTGATTTCCTCTCTCCTTAGCAACCGTATGGCCAGACGCAGTAGCCCAACCACAGCCCGCTCCACCAGGAAGCAGAAATCCAGCGCCTGGACACAGAGGTGGTACAGATGATCACGCACTGTCTGCCATACACAGCCCACACGGTCCCTGTATGGCAAGAAGAAAGGGAGAGGGAAGAGAGGTAGTGAGCCAAGTTGCAGAGGCCAGTTTGATACTAAATATCCCTTCAATACCCTAGTACTACACTGATCCCTTTAGGGTCCCTTGGATGTTGACACTGAACGTAGAGGGTATGATGAGTCCTGTTGCTCTACTATAGCAACCTCCTGCTTGTATAGGCCCTGCTATTCTCTTGGTACTAGCTTCAAGGACCTCAGCATGGATGCAGCCTTCTGTGTCTCACCTGTTCTCTAGCACAATGCGCAGAAGCATTTCCAGGCAGAATGCAGCATCTTCCTCATCGTAAGTCTCCTCATCTGGTGTCACTGATATCAGAGCCTAGAAGGGAGAAGGAGACAATATGCTGCTACCTCCCCACTGGCACCCGGCCAGACCTTGTCTAGTTCTGCTGCTTCATACCTTCATCAGCTCTTGTAAGGACTCCAGCTGCAGGAACTTGCTTTCAGTGATCATCTTCTCTGGGTCACATTGCTACAGTGGCAGGAGGAGGGAATCAGTGGTCTGAGTGGGAGTGAGGAAAGAAATCCCACAAAGCCAGAGTCCTACCCTGCGGGAAGCTGAGACCTAATCACTGAAGAAAACAGTGGGAAGACAGCTGGGAAAGGTACCTTGATACAGTCCAGGGCCATGCGCTTGGCTTCCTGGTTCTCAGTGGATGGACCTCTCATGCTGGACTGCTCGGGACCACTCAGTGTCAACCAGCTCACAAAGCTCAGTACAGTTGATTCTCCCCTGTAGAGGGATGGAGAGAGGGGACATATTCAGGTTAATCCTACATTCTTGGATATTCCCTCCCGATGGTCCAGAGCTTCTGGCCTACCCTCACCGGTTAGATGGTGTTTCTTCCCGCTGCAGAGAGATCTTGCCATTGGGATCCACAAAGTCTTCTACCTAGGAAAGCCAGGCTTTCTTAACATGACTGTCACTTATTACTCAATCCTAACACGAGTTCTCTAGCTTTATTCCTGACAGCCTCCTGTTCCGCTATTCTACTGAACGACTGACTTTCAATGCCTCTGATAGTTGTCCTCCTGGGGAATATCATATACTGACAGTCCCTTGATACTAAAGCCTACTAGATAAGGATCAGGTCAATGCAAAGCACTGATCCTAAGCTCTGCCTCCCCCAACTTTAATTTGCCTCCAAAACTGCAGTTAGTCCTCAACTTTGTTCCCTAACCCTCTAATCTTACCTCTACCATGGCCTTGGGCAGTAGCTGGGCTCGGAACAGCTGTAGCATGGCCTCCATGATGTTCTTCCAGCCTTCTCGAAGGATGTCGCCATGGCGATGGGCCAAATGGAAAACAGTCTTGGCTGCAATGTGAGCTTTGGGGTTGCTCCCAAACACACTGGGCAGATTCTCAATGGACTGAAGAGGCAGAGAAGATGACGTCTAGGGCCTAGTTAAAATCTAGGAAGTGTCTTAGGTCCTTACTTGCTAACTTCTCCTTTGGGTCCTCACATTAGCTCTGAGTTGACCCCTTCTCTCCAAGATATTGTGGGAGCCCCTGGGTATCCTCAGATCTGCTCTTCTCCTCTCCCCCAATCTTCATATAAGCAATAGTGATTCAAACCTTCCTCTCAGAATATGCTGGACATGAAGGGCCAGAGCCCATTAAAAGACCTTGCAGTGAACAATGAAGGATGGGGTTACTATGGAGACAATGCTGAGTGAAGCACCTAACTACTGGAGAAAGTTAAGCTTTCAGTGGAACTCCAGTTATTGTTTGGGTGTCTATGGTGTCTGCCTCCATGGGGCATCAGGTCCAGGTAGTCTCCTGCTTCCCTATGCTGTGCCCCTCAATGACTTCCTGCTCCCCTTACTCACCTCACTACTGAGGGCTGTAAATTTGCACAAAGAGATGATGAGATTGTCAAACACGTCACTCAGGCCATAGTGGGCGGAGATCATGGCACATTTCCTGCAAAGCCCCATCCCCCACCCCAGGAACAGGGTCACTGGAAGGGTCAGCTGCCTTTCCAAGTACCATGGAAGATCTTTCTCAGATTTCTCCCCTGATGATACCCTTCTTACATTAGTACCACCTGCAAGGTGGGTTCCCCCAAGCCTCAACTTTCCCCCAAAGGAGGGATACTCTGGGAAGATGTAACTAAATTTCTAGTAGAATAAGAGAGGTCTGAGGTTCCCAGGCATAGGTTCAGAAGTAGCTTAAAGTGACCCATCGCAGGGAAATTCAAGATGAGGACAGTTGGGCAATGGGTATTACCAAGTGAGTGGGAAGGATTTCAAGGCTAAGACAAAAGACAAGGTGGGCACCTGAAGCCTGAAATGGCCTTCTGGATGATTGTTTCTTCGAGGCTCTTGTCAAAGACATAGGAGAGGGCAGCAATGGTAGGGCCCCAGGTCATGGTGAAGAGGTCATGGTCATAGCTGCCAGCAGGTACCAGCAAGAACACGCCTTCAGGGGTTGCACCTCGATGCAGAAGGACGTTCCACACATAGTTTTCCCTCACCAGGCCAGTCTGTTCTTCAGGCATCACAATCTCATCATTCCTGTAATCCAGTGGGGGATGAGTACAATGATCAAGATGGCATACCTGCCCATGGATCTAGCATCTCCAGTTGATTTAAGGGATTCTTCTCCCAGCTCTTAATCTCACATCAGCACACCCACCTACTGCAGCTTGTCTGATTGCTCACTGCTGAGACATTAAATAGGAAGGAAAAGAAGGTAGCCCTCCCCCACAATCTCTTCTATTTCATGACTTTGAAACTCCTTTCCTCCTGGGTCTCAGGGGGAAATAGGAAGTTAGAAGAAACCCAGCTGTTAGAGGAAAGTTCTCTGTTTCCTCTCATTTACAAGCAGTTGCCTGGATCAAAAGGTCATCAATTAGGCCTAACTGTGACCCAGGTTCCCAGCTTGGGCTTGCTGGCTTTCTCGGTAGGCCATCTATGGGTCATCAGGAGACCCTTTTAAGAGAAACAATTAGGATCCTTCAGCCTTTGGGGTCCTAGAAGGTTTTGCCCAAGGAAGGGAAGTACTAGCAGAGAATCAGTTCTAATCTGGGAGGTGAGTCAAACACTGTACAAGAGGCCATCTTGTAGGGGATGAGTTCTCTCAATTCAAAGGCTGAGTCCCTCAGTCCTCATTAAAACTTACTTGATAGCGTGGTACATGTCCTCCAGGATGTCCTGCTCAAAATCCTTTCCTCCATTCACGCCCTTCAGGTTCTTTCGGAACTCCTAGGAACAGTTCAATGAGCTTCTTGTCCCCTTGCTCCTCCTCCCTCTGCCCCAGGTACTGCTAGGCTCTAGCAGGGTTGCTCAGTACAGAAAGAGCTTGGAAAACAGCTCCCTCCTTCCACCCTCCTCATAGTCTCAACTCTTTCAAGTCCAATGACTTTCTTCTTCATCCCACTTCAGTCACTTATCAGCACAGGATTGCACAATTTCTTCAGAATTGCAAATCAGAACCTTGGAATTCTACTTTCAGATGAGTCTCCTGTCCCCGCACATTCTATCATTAATTCTCCTCTTTACCCTTATTGTGACCTCTGGTCCCTTCTTCCCATTCTCTGTTTCCTTTATTTTGGCTTCACTTTTTTGCCGGAATGCCCAGCCTTGACCCCATGGTTAGTCACTTAAATGTGCCATTAACTAGAATCCAGGAATTCCTTGTTATAGTGCTGACCCATCACCACCACCACCACCATCATCATAGCTAGAACGTGTGTAGTACTTTAAGGTTTGTAAGGCTCTTTACAAATATTTTCTTTTATCCTTCTTAACAACCCTGAGAGGCAGGTGCAAATACCTTCATTTTACAGATTAGGAAACTGAGGCATAAAAGGGTTAAGTTACATAACTAGTAAGTATCTGAGTCTGGGTTTGCACTCAGGTCTCTATCCACTGCCCTATCAGCTGCTTGAACTATTATCCCAGGGACAGCCACCTTTTGATTTCTCTGCTTAAGCTCCAAGGCTGTTTAATCCTGCTGAAGACAAATCACACGTCTGAGCTGTGAAAACCATGTAACTGAGCTGCCTTCACTTCCAAATTTGTGTTATATACCTCAGCTAGGCCGTGGCTGCTGACAGTTTTTCTACTCTACCCATATCAACTTCTTATTCATTCTCCAATTCTAAAAAATTCCCAATCCTAAAAAATATTTGTGACTCTTATAACCAATTCGGGTACTATCCTATCTCTCCTGCTGTTCTTACAAAAGTTACCTAGTTCTGCTCCCACCGTTCTACCAGAACTCATTTCTCAAACATCACCAATGACATCTTGACTGCCAAATGCAATGGTATTTTTGAAGTTCTCATTCTCTTTAAGTGGGCCCCCCCCCAACCCCTCCCCACCCCCAGCTTCTCATACTTTTGGCAGTTTCTACTAATTGCATACCACCACCACCACCAGCCCTTACCTGTTGCCCCCTGGCTTCAGAAACATCTCCCTGTCCTGGTTTCCTTCCCACCTTGAGAACTGCGCCTCTCTCTCCTTCATTGGCTCTTCATCTTGTACCCAACCCCTTTATGTGGATGTTCTTCCAGGACTGTTCCTCTCTCCAAACTCTTCCCTTAGCAATCTCATTCACTAAAGCTCAATTATTACTTTTATGCAGATGACTTCCAACTCTACATCTTCAATCCTTCCCTCCTTCCATCAGTCCCTTATTTCCAATTGCCTACCTTTACTTGGATGTCTCACTAGTACCTCAAATTCATCACATCAAAAACTAGTAACTCCTTCCCCCTGACTCTGTTCCTCCATCTGGCCTCACTGTTCCTGGCTCTGACACCACAATTCACTCTGTCTCCCATGGTTGTAGCCTTAAGGCCACATTTGATTCTTTTCTCTCTTTACTTCTCGTATCCCATTAGTGATCAAATCTTTAATGAATTTCTGATATGACTTCTATCTGTTCCCTAACCTTTACTCTCCTTTCCAAAGGTCTGCATTAACACAAGCTTGGACTACTGTAATAACTTCCTCATAGAACTCCCTGACTGCACTCTTTCTCACTCCAATCATTCCTTTCTACTGTCAGAATAATCTTTCCTATTCACAGAGCTGGTCACTTCCTATGCTAAGCAACTGGTGCTTATGAAGAACTCAAGGTCCTCTATAATCTAGCTTTCTTTATCTCAAGATTCCTTCCCCATATGCACTCTATGCTCCAGTCCAAAGGGCCTATTCCCTGCCTCTCGCACACTGTGCCTTCCTCTCTCTATGACCATGCTCACACCATCTCCTATGGTATAACGCTCTTCTTCCCCACTCTCACTCTTAGAACTACATTTTTCCCATCCTTTTAAACCTGACTTAAACAGTCTGTCCCTCTGATCCCTCCTGGGCAGTTATGATGAACCTCACAAAACACTTTGCTAAGACACTTATCAAGTAATATTGTATATTGTACTATTTACATTTGGGTTGTAATGCCCTACTAATGCCTTATAAGCTCAGTGAAGGTAAAGACTTTTAGTTAAACACAGTAACTTTCAGATTCTTGCAGAGCACTCTGTATATAAAAGCTACTTAACACATGCTTGTTGAATGAAAGAAAAGCTAGAATATTTTTCATCTACTCCATTCAGGGGAGGAATGACTACGTTAGTGACCTCTAACTTAGACTGACCTCAGATGGGTTCTCTTCTTACTACCCCATTCTGGATCAGGACCTTCATGCTTTGCCCCCTGTAATTTAATGCTGGGGCAGAACTACCTTGATAAGAATACATACTCACCTCCAGAGTCATGGGTACATTCTGTTTGCGTACATTGTGATTGTGCTGGTCAGTGTTGAGCAGGATAACAGCATAGGCCAGGGCAAAGCAGGCATCACTATTTGCAAATGGGGAGCCATTACACTTCTGAAAAACAGAAAACCCACAGCTATCAGTGTCCAAGTCTCTGTCCTTTCTGCAGTTAACCTTTATCTACTCCCCATCCAGTGGCTGATGCTTACACAGATGCCAGCGAGAGCCCAGATAAAACGTAAAAACCCTGCCAAACCCTGGGTAGAAGTCTATGCCCCTTTTTCCATGGGGAATGTTAGCCATTGCCATCAGACTCTCAGTTTGTCTAGGAAATAGAAGTGTGTGCCAATGGTTTCTCAATTACACTTGAAATTACAAGTTTGTTTCCCCAGATCTTTCCTCCTCCACTCTCTCCCTGCCCCAAAACCTACCATCCAGTGCTCTGTAAAGGCCTCTAGTAGCCTCTGAATAACTGGAGCTTCTCCTGGCAAGCGAAAGGCCTCCAGGTAGAGGCGTAGAGCTTCATCTAGACGTAAGCCCTGGAAACTGAAGGTGCTGAAATGGGGAAGGAGTTTGGGGAGAGAGGAAAGGTGAGGAAGTTAGTAAACAGCTACTGAGAGCAAAAGATCTGCCCTTCAATATGTCAAAGGCTTTGTAACCTACGCTTCTCCCAGGTAGGTAAGGCAACTTCTTAGTCTTCCTCATTGGATTAATAACACTGAATACTTCCAGCCCCCAAATCCTGGTACTTTGTATCCATAGCCTTTCACCTCTAGGGTATAGGTTCTTAACTTGGAATCAGTAAACTTCATTCTCCACCTCCCCATATTTTGATAACTGTATTTCAACGTAATTGTTTTCCTTCACAATCCTATGTTTTTTATTTTATATGTTCAAGAACGCTACTCTGAGAAGGGGTTCAGAGACTTGACCAGTATATCAAAGAGGCCCAGACACAAAAAGGGAAAGAATTTCTGCTCTAGTGCTTTAATACCACTCTTATCCAACTTGAAGCCAAGGTACCCTCATCTTTCCACTTCCAAGTGAGCCCTCAATAGAAATATGAACTGACTGTATCTGGCCCAACGTGCACTTAAGATTGGGACTCTGGGCCCAATATGACACAGCAAGGAGTGGTAAGAAATGTAGAGAGCACTGGCTGGGCCTCTAGGCAAAAACAAACCACTTCCCAAAATGAGAAAGTTTCAAGTGAGGACCTGAAGAGTGAGGTGGGGCAAGTCAGCAACTTGCCTCATCCTAGGCCAGATTACTATTGTGTGCCCAGGAACTGTGCCCACTACCCACTCACCCTACAAAGCTCTCCAGCAGGTCAAGGTTCTTTCGGTCACTCACAAACTCTCCAATCATCTTTTTATCCAGTCGGGGATTCTCTCGAAGCCACTGGGCAATTTCATTATTGTCCATAGGGATAGTCAGAAGACCCTTCTCCTGTAGGAACTGAATCCCTTTCTTTGGTTTCTGGTTAAACTGTTCTGTGCCTGTGATCAGTAGCTGTGAGAAAAGGCTTAAGGCATTAGATCCTCTCTGCATCCAGAATGGATAGATTTCAAAGCTAGGTTAGGCTCTCCCTCTTATTTCCTCATGGCCTCATGTCCCTCAGTTGTGTAGTACCCCATCTTCCCAGGACAGAAAGCTCCAAAGCAAAGCCTTTGACATCTTCTAATCTCTATTTTCAGCTGCCTTCTCTAAGGGAGTGGGATGAATATCGCACTTACTAAATATATGTCCATGAGAGAGGACCCTTGAAGCAGTTGGAAAAGGGGCCAAGAGAAAATTTCTCCTGCTCTCTAGCTCTATCCTTTTCCCCTGGGATTTCTTAGCAGTATGACAGCCTGTAGCCCAACCTGCTGACATCTCTCCTCCCTGAGTGCTGCTTGTGTTGTGCACTCCTGTTGAAGACTGGGGATGGATGGCCATGGGGATGAGTCAATTTTACATTTACCCAAGTATAGGCAGGGAAAGGCAAACCAAACATACCCAGTCTGCCACTGGGACCAGACAGACAATCTGGGGTGCAGGGAGGGGGATGGGGGAAGAGAGTGATGGAAAGAGGATGGCAGAAGTGTTTTAAAAAAGGTTTCCATTTCATTAAGAAACTCAAAAACACAAACATCTACATGAACTTTACTAAAGCACCAGAATAAATGTCAATTCCCTGTAGTTCCTACAATCATAGAAATGACCTACTGAACTTTCTTTGGGACCAAGATAATAGCAGCAACCTTGGTACCTATTTTCACAACTCCCATTCCTCCAACTTATATACTTTCCCTTGCCTACGGACATAGGTGAAGGGCTAGGCTTTAGGTTTTGGCAAATAATCTAGCCCTTGTTGTTGTGCCCACCCACGGTTGTTGCAGGAAATGGAGGAAGGCCCAAAGGGAACTTGGAGTTACTTAAGTCCTAACCAGGTAATAATCTGGGAATCTAACAGGTTTCCTTCAGTGATTTGGATGTGCTGCCAAATCCTCTGTGAACCCTTAGGATAAGGGGCACCCAAGGAACAACTCGGAACAAAACATAACTGATTTTTATACCTTTTTCTTGCTTTTAATCTCAATCAGTTCCTGAGGATTTGGAAGGAGGCAGGAAAATCGAGGTGGCTTCCGAGGAATTTTTTTGTCAGCTAAGTAGGAAAAAAATATGAAAACACAATGAGCCACCACCTCATTTCCCTTGGGAGAGCTTAAGATGCCTGCAGGACTCTGGTACCCTCCAGTCCTTCTGCTTCATTTTCTTCTATTTCTCTTCTAGAATCCAGATATAACTTTTCATCATTCTACCTACATAAACAACCTTTTCTACAATCCTAAAATTTCCCACTTTTCTAGTGCTTAGCAAACCAATCACTTTTTCCTTCTTTTTTCTTTTCCCAGTTCTCACAAGTATGTGCTACTCCTAAATGGCTTCTTCCTAGTAATGCCTTTCTTATGAAAAATGTAAAGGAGTCTAAGAGCAGCCCTCAGAATCATGGACAGCAATTCCTTAAGGTCCCAGGTTCCCTTTCTCCATGAATTTGAAGGGATGATGAGTAGTCAAGTCTCACTAAGATAATTCTCAGGTTTTCTTTCTTTTAATCAGTCAACAAACATTTTCTTCCTCTCTCTGCCTTTTCCTGAGAAGTCCTCTACCCAAATAAGCCCTATGGGACCCAACACCAACCACCTGCATCACCACCTTCCTCCAGGTCATTGCAGCCCAATTTTCCCTGTTCAGCCAGCAACTGCCCTCCCCCAGGTGGATGCAGCCCTGGGTGATCTGGGTTTGTCCCTGGGTGTTTTCCATCATTGGCTGCTTGTTCACTGCCTGTAGGTGAGAGAAAAAGTGTGAAGAATCAGAGTTCTAGGTGAATTTTTGGATGAATTGTTCTCTTTTGGTTGATAGAAAACTGTCTGCATGGATATGGACATGAGGGTCCTTTGTCTCTTCCTACACACTGGGTGAAGGAAAGACTGGCAAACCATGCCCGAATAAATGCCCAAATGAAGGAGAGGCCCAATTAGTGGCAGTCAGTCTATACTGAAATACTACCAGTGGGCAAAACATAAGGAGCCAGAAGTTGGGGTGGGGAGGAGGAAGATGGGGTTGTGGGGAGAGAAACATCCAGCACAGCAACTGTGTGGGGAGAGCCTTCATCATTCTAACCAGAGGCTAAAAGAATGCGGTCTTTGGTTGTGACTCCCTCGAATCCAAGATAGTGTCACAGCTCATGTCAAGTCAACATTTATTAAGTGTCTGCTCTGTGCTGAGCAATAATAATAGAAGTAACAGTAACTAACATTTATATAGTAGAGTCAGTCTGGTAAAGTGGGTAGAGTCAGCCTGAAAGCCAGAAGACCTCAATTTAAGTCCCAGCTCTGACATATCCTGGCTATATGACCCTGGCCAAATCACTTAACCTTTCAGTGCTCTAGGAAACTACAGAAAAGGTATAGACCTACACAGGGAGGAATTTCCCTTACTTGGGAGTTCTCTATACCAGTGAAATCCCGAGTTCAATTCTTATCCTACTTACATAGTAGTTTAAGGTTTGCAAAGTGATTTATGAATATTATCTCGCTGATCAGCAACCTCAGCTAGAGATTAGAAATATTTTATTTTTGTTTTTTATGAGCAAGTTTAACGCCAGCCAGCTCAGTTCTGGTTAGATCACCTGTTACACAGTCTGATATTTATGCCTTTTGAATTATCTTTTGATTATCTATCTTGTATCCTATATTCATTTGATTTTAAACAGATAGGGAGATTAGGATGAGGAAGAAAAATGTTGTCTGATGGTCTGCAGGTGTCTGTAGTAAGTTGGGGCTCAGTAGGGTATACCAGGGATGAGAGAACTGGAGCTCCAATTGGCTTTGTACCTAAATAATCACAACTAAAGAGAGTTGACCCTGGAACCAGATTTCTTCCTTGGAATGGACTTAAGTTTGATTTCATACCTTAGGAAAATCATGGGGTATGGCAGAGTCCTTAGGAGTTTTCTTTAAAAGTGGTAAGAAAAATTCAGCAAAGGGGGGAGGACAGTAGAGCAGAGCTGCAGGAGGAAAGCAAAGAGGAAGGGAGGATTCCACTAGACTCCAATGCCAAGGAGTCTACAATGATCCCTAATGGGGAAGCATCCCAGAGAAGCACTTAAGTTCACAGTAGATACATAATAGCTCAATCAGCTGAGTCAAAGAATACCAAAGACACAAAGTCAGAGACCTCTAGGAAAATGGGAGATGAATACTACAACACAAACATTCTGCCTGAGGAGGTGATTTAGAGCTTCAAACCCTGAAAATGTAATACTGGGTAAGGTAGGATGGGGGCAAGGAGTTCATGCTACTGGGGCCTAGGGCTCTAAGAAAGAAAAAGGCCTCTCACTGCTGCTGACTTCTTTAGTGCCATCCACCATCTCAGGACTGGGTTTAGCTGCCTCTTTCTTCTCCTGCTGGATGAGGTTGTTCAAGACTTTGGCCTGGCAATGGGACTCAGTACTGTCAATCACTGTCAACAGTGCATCAAGAGAGAGCAGGTGTGTTGTATAAAGCTGCCCAGAGACAGGGAAGGCATTCTGGGAAACAAACAGTGAAAGCTAAGAGACCGATCCAACATACTTTCCAAGGTTCTTAGCTTATGTAGAGGAACATTCTCTTTAGTTGAACCTAACCTTAACAGTCACCATGTAACACACACACGCACATAAACTTTTCTCTAACCATGAAATCTCCCACATTGCCCTAGCAAACCCTCCTTCCACCTTCTGTTACCTGTCCCTCCCTGTCTATGCTATCCCCAAAAGACAAATTTCCCCTCCCCAATATTTTCCTTCTAGAGGCCCATGGAAGCTACTTCAGAAACCCTCAGCACCTTGGACAGCAGCTTTGTAAGGTCTTCAAAGAGGTTAGAGCAGTAGTAGTCACAGTCATAGTTTATGTAGAGCTCAGTAACAAAGCTGGGGATCCTCCAGAGCTGGACAATAGCCTCTAGTGCCATCTCCTTCATTTCATAAGGCATCTTAGGATTCTCCACAGTGATTATCTCCATGAGTTTTTTGATATACATCTGGCAGCAGTCACAGATTCCCAATAGGATGGAACAAAGGAAAAAGACACAGTAGGACAGAAGAAAGGGTAAAAAGAGGAAAAGCCACAGGCAAGTACCACATTGCTCATCAAGGCTGTGTGTCAAGTGCTATGGAAACTCACTCTAAAGAACCTCACTCCTACTCCAAAATTCCAGCACACACCATGGGCACTTTATTTTGGAATGCAGACTGACTTTCCACCATTGGTTTCATATAGCCAAAAGCTGCCTGATTTCTTTTCAAATGAGCTAATTATGTTATCAAATGAGCTGATGGTATGACTTAGTCTTGCTTTTGGTTCTTTCTTGCTACTTGTTGGGCTTGAAAGGTACTGCCTGAAAAACAAACTAGTCCCAAAGTTGAAGGCCCCTCATCCCACCGGATCCCCTTTTTACAACAGCAGTTCCTCGATTCTTTTTTTGGAGCTGGGTCCTCACCAGGGGAAATAAATGACAGCTATCCCACGATGAGCTCTTCTTTGGGGGATCAATGATTTGCCTACAAATTCCTGAATCCCACCTCAGAAGGAGCAAAAAGCCTCCAGCCCCAGTGTCCTCTGTTTTTTGCCCTAAGAAGGCCAGACAACTCACCTCCATTTGAAATTTGAGGTGTTCTCGCATGCTTTCAAAGAGTAGGAAGCACACCCGGAGGGAGGCTGCATATAAACTTAGCCGCTCCACACTTAGTAGCTGGGGAAAAAAAAGGCAGGAAAAGCTACGAGGTTTCTGGTATTTGCCAATACTTAGCCAGAATAAAGCTTTACTTCAAGTTCAAGGCCATACCACTTGGCAATTCTCATACCTCATTCCTTGTGCCAGCATTCCTGATGAAGACCAGGGAAACTTTACCCTTCTCACTGGCTGGGTAATGGGCAGGAAGTCCCATTCATCCTTCTCGCAGAAAACCCCAACTTTCCTTTCCCAGTGCTCTCTACCCACCCCATCACCACTGTCATGAGGGACTGACGCGTGTGCTACTGAAACTTTAATCTCCTACATCCTCTCAATTACCCCCATTCTCACCTGGAATAAATGCCGGCACATCTCATCCTTGATGAGGCCTAGTAAGGTCTGGCACTGGGCCACAGGTGCAGACTCAAGAGCCACAGTCAGTAGCTGCAATCCCATGTGGATCATGACCTCCGAGTTGTGTCGGTCATGAGGGTTGGTAAGAGAGATAAGGAATCGGAAGAGCTCACGGATGCAGGGGAGGCCATAGGGGACCAATGCTGTACCTGGAGAAAGCAAGGAGGGAAAATGAATAACTAACTCATCCCGTGTAGAGTTTCTAGTAATATAGGACAAATCCAGTCAAACAATTACCTCCAAAGAACTTATACAAATTGTATTTTTCTCTCTCTTTTGAAATTTTTTTTTTATTTCAAGGGAGGGCCTGCTGGATAGGGGAAGGGAAAGAATACATGAAGGAATGCATATGACATTCAAAACAAAGCATCAATAAAAAGTATTCTCTCTCTTTTTTTTTACAGAAAAAAAGCTGCTTTTCCTTTGATTCCCCTCCAGTTATACAGACTACTAAACAATTCCCTAAGAATTTCAAATACCTGATGATTAGAGCAAAGGTAGGCAGAGAATTTATAGCTCAGCAAGCAGAAATCACCTGAAATTCTAGGGCCTCCTGGGCAGCTTCATAGATAAAAGTTTGGGGATGTGGGGAGAGGAATAAATAAAAGAAGAAAAACCATCAGCCTGGCGACACTCACCTTCTTTCTGGGAGGACTGTGTGAAGCGGACACCACGGGGGTTGACATAGTCCATGTCATGGACAGAGGCTGAATCTGAATGGTCAGCTAGAGAAGTACACTCTTCTAACACCTCAGGGATGGACTCCACAGATGCTGACTGAACTTTTTCCACCTGGGGCACTTCATGCTATGGCACAGGATTACAGAATTCTTAAAGAGTTAGAATGGGAGTGAAAGCTCATCCAACTCCTTCATTTTAAAATAGGCTCAAGAGGCATAGAGGAAGTAGGGAGATCCAGTGAAATGACTGGGTTCTAAAATTTCCTCCTTTGGAACATATATAGGAGGTATTAAACTCTTTTGATTCTTTTCTAATAAAATTGTATATGAGGGATGAAGATCTTTTGGCTTTGAAACATGAGCAGACAGCAAAAGACAACATGGGGTAGTAGAAAAGGTACTGGACTAGGAATCAGAAGAGTTCTACTCCCAGTTCTGCCACTAAGTGGTTGGGGAACCATGGGCAGTTCATTTCACATTTCTAAGCCTCAGTTTCCTTATTTGTTAAAGAGGTAGATTTGGAGATATGACCTCTTACGTCGCTTAAATCATCTAGGTTTTTATTAACTCTGTGCGTTTATATGACAAAGCATTAATTAAAAAAAATTTCAATTCAACATTTATTGAGTGCTGACTACGCCAAGACCCTGTTTCTGAGGGACGAAGGGGCACCACAAATTTCTCATGCAGAGAAGCAAACAGTATGCCTGAAAAGATGGAAGTAGTAGAAGTTTATACTATTCTAGTCTCCTTTACTAGAAAGCCATGCCTTTCAGGAAATATCACTGGAATAGAGAGGTAATAATAGCTGATATTATATAGCTCTTAGGGCAGCTTGGCAGTGCAGTGGATAAAGCACCAGGTCTGGGGTCAGGAAGACTTATCTTCATGAGTCCAAATCTGGCTTCAAACACAGATTAGATGAGTGACCCTGGGCAAATCACTTAACCCTGTTTGCCTCAGTTTCCTAATCTGTAAAATGAATTTGAGAATGAAATGGCAAATCACTCGAGTATCCTGGACAAGAAAACCCCAAATGGGGTCACAAAGAGTTGGATGTGACTGAAATGACTGAACAACAAATATACCTCTTACTATGTGTCAGACACTGTGCTAGGCTCTTTACAACTATTATCTCATTTGAGCCTGACAACAACCCTGGGAGACCGGAACTATAATTATTCCCATTTTGCAGATAAGGAAACAGAGGGTAAATGACTCACCCATGGTCACACAGCTAGTATCTGAGGATGGATTTGAACTTAGGTTGGGTCTTAGGACTAAGTGCTCTATCTACTACTGTGCCACCATAAGGGAGAACAGCTTCCTAAGTCCTTTTCCACCAGCCATGGTTTAGAAAAGAATGCAGAGAACCAAAGAAAACAGCCAGTTCTCAAAGAGAAAACTGGGAGCTTTGAGAGATACTGTACCTGGGGATCAGACTGTTCAGGAGAGCCCAATTCACTGTTTACAGACACCATGGCTGTGCTGGGTCCCAGGGCGCTAGCCTGCTCCAGGTCAGTGAGGTCCTCCTTGGATGTGGCTTGGGAGGAGAGGTCAAGACCACTGTCAGTTGAGGGGCTAACAGCTGTGGAGGTGGCCTCAGAGCTCGTGGAGGAGATAGGCATGGAGGCATCAATGAAGGGCACAGCACCTGCCAAAGAGAGTCCCTTGGAAAATGAGCATATGCTTGAAGGGAAGAAATGTAGCAATTCCAGAAGTTGTGGGAAAGTCACAGCTTTTGCACTTCCCAGTCTGTGTGCTGATTTCAGTACTCTTATTGTTTTAATCTTTTCATTTGATTTTATTTTGATTTGATTTATTTTTTCCAATTACATGTAAAGATTTTGAGTTTCAAACTGTTTTTATCCCTCCCTTCCCCCTCCCCAAGAAGGCAAGCAATCTGACATAGGTTATATATGGACAATCATATTAAACATATTTCCACATTAGTCATGTTGTGAAAGAAGAATCAGAACAAAAGGAAAAACCAGGAGAAACAAAAAAGAAAAAAGAGAGAAAATAGTATGTTTCTATCTGCATTCAGACTCCACTGTTCTTTTTCTGGATCCATTAGGAGTCTTTTGGAGTTGTCTCAGGAAGATCACAGCATGGTTGAGAAGAGGTAAGTCTATCAAAGTTGGTCACTGCAGAGCCATGCTGTTACTGTGTACAGTGTTCTCCTGATTCTGCTCCCTTCACTCAGCATAAGTTCATATAAGTCTTTCTGGGTCTCTGTGAAATCCTTCTGCTCATCATTTCTTACAGCACAACAGCATTCCATTATATTCATATACCACAACCTGTTCAGCCATTCCCTAATGGATGGGCATCCCCTCAATTTCTAATTCTTTGCCACCACAAAAAGAACTCCTACAAATATTATTGAGTACACGTGGGTCCCTTTCCATTTTTTACCTCTTTGGCATACAGATCCAGTAGTGGTACTGCTGTGATCTCAATACTCTGAAAACTTACTGTCATAGCAGAACAGGTGTCCAGGGTTTCCCTTGGAATAAGAGACCTCAAAAGCTACTGCAGAGTTGCTGAAGGTTCATGGAATACTAGAGTTCACTGTTCAAACTGTACACTATACAGAGCTCAGAGATTTTACACCCTATTTGATTAAAATGAAAGTACCTGTTCCTAGCACATAGATCATAGTTATTACTATGTCTCTAGCACCCACTCCATCAAAGAGAAGAACATCTTCTTTGTAGAAGCCATCACTCTATGCTCTTTTGTTCAAGAGAAATCCAGAAACCTGGGACCAAGGTATAGTTTTAGCCAGAAGGAAACTTGCCTGTAAAGTTGGAGGATAGGGTACTTCCATTGGTAGCGGATGACTCTGTGACTTTGGTGACATGCCGTGGGGGCCGTGGAGACCTCTTCTGCTTTTTCCACTTGGATGAATCACTCATGCCTCCGGCTCTCATTTTTAACTGTAAACATCATACCCCATTGAATTGTCATCTGAGCTAGGATTCAGTTGCTAAAGCCCTCCCTCCCCTCAAAAGTGTCAGGAGCAGCCCCATTTGACCAAAGGAAGCAGCCTAAAGCATCCTCTCCCTGGTACCACCCACCCATGGCCAAAGAAAAAACACCTTAATCAGTGGATCGCACTCATTCTTCCAACCTGACTATTCTTCCAAATGTATCTGCTCACACCCAACACATTAGCTTAGCAGTCGACTCCTAGAATGAGGCAGACTGATCTCAGCAACCACTCTTAAATCTGAAGAACTCTGGAGTTAGAAGAATAAGGTTCTCTAATTCCCCAATCTTTTTTTGGACCACAGCTTGAGACTATAGAGTTGGGTATCAGAAGATTCATTAGCACCTGGGCATTACCATTACCATGTTCCACTCCCCAACCTCTCCACTCAGTCTACTACTGGGCATAGGCTTTGGTAGAGTAGTACAGATACTTCTCATACAATCTCCTAGGGATGATTGGCTTAGACAACACAGAACCAAGACCATCGACAGAAGTTCGTTTCAGGCTATACAATGCATGGAGTAGGCATGCAGAAAGGCTCAGGAAATCTTTAGTAGTGACCACCTTGTCAGGAGTCATTCTCCAGACCCAATGGCCCAGAACTTCAAGAACTTTTCTCCCTCAACTATCCTGTGAAATTCAACCCTGGGGAGATTCCTGAGGTGGAAAGTTCTTGCACAAATGATATGAACCATTCTTCCCACTTGAGCTTCTCTCAGAGCAATCTCTCTCTGGCCCTAGGCAACTGTTCCCTTTATTCCCTGGCTTTCTGCATGAGATTGGCTAGTGAATCTCCTCTTTGTAAAAATGGAACAGGATACTAGCTGAGACTGTGGCCCATGACTATTCAGCAATTCTCCCAAACACAATGCAGTTGTTATTTGCTGAATAAATGCATCAGTTCACCATTCCTATCTTATCCTACCTTGCCTCTTTCAGTGCAGTTCTGCACTCCCCCAAAATCAAGTTCATCTATTTCCCTACACCTCATCCATCCTGTCAGCCATCCAATGTGCTACATTGCTGTTTTCATAGCTTCTTTTTAGTCAGAGTGGACTTCGAACTTTCTTGATTGCCAAGGAGTCCTTACTAATGGATTTTCTAGATTTAATTATCTCCTTTTTACTATGAACACATTTATTCCATTCAGGTCCATTTCTTCCCCAATCCAGATACTTTCATCATTTTAAACTGTACCCATTCTGAAAATGTAGCCCCAAACTGACTTACTCCCTAATTTGCCTTTCTCAGATTAGCCCTCCAGTTCCTTTCCCCCAGAGCCTGTCTATCAATATGACCTTTAATTTGGAGAGAAGAAACTTTTTCCTGTTTCTCAAGGGCTGAGCAGACAAGACAATGCGATCCTTGCCTTGGTCCCTTCCTCACTCTTATCATATTTCATTTCTCTACTTTCCCTAAGTCTTTGAACACCTCAGAGGCAGCATGGAATAGTGGAAAGAATACTGGATTTGGAGTCAGAGTGTGTGTATTATAATTTCTGAGATCTTGGGTAAATCACTAAAACTCACTGGTATTCAGTTTTCTTATTTATAAAATGAGATGGATGAATTTGATGATGTCTAAGGTCCCTTCTAGCTCTAAATCTTTGATCCTATCACCCAAGTTGAGCTCAGAAGATAGGATCAACTGATTCTCCTGCACAGGTAAATATGGTTCCTTTTTTTTAGGAGGATTGTGAAGCGGCTGACTAAAGGTTGCTTGGTGTGCCTCACTGAAAAACAACAAATTATCCAGTTCCCTATTTATAGCTCTCCAAAGTGAGAGGACCTCAGGAAAAGCCCCCAATTCTCTGGAACATGATAGTGAGTCCCCTAAAACCCTGCTGCCTATATCAGAGACATCTTCAGGGTTTTGAACATCTCAGTAAGGTAGGGAGATTTCTCTCCCAGGAAGCTGTTCACCAGAACTGATGTTAAAACTCAAATTAGAAGAGACTTCCCTATGGGAGCAAGAGGACTTCATAGAAAAGGCATCAAAACTTCTATAGTAAGTAAGGGGCCCAAAGACCATTGGAAGAAGTCAAAGTCCTATAAGTGCACTGACAAGTTGCCATCTGTGCGGTCTGCTTAGAGAACTAATAATACATTTGCCATAGAGCTCTAAAAAGTACCAGGGTCCTGGTCTAATCTTTCTTGGTCTATCTCCTTTCTCTTTGGTAAACTCCCATCTTGCCAGGGGCCAAAGGCAGTTTAATTCTCATTGCACTCACACATTTCCAGTGAGACCAATTACACTTCATTGTCTTCTTCTGGGTTCTCTACAATTGCAGCTGCACCTACTTTTATAGACCCTTCTGATTTCTAGCTGGGGTGGGTGCTGGGAGGTACTTAGTGTTATAATTATAACATCTGAGTGGTAAAACAAACACCTGGTCTAAGGGGAGATTCTAGGAATCTAGGAACCAAAGTGATATGGCTAATTCTTAGCAAAGGGAGGTACTGCTCTCACCAGACGGCTTTGGGGCAGGAAAAGAAAGGAAATCTTCTAGTAGCAGAAGAGGAAGGTCCCAAGATAGTGGAGGTAATACTATTCACCTCGGGATCTGAGGGAGCTGGGGAATCTCAAATCACCATACCTGCTCTCCTCTGTGTTTCCATAGGTTAGGGTAATATTTAAGAAAAAAGGGCCCAAGGTTAATAACCATGGTTACATATCAAGTCTGGCCAGTTGAGGGAGATGGCACTCAAGACTGGACAAGCATACCAGTTGGCATTCAAGGGAAAACAGCATGCTGAGAAAATAGAGGTTTGTGGCCCAGACTAACTCTACCAAAGTCACATAGTTCCTCACAGCTTCAAATACCTCACCTCTAGTGGGAAAATTCTTAGTCAAGGGATAGAGATATTATCCTTTTGCCTCAAGGAAACAGAGGAAAACTAAGACACAAGATAAAGTTTCTTAAACTTGGACCCTATTCTCCATGGTTTCATCACACTCTACGCTTTGAGTGATAGAGTGAATATCCAAAGACTTCGGTATACTAGGTGGCCTGGGACACTCAGTACACCCTGGCACCATCCTTTTAGTTCCCAGCACCCTACATCTCAAAATAACTAGTTGATCTTGATGGCAACCCAGGTGGTTCAAAGTCTGATATCTCCCCCCCTCCTACAAACCCAGTTTAATCAATCAGAAGGAACCAGGGAACACTGCCTGGGATTCTTTTGTCAGCTATGACTGAAAAGAAAAGGTAGAGGGAAAGAAAGGAGAGGAGAAGTTTCTGTCTTGGGGTCTTTGTCTCTTCCCTAGCAATGTCGATGCTTGACTCCTTGGAAGAAGAGATGACATGGCAGGGCTAGCTCTCTTTCTCCAGGCCTGTGCACAATTCCACTTGTGTATTAGCTGTCCTCCTGCCCCAGGCAGATTCCCAACACTGCAAAGCAACAATTGCATGCACCTTCCCCAAGCCGTGCTGTGTTACCAGGGAAGGGGAAGTTCGGTTTCACACAAAAGGACTGGGACCCAGGTGGTGCTTGCAAAAAAAGAATAGGAAGGGGATGGAAAGGGGGAGAGAGAGACCTTGAGGTTCTTAAAGAGCAGTACCCTCTCTAACTGGTTCAGGGCTTTGGGTTGCTCCCCACTACTTAGTTCCAGTTTGCTGAGGAGACATGGAGAAATCTGTGAAAGACAGGCAAATGCACGGTTTTAACAACGTGAAATTAACCCAGAGACACAGCAATAGGACCCAGGACAGTATTGTGGGCAGGGAGGGGCATGCACCAAATAAATAGGCATTGCTGTCCAGGCCTGACAGGCAGAGTCTCATGAGGCTGAGAGTTGCCATCATCATTCTTGTGTGCCCTTAGAGACTTGGGAGTCAGTTCTGGCAAGTCAAGTTTCACAGGTCTAAGCAGCAGGAGGTCAAGTGTCTGAAGATGTGCCCAACCCTTACAGGTCAGGTACTTCTGAACTTTCTAGAGGGGAGGGCATAAGTCCAGCAACATAGCAGGATCCATCTTCATCTGACATGAAGCACTCAGCCTTATGGAGAACTAGTGATTTTCATTTCTGCCCACATACCATTCCAGTATGGCCTTTAAAACCTTCAAAAGGACCCTGAAGGGATCACCTTCCTAGTTTAAGGAAGGATAGCCCCAGGTCTTAAGCCCTTGCCAGTAGTAGGAATAAAAATGGGTCAGAAAGGAAGAGCAGGGAAGGGAAAAGCATCTAGGGTAGCAAAGTGTTTCTAGTGGCGTTCAGAGCCTGAATCTGTGTGATGGCTATTCTTAGACTTTAAGCAGATCTTCCCAAACAAAAACATTTCTCTACAGAATAAAGTTGTTCCAAGAAAATACCTGAGGCGCTAGGCAGAGGGAGGGGCAGGGGTCCCAGGACTTACCTTCTTCAGGTTTGTTGCCACAGAGTTCTTCGGTTCTTCTTTAAACTGAGGTAACCTATAAGATAGAAAACCCCAAGGAAAACAAAGATTAGGAGGGTAAAAGGAAAAATGCCCTCCTGCAGGATGCCTTGCACCCAATGCTGTACAGGGGCATAGCCTGCCCTGCTCCCCAGAAATGACAGAGGAAGAGCAGACTGGAAGTTGCAGAGGCCTCTGCCCCACTCAACCTAGCTACAAATGGACGTGTGTCTTGACATCATCAATGAAGGCAGTATGGTACAGCGGGAACAGGACTAGACTGGAAGTTTGAGCTAGAATTTAATCTGGGTCTCTAGTCATTAATTCACTGTATGTCTTCAGTAAAATTATTCCCCTTCTCTATGGCACTTCTTTGTGCTTATCTATAAAATGAAGGGTTGGACTAAATAAAATCACTCCACTTGAATATCATATCACATGCTTCCATGGTTGTGAGGACTACAGTAATCGTCCCCTCTCCTTTCCCACAATAGCATGGCTGAGCTGGGGATTGCCATGGCCATGTTACAGACACTTCCAGAAAGAAATACGATTCAAAGTTGTGGGAGCTCAGAAGCTCTTCTCTCCCTAAAGTAATTCATTCAGTCACTCACTCAATAAGTGTTTATGAAGTGCCTACTATGGGTGTGGCACTGCGCTAGATACTGGGGATACAGAGACAGAAAAAAAATGGCCCCTGCTCCATGGTGAGTAGAGTAGGGAAACAACACGTACGAAAAAAATACAAAATACTGTACATGCAAAGTAAGTACACAGTGTTCTCTTGGGGTGGAGGGAAGTGTGGTGGCACTAACAACTGTAGGACAAAGAAAGACCTCATCAACTGGATGGATAAGGAAATATATCATGTAGGAAAGGGCACCTGAGCTGAGCTTGAGGGAAACCTGGAATTCTAAGAGGTAGAGGTCAGGAGGAAGTGCACTATGGACACAGGGAACAGGCTTTTCAAAGGCTCCAGAAGCCCAGAATGGAATGATGTATATGGAAAACAACAAATAGGTCATTTTGGCTAGAATGTACGGTGCTTGTGGTATAATAATGTGAACCAGTCTAGAAAGATGGGCTGAGTGATACTGAGAAGGCCTTCAAAGGCTAAATGGAGGAGTTTGTATTTTATCCTAGAGTACTGGGTAGACACTGAAGTTTCTTAAGCACAAGAGGGATGCTTTTAGAGCACAGAAGTCCTTCTATTTCCTGACCTAATTTATGCTAGTATCCAGCTGGCTGAAGCTGGTGTTATGTGGGAGACAAGATGAGAGTCATATATCATATCCCAGTGAGATCTCAGGGTCCTCAGAACATAACAGGGAGAAAGTGATTTAGAAATAAATGACCCTAGACTAAATATAAGGAGCTTCTTTCACAGCAGGCCTAGAAACATGCCCAGTCACTATTATCCACTGAGTCAGGAAGGCCAAAAATATAATGAACAAATGCAAGCTCCTTAGTTCCCCCAAAGTTACAACTAAGAAGAGCTGTAGGAAGACTTCTCTGTCCACTTCAGCAGGGATTCCTGGGCCACAATCAGGGACTTGGGGAAGCCTGGAGATGAATGTCTTGTCCCTCTCCCTTAGAAATCCAGCCAAAGTCTGGGAGCCTATCTCCTCTCCTCCTCAGTGCCCTCAATGGACTGCCTTTCCCAGCTGTTACCTGTAGAGAAACAGACATTGGCCTGGGAAGCAGAATTATCTCCATCTGTCCAGATTAAATAAAACCCTCTCTTCCCCTGTAAGTCAGGCCAGTACTTGACTCCCTTTTCGGTATAACCCTAAGCTCAGAGAATTGCCCCCACATCAATCCCAGTGGCATCTGATGTGGCTGTGGAAAAGCAGGCAGGCTCAGGGGGCCAGGGCAGCCCAGCCGAGGCAAACATGAGCAGGTTTACCTTGTGAAGAGCAGCTGCACCATGTCGACGAGAGTGTGCTCTGCGGATTTTCTCAATAACTCTGCACAGACAAAAACAAATAACACAGGTGTCATTACTTGCTGTGCTATTATCAGGAGGCTTCTCTGAGCAGACTCCCCTCCAAACCTTGTTTACCAAGGATTACGCCAAACTTATTAAAACCAGCTCCAGCGAAGGCCTTGCAGTCATGCCAGCACTCAGCCACAAGGTGGCAACACTGAGTCATGGGAAAAAAAAAGGTTGGGGAAAGATGATAACCTCTACTCCACCTTGAACTATATATTTCTCCATCCTGCAGCAGACCTGAGGTGCAAGCAGCAGCCCAAGAAAACTTGAAGGTGGCCAGTGGCTTGGCAAAACACAGTGTGGGATCCATCCAGACTCCCTTCTCTGTTTATTTAGAAAAACCTGAGTGCTTTAGCCAAGCCTTGGGACAAATGCCCAATGCTGGAGGTCTCTGATTGGCCTCAGCTATACCAAAGATGAAATGGAAAAGCCTTGGGTCTTTGTTCTCTCCAGGGTTTGAGTAGGCAGGCTGACATATGTAAAATAGTCTGTAAACCATAATAAAGTGCTATATAAATGTTAGCTATTATTAATTAGTCTCAGTGGAACTGACCAGAGAACCTAGCCAGATATAAGGGCCAGCTGACATGCACCTACCGCTGAGCCTCATCTCAAAGCAGATCCGGAAGCAAGACTGCATTATCTCACACACAGATTCGTTGGTCAGATGGGCACCTACTGGGGTTAGCAGCAGAGTGCGAAGAACCTGAAAGGAGAATGGATACTCAAAGAAGACAAAGTGAGGTGTGCCGGGAAGGGCAGGGTCTCAGGGCTCAGAAGCTGTTCTCACACAATTTGTCTCTGAGGTCACAGGATAGCAATGGTCTAAGAGATTAAAGGACCATAGCTCTAGAGCTGGAATGGAACTTTAGAGTCATCTAGTCCAATCATCTCATTTAATGGATGAGGCAACTGAGGCCTAAAGAGCCCTGGTTTCATTCTGTCAGAATCCCAAGGACCTTACACAGGAATAATTTCTCTGCTTTGTGACCTATTAAGTCCATTAGGAAGCTGAGTCTCCTTTGTGGCCCTCTCCAGGGTGCAGCAGATGGGCAGCATAGATCTGACTGGTCAGATCTACAATGTATCAAGGATTTCCAGCCTTTGAAATCAATTGATTAAAAGCTTTCCTTCAAAAAAGCTTTTACTTTGGGTACCTGGGCTGCCTGTTTGAAAATAAAGTGGCTCAGTAGCTCTTATAGAGTCAAAACACAGCCCTCTCCCACCCACAGTCCTGAGTGATTGGATCTGGTGGCACCAGCTCCCGGCCATTAGCCTAATTACTCTCTCCCTCAACTTACCTGAAGGATTTTCATCAGGACAACCTCATCACTGGCAGGGTCTGTGCCCACAAACCGAGCATGAGTGACAGCATCTGCCATGTTCTCCATTCCTTCTGCTGTGCCTTCATGAGTGGGATCTGCTCCACCAAAAAAGGAGAGATTGAGTGAAGCAGAGGACATCTGTGCTAAGGGGTTGCATCCCTCTAGGATTCCAACTTTGTTTTTCTTGTTTGGCTTCCTCTGGGAATTTCTGCCTATGACTGGCTCCATGGATTAGGTGCCCCGGATGAACAAATTTCAGTATGTGGAACTATTCCTTTTAGCCAGCAAAGGCTGGATGAGAAGCTCAGAACTCCTGTTTTGGGCCTCTCCCAGGAAAAGAAATGAGTAAGGACTAAGTTAAGGATGCCAAGTCTGTAGCCTTTTCCTTTACATCTTTCAACACAGCTTTTTCTTAGGCTCTTTCTGGAGCTTCAAGCCCAGGCACAGCTGAGACTTGGAGGGTTGGAGGGTGGCCTGGACAGAAACTGCTGCCAGTAATCATATCTGGTGCCACATAGCAGCGCTGAGAATCCTTCCTCTGGCTTTGGTTTCAGTCGCTTTTAATACAATACTTCACCGAGGGTGATTCCTATTACCATATTAACCAAACAGGTATTAGAAGGGAACAAAGACAAAACAAGGCTAAGATGTAGCTAATTAGTAGGGTGGAAGAGAGCAGGATCCCTTAGCTCTATCAGAATATGAAGATAAAGTAGTAGCTAGACCAAGAGCTAGGACAATCAATTCTGTAACATTTGACTTTCCTTCAGCTTCTCTTTCATTTACATGCTGAACACTGGGAAATATGTAAAGGAAATTGCCACCATTAAGGCAAAGTGTTGCCCTGGTGCCAAATTCCATGGTTCTGCCCTAAGTTCCCTTAGGAAGACTTGGATCTTGGTCTTGTAAGGGGAAAGGAAGACTTGAGAGTAGCAGGGAGATGATACACACCTCCCTGGGTGGGGTTGGGGGGTAAGTGAGACTGGACATGGTAAGAATGGCAGAGAGCAGGAGAAACTCCTCGGCAATTCGGATCATTACATTCCTGAGGCATCTACTGTTTGTGCAAGGCCCTGGTCTTAGAAAAACAGTGGAGGAGGCCGAAGGGTGCAGGGACTTTGTAGGGAAAGTTGCTTCTCTACTTTTCTGACACCTATAACTACATGCATACTCTACACCACAGAAGAGAAAGGATTCTAACAGGCATCTGGTAGATGACCTTTGTTAGAGATCTTCTTTCTTCTATGCCCTAGGATCCTCCCCAGAAAAACTCACTGAAGGTTATTTATTCCCTGTACAACAGCCCTCTCCCTGGGCACAAAGAATGGCCAAGTTATAGGCCAGAGAAAGAATATCTTTCATGTAAGCATGTAGGCTTCTAGAATTATGATCTTTACAGGTCACCTCAACTCTTCATGCTATAGTCCTGAATTACTATTGAGCATCCTTTTGCCCAATTCCCTTAGAGCCTGCATCCAGACCTCATTCTCCCACTGGGATCTTGGTTTCATTTCAGCTACATGTGATATTCACGATAGCTAACATTTATATAATGCTTATTCTGTTCCAGGTACTGTACTAAGTGCCTTATAATTGTTATCTCAACAACCCTGGGAGGTAAGTGCTATTATTGATGAAGAAACTGAGAAAACACTAAGCCACCTTTCCAGGGTCACACAGATACTAAGTGTCTAAGGCTGTAGTTGAACTCAGTCTTCCTGACTCCAGAACTGATGCTCCTGCATCCCATCCTCAGACTGTTGAGGGAGCAAGAAAGGATCGATAAGGTGTGATGGGGAGGGGGGAAGAAGGACAACTGATTTCCTTTATAGTCACCTTGGCAAGACTCCCCTCTTAAGGACTTCTTTAGCTCTGCTTGTCACTCTGAAACATCTGACACCCAAGCCTGAATAAAATATTAATTTTCCCAAAAGCCATGTAAGAGTGAAAAGCTTCAGCATTGCAGTCCACTAAGCTAGCAAACAACCATCAGTATAAATCTTGGCCTGAGTGATATGTGGAGCTAAGCAAAAGTCTGATCCTGTAACTGGGACCAGGGCCACCATTATAGGGGGTATCTTACAGAATTTCAGGCCAAACAAAAGTCCTTTTAAGTTCCCACATGAGTAGGTGGGGAAGTCTAGTCTGCCATTTGGGGCTTCCCCTAGTCTTTCTGCACTTTTACTTAACTTTGCCCCCAACCCACACAGGGCTAGAATGGCAGAGGGATGAAACTTAGGTTGCGATCCCAAGGCAAGCCTGTTCTTTCTTCATGGCCACTGTCACTCTCGCCCTCACCCATCACTCACCCACTCTTACCCCCATCACAACCATATTCTGCAAAAGTCTTCTTTGCATAACTAGAAACCACCTCTGTGATCCTAGAGGATAAAATGGGCTCCCTTTTCTGACAGATCCTTAGACAGCCTGCTGACCGAGGAAGCTTGGAGGGCAGAGAGATTATTAAAAGACAGTGAGAGATGGTATGAACAGGCAGTCAGAGGCTGTGCAGAAAAATAGCCTGCAGGTGGTGCTGAGGGCAAAGAAGGAGCTGCCTGGGCTCAATCTGTTGTGGAGAAGAGATCTAAGTGGGAAGTAAGTGCAGAGTTCTTAGGGGAAGTTGAGGCTTCTGGAACACACCTTAGGAGGTACCCAGCAACTTTACTCAGAAAGTTGGGTGTTTGGAGGTAACTTTAGCCTCAGGGAAGGCTCAAAAAGCCAACTTTTGGGAAGCAGGGTCCTTTATCTCAGTCTTATTCTCCTCCTCCTTTGAGCATTTTCCTTTCTAGTTAGCTGAGTACATGAGCTGTACCTTTTCCTGTAATCTGTCTATATGGAAACAAAGGAAGACATCTTTTTTTTCTAGATGCTTAATCCCTGAGCATGGGATAAGGACATGAGAGAAAGAAGCTGGCCTCTTGAGGAAAGAGATCTACCAAAGGCTTAGACAAATTTAATACACACAAATAAATGAAAGGAGCTTGCATTTTTAACTCCTACTGAGGTAAAAGCAAAGGGCCAAGTGTCTGGTGTAGCCCCTCCAATTATTCCATCACCCTGTAAGCAATTAGTACTGAACAACGATAACTTAACGTTTTATCAGAAAGGAATATGGGGGGACAATAGCGGGGAGCGAAGCAGGGAGGAAGGAAGAGGGCAGAGCAGGATGCTTCTCATGACAGTCCTTGAGTCAGCGAGTTTGACTGGCCAAAGAGGATCTAGGATCTTACCTATGAGTGAATATGACAGAAACTTGTTGACAGAGGTGAGTGCCAGTCCAGTGATGGGACCAGTAGTGTCTTCAGAGCGAATAACTTCCAGGAATGGTCGAAGGAACACGTTGGGCTCAATCTCAGAGAGATCTGTAGAGGAAGACGTGAGCCCATGAAAAGACACTACTGATAGACAGCTCCTTCTCCCCATAGAGACCCTTCTTGCCGCTATAGATGGCCAAAGACCATAATTGCTGGGTTAATGAAAGATCAGATCCCTGGCTTCTCTGGTGACCTTCATCTTTCATTTCTTATCCCACTTCCACATCCCCAACAGATCTTGGCAATCTGGACAAGAGGAGCCCGCTGTTTCCTAGTAAAGGAGACCCCTAAGGCTGGGATGCTAACTAGAATCATCCCTATAACTATGTCTTCAGCCTTTATGGTCAAAGCAATCTGTATATGACCAAACCATGCCTGCCCTAAGTGACTTGCAATTCTTTTTTTTCTCCCAAAATTATTTGTTTTCAGTTTTCAACAATCACTTCCATAAGTTCCAAATTTTCTCCCTCCCCAAGAAGGCATGCAAGCTTATATGAGCTCTACACATACATTCCTATTAAACACATTAGTCATGTTGCATAGAAGAATTAAAATGAATGGGAGAAACCACAAGAAAAACAAAAGAGTAAATAGTGCATTCTGACTCCACAGATCTTTCTCTAGATATGGATGACATTTTGCATCATGAGTCCTTTGGAAATGTTTTAAGTCCTTGCATTGCAGTGAAGGGCTAAGTTTACCAAAAACAGTGTGACTTGTAATTCTTTAATGAGGAAGGAAAGAATGGATGGAAAGGGTAGGGTTACTTGCAAGTCATCCAGTTTATCATGTACTCACTCAGCTGAACATGAATTTCCTCTACAGTATCACCAATAAGTGGTCACTCAGCTTTTACTTAAAAACCTCTACTAAAGGGGTACTTAGTAACTGCTTTGGTACTCAATTTCACTTTTAGAAACCTCAGTTATGAAGTTTTTCCTTATGCTGAATCTAAATCTGCCTCTCTGCAGCTTCTACCCACTATTCTTAGTTTTGCCTTCTGGGACCAAGAACAAATCTAACCTGTGTTCTATAAAATAGCTCTTCAAATACCTAAAGGTAGTTATCATGTCTCCTATGTCCTCCCTTTTCCAGGCTAAACAATATTTCTAATTCTTTCAACGAACATTCATATGGTTGGCCTTCAGTTTCCCCACTGTCCTGGATGACTTCTAAATGTTCTGTTGTTCGTCAATGCTCCCTTCAAAAATGTGGCCTCTAATATCAAACCCAATATTCCAGATGAGGGCAGAGTATAGTGGGGCTATCATCTCCCTTTTCCTACACACTTTTTCTTGTATTTTTGTTTGTAAAATGCATTTTACTGATATTTTTATCTTTTCATCACATAGATTTCCCTCTGTACCCTTCTTCATCTTCTGCCCCAGGAAATCATCCTTTATAACACAATTTTTAAAAGAATAAGAAAAAAATCCAGCAATATTTATCAATACATCCAAAAAATTATCTGATACCAGCTGCAATGTTCATTATGCTTCTATTAATGCAGCCCATGATCAATTTGGCTGTTTTGACTTCCATGTCACACTGTTTAGTTTGCACTCCATTAAAACCTGAGATTTTTAAAAAGTTATCTTATTTTTACTGATTTTTTTGGCTTTTCTATCACATTAGTTTTCAAATAAATCCCCTGTCCCTGCCTTATTCAGTCAAAAAAAAAGAAACAGAAAAAAGAAAAAAAACCAGTTCAAGAAAATTAACACAACTGACAGTACATGTAGTCTTTTATATCCATAACCTCCTACCTCTATAATGGGAGAGGTTAATTTTTTCATTCTTTTCCAGGACCAAGTTTGGTAACTCTAATTTCACAAGTTCAGAGATTTTTTTTCCCTAAGAATTATCATCGAGCCATCATACCACCTCCAATCTTCTCCATTTTGTAGTTGGCACAGTTGATTTTTTCAACTAAAGTGTAAGATTTTACATTTATCCTTGTTATATTTTATTTTATTAGACGTGGCTCAAGAGTCCCCAACATCTTTTTGGATCCTGACTTTGACCCACAATGTGATAATACTATCCCTCTTAGCTTCAAGTCTTCTTCAAATGACAGGATGAATCATGGGATTATTTTCTCAATAGGCTATTGAGAAAAGACTATATAGTTTCTATTTAATCTCTCATCTGACTTCACAATTGAAGAGGGTTTTACCCAAGGACCAACTCACTCTGACAGAACCCATTCACATCTATGTCCAAGGTGTTAAAACTTTGGCCTGTTTTGATTTTTCAGACAATTTCCCAACAAGTGTGAAGATTTGGAAGTGTCTGCAAGGGCAGCTCCACAAGCTGCTATAGACCAATGGAAGCAGGATTTCTTGGTTATAATTGCTCCCATGCAGGAAGATCCCTACCTGTTCTCTGATCCTACCCTTTTGCCCCTAGCCTTCACTGTATAAACATTCCTGGGTTCCTCAGATTAATAGTTTAGTTAACTGGTAACTCTCAAGTATTTCCAAGGCTGACTCTACAGTGATTTCATCAGCTATTATGAAATTTGTTTCTTTTTCCCACTTAAATTTTGAAGTCCTGAAGAAAACTCTTTTCAGTGGAGGAAAATGATTTTTTGGAGCATAACTAATACAGATAATTTAGGAACATATTATGTATAACTTAATTTGTTCATAAACATTTAAAATAGAGATAGGAAGGTCAGGTGAGGGAAAACCCAGAAAAATTAGGGGTAAAAGTGTTCCTTATCCTGCTTTGTTAATTTTTTTCAGGAAAACTCAAGGAAATCATCAAAAAAAGAAACAAAGAACATTGTCAAAATTTTCAAATTCACATCTCTATAAAGACCTCACTCTATACTTTGATCTGTCCTGAGATACTAACACCTGAATCTCTACCCAGAGTATTCCCCTCACTGGGAAGGTATAGAATAGGATATCAAAGTGGAAGATCTGCTTCTCTTAAGAAGAACTAAACTCAAGTGAGAAGGAGGAGACCTTGCAGGAAAAGAGTAAGGCCTCAACAAAGAGCCTTGACAAAGACTGCCGGAAGAGCCCAAGGAGGTTCTAGAAGTGCCAGAATGAGTATAACAGGATGTGCTTCCAGACTCATTTATATGGAATCTCTGGGCTTACACCCAGGTAGCTCCTAAATAAAGTCCTAATGAATCATTTGTCAAATAAGGGAGTTGGCCCAGATTACTTCTCTTTTAGCTCTAATAGCCCATGATCTAGGTAAGTTTAGAGAGAGCAATAAGGCCTCTGCTTCTTTAAAAAAGGCAGTTCTGGGAGCACCCCTGCTGTTGTTCAGTTGTGTCTGACTCTTCGTGACCCCATGGACCACAGAATGCCAGGCCCTTTTATCCTCCACTATTTCTCATGTTTACTGTTTCTCTGATATTATCCATCTCATTCTCTGTCATCCTCTTTTCCTTCTGCCTTCAATCTTTCCTAACATCAGGGGCTTTTCCAATGAGTTCCATCTTCTGATTATGTGGCCAGTTTTGTTTTTTTCATTATTGTTTATATTTTTATATTAACTTTGTTTTCAGTTCTACAATCACTACCATATAACTTAGATTATTTTTTTCCCCTCCCTCCCCCCTACCTCCCTGAGATGGCATACAATTTTATATAGGTTCTATATATACATTCCTATTAAATATATTTTCACTATAGTCAAGTTGTGTAGAAGAATTAAAATGAAAGGGAGAAATCATATAACACACCAAAACGTAATACAAAAGAAAATGATCTGCTACATTCTACGATTGAATTCCAAAGTTCATTCTTTCTCTGGGTATGGAAGGCATTTTGCCTTAAAAGACGATTGGGAACTGCAATGAAGTTCCAAATCTACCAGAAAAAACTCTCGCACACTGTGGTTGTTACTGTGCACAAAGTTCTCCGGGTTTTGCTCCTTTCATTCAGCATCAGATCGTATAAGACTTTCCAGGCCTCTCTGAAGTCTTCCTGTTCATCATTTCTTATAGCATAATAGTTTTCTATTACATTCATATACCATAATTTATTCAGCCATTCCTCAATTGATGGGCATTCCCCTTGATTTCCAGTTTTTGGCCACCACAAAGAGGGCTGCTAGAAAAATTTTTGTATATTTGGGACCCTTTCCCATTTCTATGATCTCTTGGGGATACAGTCCTAGAAGTGATATTGCTAGGTCAAAGGGTATGCACATTTTTGTATCCCTTTGGGCATAGTTTCAAATTGCTCTCCAGAATGGTTGGATCAGCTCACAGCTCCACCAACAATGTTCTAACTCTCCGACATCTTCTCCAGCATTTATCACCTAACTGTTCTGTCATGTTAGCCAATCTGATAGGTATGATATGGTATCTCAGAGTTGTTTTGATTTGCATCTTTCTTATCAATAGTGATTCAGAGCAATTTTTTTCTTATGATTATAGATATCTTTAATTTCTGACTCTGAAAACTGCCTGTTCATATCCTTTGATCATTTATCAATTGGAGAATGACTTGTATTCTTGTACATTTGACTCAATTATTTATATATTTTAGAAATGAGGCCTTTATCACAGACACTAGCTGTAAAAATTCTTTCCCAGTTTTCTGCTTCCCTCCTAATCTTGGCTGCATTGGATTTGGTTGTGCAAAAACTCTTCAGTTTAATGTAATCAAAATTATTCATTTTGCACTTCATAATGTTTTCAATTTCTTGGTTAGTCAAAAATTCTTCCCTTCTTCATAAATCTGATAAATACACTAATCCCTGCTCCACCAATTTGTTTATAGTATCAATCTTTATACCTAGATCATGTACCCAATTGGACTTTATTCTTGTGTATGGTGGGCCAAAGTTTTTAAGCTTCATCTTTAGTATTTGACCTTCCAGAGAACAGAGTGAATTAACTTCTTTAAGGACTGATCAATATGACTTCTTTCCTGTCTAAGGGACCTTCAAAATTTTTCTCCAGCACTACAATTTGACAGCGTTGATTTTGCAGCACTCAGCTTTCTCTTATAGTCCAATTCTCATAGCCATACATATTGCTCCTGGAAAAACGACAGCTTTGACTTTTTCCCTCCCAAATCCAATGGTGGATAGATTTGAGGAGTTGTTTCCTGGTTCAACTCTTGGCAAAGGTCCTCTGTTTCTACAAACATAAATGAGTGACAGGAAGTAGATCCTGTACTTGTTAGGTTGTTCAAAAATACACTTATTGAGTGCTTACTAAATGTTACAAAGGAATATAAGACACAGTCCCTTCTTCAGAAGGGGAGGGATTAGACCTGTGAAGGAAGGGGCCCTAGGGTATGTGGGAGAGATGAAATGAAGGAGAGGGGTAACCTCTTTAAAAAGTCTGGCTTGGGAGTTTGGAAGTTGAACTTATGCCTTGTTGGAGTCTGTGTCCAGGGTCTGTGAGAAGGGCTACCTAAAACAATTAGCATATAATTTACTGCTGTTCATGTAACTCAGAAGTATTACATTATAGAATGTGAGAGCTGAATGAGGCCTTAAGAGATATTTCTCATGTTACAGAGTAAAATGAGTCCAAGAATGACTAAGTGCCTAAGGTCGTAAAGGGAGGTAGGACTAGAATTCAAGGTTTACTGACACTCAGTGCAATATTCTTTACCCGTTACCATCCTTATTTCTTTCTTTTTTAACCAACCCCATTTATGAAGATTAGAGTGATTAAAAAAATGCAAGGTTAATTTTTGGATCATTGATTATACAACCAGCAAAGGAATAGATGTCAGGGATGAGGCCCTTGAATACTACTTCCTACATCTGGGGCAGCTTTAGGTGACCCCTCTACCTCTGGAGCCCTGCTTTTTCCAAAGTGAGTAGAATGTAAGTGTTAAAGAGAAAGGATTAATATGCATACTCAAAACAAAATCCCTCATTAGATGTGTTCAAAGTAGAGATGTCTAATTCTCCACCTTGAATTTATCACCTTTGGAATCATGATGTCACTGAATGGATCAATTCTCAAAGTTCTTTGTCTTTACATTGTTGTTGTTATTGCATAAAATATTCTCCAGGTTCTAAAAAAAAATAAAGAGAAAGGATTTTTTCTTCTTCTTTTTTTAAACTAAGGTTTGAAGAACATTTTACTGTCTTTTTTTTTTTTTTTAGAGATGCACTATAAAGGCAGGATGAGTAGGAATTAGACTGATAATCTTTTTTTGTTTTGTCCGCCTGTAAGGTTCAGTGTCAATAGTGAGGAAGAAGACTGCTTGGGTTCTGTAAGCCAGAAGTGCAGCAGTGCCCCTCAAGTGGACCAGGCAGAGGCATTTTTATAACTGAGAAGATATATGACACCCTCAACCAGGAAGCCAAATATGTTCTGGAGAATTGTCAACTTCAAGGCACAAACAGTCCAGTAAACAGAGCATGGGTTGGTAAAGGGTTGCTCTGTAGGCAACTGGTTCATACTCTTGGGGAGAGAAAAGACCAAAGAAGAAATTTAAACCACAGCTAGAGTAGGAATGTACAGGTCTTCTTTACTACTAGATCATCTGCTTCCAGGCCTCAGCCCAGATTCAACTCTCAGTCAGCAATGGCTGCGGAGACTGGAGAAGTCCACAATGCAATTGAACCCTAAGTAAAAGGTAGTGCTGTATTTTAGAATTGTTCTCGCTCATTAAGCACAGCCCCTTTCCCTAAATGTAATGACTAAATAGTCATTGTTTCTCTTTTACCCAGGAACCCTGAGGGTCTTCCCTTCCCAGCTTGATTTTTTTTTTTCTGATTAAAGGGGCCATCCCTTGAGTAACTACTTAAAGAAGCCTATTTACTGAATGGGTGTATCTCACTCAAAATGAGAATGTGATAAGACCTTAGCCTGAAAGGGCCAGGGTCTCCCATTGCATCCTGGGCCATCTCCAGTTGTCTTGATGAATACCATGCCACTGAACCCAGATGACTCAGGAGAAGAAAATGAGTTTGGTGACCTTGCACAGCCCTCCCTCCCTCAAATCAAAGTCAACTGCAAGTCAGGTCATCATCTTGATGTCATGGTTCTCTTCAAGAAGGAAGGACAAACACAACAATAACTAGGGATGGTAAATGGTGTTCAACTTTTCCCATCTTATGGGGAAAGATAACAAGGTAAAGAAATTCCAGATTAGGAAGAAGGTCACCTTGATAATCACAAAAAACGTATGAATCCTCAGGTAAGGTAGAGTCATGTCCAAATAAGGCAGGCAGGTGGTGCAGTGAATAGAGTGCCAGGCCTGGAATCAAGAAGACCTGAGTTCAAATTTGTCCTCAAACACTAGCTGTGTGATCCTGCTCAAGTCACTTTAACCCTGTTTGCTTCAGTTTCCTCATCTATGAAATGAGTTGGAGAAGGAAATGACAAATCATTCCAGTATCTACACCAAGAAAACCCCAAAGTGTTCACAAAGAGTTGGACATGACTGAAAACTAAACAATATTCTCTCCTTGTTCTCTGTAACTCCCTGTTCTCTCAACCTCTTTGCACACACACCATGTGATGCTTTCTACTATCATGACAGCTTGCAGACTTCGTTGTTCTAAGTCAAGCAGGAGTCTTCTTGCTTATAGAGGAGTAGTTCCCACCTTTCCAGGGATGTTGTATCCTTTCCTGCCTATGGTAGTCTCTTCTCTCTTGACCAGCACCCAGCTGGCACATTCCTGAGCCAAAATGCTCACATAAGCTACTTTCCCTGGTAGTAAAAGCTCTTCACTCCTGAGTGACTCTTATCAGGGGCGGTTAGGCGTTCTCAATTGGATTACACAGACTAGGAAAAAGGCGTGTGACATGTTATTTCAACACCATTTTGCCCTAGTAATGCCTACCTCATTCCTTTCACACACCAAGGAACCAAGTATCCTTTCACCTACCCCCATTCTCACTGTCCCAAGAAAGGCACACCATCATTTTTCAAAACCTCCTTTCAGGCTCTTCACCCTGAAAATCTAGGCTCAGGTTTGCTGGTGTAAAACGAGGTATCTATCACTGGCTACCTTACTCTACAAGGATAGTGATGTTATCCTTTCTAGCTCTAAATCTCAGATCTTTTCAGCACACAAACTCTTTCACAAATTCTTTTATTTGATGTTTAGCATCACGAGTCCACATTCTGCAGAGAAGGAAATTGAGGTCTAAAAAAAGTGACTTGTCCAAGGTCCCAGTTAGTAAGTGGCAAAGGATGAACTAAAAGTTCTCAGACTTGTGGTCCAGTGACAAATGAATCAGTTGGTCAGTCAGAGTCAATAAATATTGTCTACTGCATGGAAATGAGAAGGTACTAAGAAGTCTGGCTTTACTGACTTTTCCATAAAGTTCTAAAAGCATGGTCAACCTTAGCTCTTAAGCAGCATTATACAAGATGAATTGTTCACTTTTCAGCTTTGTTTTGCCTAACATGTACTTCAAACACTTTACATTTTATGTGACAAAGTCCCAAACTCAAGAGGTTCATTGCCAAAGAAATGTACAATCATTCCCTCTGATCAGATTTATGCAGAGTATCCAGGAATCCCTTACCCTGTGGATATCACAATAATGTCTTTCATATCTGTATCACAGAAAAAGACAAGGTCAAAGGTATGAATAAAACTAAGTTTGTGGAAAGTCTGAAACCTGACTAGCTCCCACCAAGGTCACTTGAGGACATTTGCTACACCTGCTATCAGCTCTGTTTCACAACTTCCAAATCTTCCAGACCTGTGAGTGGTGAACAAGGAAACTAATTCCAAATAAGGGGCCTGACTTGTGGTTGCTCCCAAGGAGACTCATTCTCCAGTCTGGGCGGAAAGGTTCAGTAACCCTCCCCCAGAAGAGTTGCTTCCTCAGGCATTTACTCGGGTGTTCTGAGGCATTACCACGCCCATGAGAAGAAGTAACATGCACTTAACAACAGTCAGGCGACTCAGGATATGCTTTTTGCCACTAACATGCAATAAGATTTTCTGCAAGTAAATTCACCTCATCATAAAATGAAAATTGATGAACTGGATGAACCCAGAAGTTTGCTTTTTAGTCAACCTGCCACTTGGGAATGAGACTACTTTAACACAGATGACTGTAAACGTTAACTTGAAGGGAAACCTCAGGGAAGGCTAGTCCTGTACATCTGCCTAAGTCTCTAAAAATAACCCTACTGTTTTCAGCAGCTTCCCCCAACAACTACTTTACTGGCTACAGATCTAAAGAGGTTCTAGCACTCTGGCCATATTAAAGTCAAGGTTTGTCAGTAGATCAAATAAAGTCCACAACATCTTAGGTCTATCTGGGAAAGGTGGTCAAAGATAACTCTGCTACTCACATTAATAAAAGCAATCTATTTATAACAACTAATTGCTTTTGAAAATTCTTTGGGAATTTTTCATTTTATTTTTTTTTACTTCACTTCTCTCTCCCTCAAGAAACAAAAGAACCTGCTTTTCATAAATTTAAACACCAAACCCTGATTACTTACCTATCTGACCAAGCATAAAATATTACTGACCTGAAAATGTTTTGCATTTTCCAGAAACCCGAGGACACTAAGAATTAAGAATGATAAACCTCAAAATTTCCTTTAAACTGTCACTGACAAGTAATTATCAAGAGGTTATGCCCAGGAGGACCCAATTCAGACTGGATGTGATGTGAGAGTTCAACTGCCTACACAATTGGTGTGAAAAGAGTCAAAGGTCACCTGAGACAAGCTTTTCAATGAATTTAGGCCTCTAGATACCCTCTTGACTAAAATTCTCACCAGTAAGTGGAGCAAGCACTTCTTGGAGAAAGAGAGAGGAGTCTTTTTGCCTAGCTCTTGGAGTACTTGGTAGGAGAATAAGAGAGGTGCTTTAACACTGGAAAAAGGCAAGCTTTGTCTCAATTTTCAAAAAAAGGATGAGAACAGAGTTTGCAAAGTATAGGCCAGCAAGTTTGAACTTAATAAAATATCACAGAATTTTGCTAGTAATTGAAGAGTTATCTAGAAAATGTAGCAAAGATCACTAAAAGCTAATATAGCTTCGGAAAGAACAGGTCATGCCTGAGCGTATTTTCCTTTTTCGACAGGGCTACTAAATTGGTAGATCATAGGACTATCACGGATATAACTTACCTATATTTTGGTAAGGACTTCGATTAAAGGAAAAAAACCTCATGCTACTTTGTAAAAAAGATGTGGACTATGGAGAAGTAAAGCTAGATAGATTCAGAACTAGTTGAATGACTAAACTCAAAGAAGAGTCATTAATAGCCTGATGTCAACCTAGCAGGAGGGATCCAATAGTCTCCCAGCAATCTGTACTGGGTCCTGGGCTGTTCAACATTTTGACCAATGATTTGGATAAAAGAATGGGCTACATCCTTATCAGATTTACTGAAGACACAAAATGGAGGGAGACAGCTAATACAATGGATGAGGGTAAAGCTCCAGAAAGATCTCAACAAAACAGAATCTAATAGAGTAAAATTTAAAAGGGATAAATGTTAAGCCTTACATTTGGTTTCAAGAAATCTAGTTAAAAAATACAAAATAGGGGTTAGATAGCACAGTTAGATTACAGTTTATCTGGGGGGAAAAAAGAGGATAGTATGCTCAATGTCAATACTGAGATATAGAAGCCAAAAAGAAGATCTAATTTCATCTTGGAATGTATACATTAAGAAGGGCACAGTTTCCAGGAACAGGAAAGTCTTACTTATCTGTGCTGTGGTGGTTATACTACTTCTCAAACAGTATTTAGTGCTAAAAGGGATTTCATATATCACTGAGTCCAATTCCCTCATTTTACAGATGAGGAAACTGAGACCCAGGAGAGGTTAGATAACTTGGCTATGTCACACAGCTAGGAAGTTATCAGAGGCAGGATTTGAACTCAGGACTTTCAGATGCAAAGTTCAGCATTCAGTCTGCTATGTTACTAATTAAGATAAATTGGAGAGAGAGAGAGAGGGAGGGAGGTAGAGGGAGGGAAGAGAGAGAGCGGGGTAGGGAGAGAGGGAGGGAGGGAAGAGGAGGAAGGAAGAACAAAATGGACAAAGGGCTTAGATATAGAAGAAAGACAAGGACTTAAGCCATCAACAATCTTCTTTGAGAATCAGTAAAGATAATTTTTACTTCACATATAAGTTGGATATGGTTCAGAACAAGAATGGTGAAGGGTTTTAAGATCATGAAACGTAAAAATCTGTTGGATGAATTGAGGATACTTAACTTGGGGAAAAGAAGACTGGGCCTGGGGAATTGTGCAGGAGAAGCATACTGCTTTCTTCATATATCTGAAGACTTGTCATGGAAAGAAGAGATTAAACTTGCTCTTTTGGCCCTGGAGGGCCAAACTAGGGATATGAGGACAGTCTAACAATCACAGATCCCCAGCAGTGAAATGGGCTGTCTTAGAAGGCAGCAGTCTCCTCTCCTCTGAAGGGCTCCAAAGAAAGATCAGGTGACCACTTGGTTAGCTATTGTTCTTCGTTCTTAAAAAGGACCCAAATGACTTTACTGTGCTTCCGCTTGGCCGATCAGACCAATACAAGCTCAGAATGTTTTACCACAGATCAGGCACAAGCGGTCTATAGAAACACTTGGGGTGGATTCTCTAAATTTGTACATCTTGCATTTCTTTTGAACTATTTCAATTCTGCTTTGCTTACAGAGCACAGCACCTTCTCTGATGTGGGCATGCCATGCTGAGCGGTCCTGTGCCAGTGTCTCCCATGTCATATAATCAATTCCAAAGTTCTTCAGAGAGACCTGGAGAGTGCCTTGTATCGCTTCTTCTGACCCCCAAATGAATGCTTGCCTTGTATGAGTTCTCTCTAAAATAGTCTTTTTGGCAAACATATGTTTTGTGTTTGAACAAGGAGGTGGAATGCTGTAGAGGGAAAAATTTTTCGGGTCATCAATTGGATTAGGGAATGAGGAACTCCAGGTTCTCAAGTGTGAACCTTTGAATCCAAACTTCACAGGACTGTTGGTCTTGAGGACCTATAGGGCCATGTTTGGCCTCAAGGCTGCAGGTTCCCCAATCCTGGAATAAGGAGATCTTTTTCAGCCTTGAATTTCTGGGATCTTGTATACAAGGCAGGGAGCAGGCTTCTTTTGGTCAATCTCCTAAAATCTTTATTTGTATGTCATAGGTCAAGCTAGACAACATAAAGACAGCACATAGAAAAGTGACAGGACACTGAATCTGATTTGAAGGCTATGCCTTGTTTGGAGAAAGAAGCTTCCCATTTGGGGTGTTCCCTGCTTTCTATAACAGCTAGGTGGAATCATGGATCCTTCTTCAGATACTAGCCAGCTGAGGGACTCTGGGCAAGTCACTTAATCCTGCTCAGCTTCAGTTTCCTCACCTGTAAAATGAGGAGAACAATGGCACTGATCTTGCAAGGGTGTGGTTTTGATCAAAATTAGATAACATTTAAACTGTGAAGTGTTTTTCAAATGCTAAATATTGTTGTTGTCATTTTAGTTATTACTACAACAGGCAAAAAAAACTTCATCCCAAACCCCATTAGGAGGAGCCTCCCCTTCTTCTGCCGGGAGGAGCATATACACAGATGGCAATCACTCTGACTTGCCTCAGCAGGCAGTTTCAGGGTCATGTAGTTGTCAAAAATTCAGAAGGCAAATGAAATTATTAAGCCCAAATAATCTAGAGCAAAAGCACCTCAGCCACTGCCCCAGCTGGGCCCTAGCCTCATCCCCTTCCACTCAATACTGAGGGTTACTGATTTCAGCGCTACTACAAATTGGAGTCAGTTTTGGGTTTGCCTATGTTCCCTCCTAATCCAAGATAGGGGAGAGAGGCCTCTCTAACAAGGCCTGCTGGGCTAAATGAAGCCCTTAGGGATTGGTTTAGAAAATATCACGGAGGACTGAGGACAGACTGATCCATCAGTCTTACTGACAACCCATGTTTGATGCATGTCAACTCTAAGCACTAGTTCTCTTCCTTCTAAAGGAAATTGGCACATATTGAAGGGAGAGCAATTAGCTGTAACTTGACGCCAAAGCTGAGGCGGGGTCCTCGCACCACAGCATTTTCTGCATGCTCCGGACAAGGCTGGGTCCAAAATGAAGCAGGAGATCTTCAGAAAGCCCGGGAGAAATGAACATTTCAGCTGTTATACTTTTAAGCAAAATTATTCTTTTCAGATTTACATGGCTGCTCTACTTTGAATAGCTTTCTCACTGAAAATTTCTTACCTGCGGCAGCCTAAAGAAAATCTCCACTTATAATGCAGCTGGAGAAGAGAGGAATTATAGTTTTACTATTACTTCCCTACCTGTTCCCCTCTTGGTTTCCCCATCCCTCTAGGAATCCAAGAACACAAGGAAAAGAAACGAAAAGATAAAACATAGAACAAGATTCTAACTTTGCACTGAAAAGGTCTATAAATTACAAAAGACCCTCAAAGGGTCAATTCAATGCCAAAGAAACTCTCAGGAATACCAAGGAGTGCTTGAAGATAAGCCTGATCCGTGATGGCCATCAAATATCCCTCCCTTATTTGTAGTGTTCTTTGGTTGGTATCCTATCAACTCATCTTTATCTGAGAGGTAAAAACAGTCCAGATAAGGGAAAAAAGCCGGTAAGGTCAGAAGTCTAATAAATGTATTAGAGACTCAGAAAGATCTCATTTTTACCCACTCATTTACTAACAGGCTCAGTGTTTTCATATGTTAAATGGAAGGGAAGGACAGACACAATTCTCCAATTTTGTTGCTAGCAAGCAGAATGTAAACTTGTTGAGAGCATCGACTCTTTCCTTTTGCCTTTTTGTCCCTAGCACCTGGAGCACTGATTTGCACACAGCAGAAGGTTAACACATTTTTTAAAATATGGAATTAATTAGGGAAACCAAGGCACCAAACTTAAGCTGAGAAAGCACAAACCCTCTATAATCACTAGACACGGTTGCTCCTAAAGGAGGTTTTCTGAAACAAAGGAAGAAAAGAAGAATTCTCCTAGGAACACAATAATACTTTTTTTTTTTAACTGAATTACATTATTTGTTTTCAGTGTTTGACAATCACTTCCATATATCTTAGATTTTTTTCTGCTCCCTCCCTCTCATTCCCCCCTCTTTTCCCACTCTCTCCCTGAGATGGCGTACAATCTTATATACACATACATTCCTATTAAATGCATGTCGCATAGAAGAATTAAAATGAATGGGAGAAACTATAAAACAAACAAAAGCATAATACAAACGAAAATGGTCTGTTTCCATCTGTGATCTAAAGTTCTCTTGGTTCTGCTCCTTTCACACAGCATCAGTTCATATATGTCTTTCCAGGCTTCTCTGAAATCTTCTTGTTCATCATTTCTTATAACCCAATAGTATTCCACTACATTCATATAATACAACTTGTTCAGCCATTCCCCAATTGATGGGCATCCCCTTGATTTCCAGTTTTTGGCCATCACAAAGAGAGCTGCTATAAATATTTTTGTACATGTGGGACCTTTTCCCATTTCTATGATCTCTTGGGGATAGAGTCCCAGAAGCGATATTGCTGGGTCAAAGGGTATGCACATTTTTGTAGCCCTTTGAAGGGTATAGTTCCAATTGCTCTCCAGAATAGCTGGATCAGCTTACAGCTCCATCAACAATGAATTAGTGTTCCAACTCTACCACATCTTCTCCAGCATCTTCCTGTTTTGTCATGTTAGCCAATCTGATAGGTGTGATGTGGTATCTCAGAGTTGTTTTGGTTTTCATCTCTCTTATTAATAGTGATTTAGAGCATTTTTTCATATGATTATAGATATATTTAATTTCTTCCTCTGAAAACTGTCTGTTCATATCAACTAGGTAATGGCTTCAATTCCCGTACATTTGACTCAGTTCTCTATATATGTTAGAAATGAGGCCTTTATCACAGACACTAGCTGCAAAAATTCTTTCCCAGTTTTCTGCTTCCCTCCTAATCTTGGTTGCATTGGGTTTGTTTGTGCAAAAACTTTTCAATTTAATGTAATCAAAATTATCCATTTTGCACTTCATAATGTTCTCTTATCTCGTTGGGTCATAAATTTCTCCATTATCCATAAATATGAAGTACACTATTTCTTGCTCCCCTAACTGATTTATAGTATCCATCTTTATACCTAGATTATGTATCCATTTGGACTTTATTCTTGTGTATGGTGTCAGTCATTGGTCTATGCCCAGTTTCCTCCACACTATTATCCAGTTTTCCCAGCAATTGTTGTCAAACAATGAGTTCTTATCCTAGAAGCTGGGGTCCTTGGGTTTATCAAACAGTAGATTGCTATATTCATTAACTACTGTGTCTTGAGTACCTAACCTATTCCACTGGTCTATTCCTCTGTTTCTTAGCCAGTACCAAGTGGCCAAGCCCTATCAGATCTCAAATTGTATTATAAAACAGCAATCATCAAAACGCTATAATACTCTTAAAAAAACAAAACAAGAACACCACACTTGTTTTGAAAAATACAAAGAATCACAGTGCCAGGGGTTGATCTCCAGAGAATTTTTAAGACAGCTGATTCTAAAGGTGCTAGACCCTAACTTAAGAACAACTTCTCAAGCTCTAGCTCAACCAGCACCTGTTTCCCTGAATGGTCACTCTCCTTTTTCCTCTACTCTCCTGCATATTTTACACAATCAGTACGTTATTCTAGTAACTGCATTCCAGCCCAGGGTGCAAGGTTAATGTTTTTCACAGCCTACATGCCTCCTTGTGATGGATGGTCACTTTATAATGAAATACTTTATGCTCAATCAACTTACAAATAATGGGTGTTTCATCACAGGACACTAAAATGTACTCCAAATTTGAGAGACCCAGAGAGGAATAGTGAAGAACAGCTATGATCACTCTTGGAAAGAAGGAAGAGTATCAGAGGAAGCAAATTCTCTTAAACCCCTTCACACCCTGATCAGAGCCTCAAAGGTTGAATCAGTATCTGAAAAGTCAATCAGTTCCAGCCCCACTCTTACATGATGATTGAATCCATCTGAAACCAGAACTGAAATTTCCAAGGAAAGGTTTCAAGACATTTATGGACTGTATTTAAAATGAGAACAAGCAGATTATGAAACTGGACCCACTCTCTGAGACAGCCATAACTTTCACCATTCAACTAAAACTGCTCAGTCCAAAGTTATTAATGATCTTTCCCCCACCATTCTCTGCATTTCCATATACAAAGAATAGAAAAGGTTTATATATGAAATCAAGAATCTCTATTATCTATACCTTGGTATTTTTTTTAAAAAATATTAAAATTTCCCACAAGGGACTTGTTTTCCTTATTTTTTAATGAGGGGAATTTGGAGTGAGAAAAATTAGATTTTTGTTCATTGAAAAAAATTTAATTTAATTTAAAAAAAAGAGGCAGGGCAATACATATGGAATGCTGCTCATACTGCCAGATATGGTCAATGTGTTCAATCCATTTTGCATCTGCTGCCATGCCTGGTTTCATCTTCAACTTCAAAATCACTACATCTAAACTCACTACCATACTGCCAGCTCAAGCCTTGACTGAAACCATCTCCCCTCAACCTCCTCTTCTCTCTGACCAGAGGGCTGAATACCAAACTCCTCCCAATGCCTTTCTTTATGGAGGGCAGAAACTGGACTCAGCTTACTCCACTGAACACCATTCTGCCCCCCCACCTCAGTTTTGTGTGTCTCCCCCTTTAAACTGTAAGCAACTTTTTTAAATTAACAGTACCCCAATCTATTAGCAGAGTTTTTGGCACATAAGAGGTGCTTAATATTGATTGGATTGTTCACTGATTTTGCTAAATTTTTTTTACCAGGGAAGACTCAATGGACAAGGGACATGGGAGAAGTATACTAAAAAATAAATAAGCGTTAAGAAGAAAATTCATCTACAAAACACACAATTAAATGCAATATATGATTCTTTAAAAAACAACAACACAGTATTATCAACACTGACCTGCAGTACCTGTGTCTTCTGAACTTCTTTCTTGTAATTTTAAAATATCGATTCTTTACTTTTTTTTAGCTATCCTTAACTCCCTATTTTCCTCACAACTCTACCTCCAAACTCCCTGATCTCTTAATTGCCAAATGTGATGGCTTTTTCTCAGTCCTAATCCTTTTTGACCTCTCTGCAGCATGACACTCTTGGCCCCTCTGTTTCTGGATGTTTTCACTTCTCTGAGTTGCTGTAACACTGCTTGCTCTCTTTTGGTTCTCCTCTTACCTAACAGCTCCTTTTTTCTTTCTTAGATCACCAATATAACAATAAGATCACTGGGAGGAGGGAGGGGACTGGCACAGCTTAGTTGTGAGCCTTCTTTTTTGTCTCCATAGCACTCTTTATCTTGGTAAAAGCATTAATTCCCAAGGTTTTCATTATAATTTTTACAGAGATGACTCCCTTATCTATATATCCTGTTTTAGTTGCTCTCCTGAGCTCCAATCTTGCATTACCAAAAATGTATGTGATGTTTTTGAATGTGATATTGCCCAGGCAGCCCACATCCTAAACAGAACTCATTATATCTCACCAAATTTTCCCTTCTCTGTCAAGAGAAGGCCATCTTTTAAGGCACCCAAGTTTGCAGCCTGTGGTCATCCTTGACTGAATCCCATTATGTCCAATCAATTATCAAATCTTGTTCCTACCTTCATGATTTCTTACACATTCATTCCCTTCTCCCTACTCACAAAGCCGTCACCCTAGTTCAAGCACTCATTGCCCTTCATCTGGACTGTTACAATGGCCTCCTAATTCATCTCCCTGCCTTATATTTCTCCTCACTCTAATCCACCCTCCACATAGCTGCCAAAGTGAATTTCCTAAAGTACAAGTCTGACCATTTCAGGCCCTTAACTCAGTAAGCTCCAGGGGCTGCTTATTATTTCTTGGATCAAATATAAACTTGTCTACTTGGCATTTAAAGACCTTCACAACCTACATTTCTGGCCTTGTTTTACAGTGCTGCCCTTTGCACACTCTGTGGTCTGACCAAACTGGCCTTCTTATCTTTCTTCATACCTAACACTCTTTCTCCTATCTCTATGCCTTTGCACTGTCTGTCCCCCAAAATATATTTTTCTTCTTATTTTTTCTAAGAATTTCTAGTTTCCTTAAAAACTCAGCCTAAATGCCATCTTTACATGAAGGCTTTCTTGATCCCCCAGCTGCTAGTGCCTCTCCCATTACCTGGTATTTAATTTGTATAATTTTCTGCATTATTATATTTATATGTGCCATCTCCTATGGAAAAAATGTAATCTTTAAAGAATGGACTGTTTCACTTTTGTCTTTGTATCCCCAAATCTTAGCATAGTCCAGGGGTGGGGCACCTGAGGCCTTGAGGCCACATGGGCCCTCTAGGTCCTCAAGTGCGACCCTGTAACTGAATCCAAGCTTCACAGAACAAATTCCCTTGATAAAAGGAATTGTTCTGTAAAATTTGGACTTAGCCAAAAGGCTGTACACTGTACCCAAGGACCTAGAGGGTTATATGTGGCCTTGAGGCCACAGGCTCCCCACCCCTAGGATATAGTAGGCCCTTTAATAAATTCTACCTGATTGACTGACCTCCTGTTCTCTCAGACTTCAGAAACGTAGGACCTGACACATACAGTAAGCTCTTTCTCTTCCATTCTATTTTCCTGCATACACTGCCCAATTAAGTCAGCAGTAATTTGGAACTTCAAGCTTATGAGCAAAAAATTATTTTCCTGGGAGTCTTCTTCTGAAAGAAAAGTTGAGGCTTCTACCACATTCAACTCCATGCCCATAAATCAAGGAAGGTGACCTTTTCCTGTGAAAGAGAGGTCAATAACTTGGAATTTTTGGCCATTTGGCTTTAGAAACTTATATTTTGGCTTATAACTGGGGCAGCTATGTTGTGCAGTGAATGCAGCATGGGGCCCTGGAGTCAGGAGGACCTGAGTTCAAATTCGGCCTCAGCCACTTGTCACTTACTAGCTGTGTGACCTTGAGCAAGTCCCTTAACCAATTGCCTGGCCTTCCCCCCTCCAAAAAACAAAATAAAAAAGACTTATAATTTAGTCTTCTGATTTAAACTCTTAAAAAAATTGAGATTGACTCCCCAGAATGGCACAGATTGAGATGATGGAAGCACAAGGAAGCAGGGGCCACTTTATCCTCATATAATTCACCACACAGGATCCCAAATCCCAGTTAACCAAAGCCACTAAGCCACTTTTAATTCAATGAGGAAAGGGGGACAACTGTTTGCCACTGCCCACAACTTTAAAGGTTAAAATAGGGTGGAGGGAGGGGAAGCTATCAGTCTACATAGCCTAATTATATCTTGTTCAAGAAGATTCGGGGCTACCAAAAGCCAGTCAACTACACCCTAACAAACAATCCATTTCTTTGGTAAAATGTTACCCTACATACATATTACAATGAGTCAAGGACTCTTTGTCTTGAAAATGTCCCTAATCTACCATCCATTAAACTAACCCCATATCCTGCTGGTCAAGCCTCTCAGAGTGTTGGCACAAAGAAAGAAGGTTGGAATAGGATTTCCACCATCTGCTCCAGCTTTTCAAGTATGTAACATAGGCCAGTATGGTCTGACAGCAGAGAACCTGGTGATGTAGATTTTCGTCCTTGCCAAAGTGTCAGGCTGAAGAACCTAGGCCCACAGAGGATCAAGATGGAGTAGGATAAGGGAGAAGGTTTCATAACCCCATCTGGGAGAGCCAACATGGCCTGCATTCCATGGAAGCTTAATTTCCTAATTCATCCTACTGGCAGGCAAGGCTGGCAGACCATTCCATTCCCAGGGCAGTAAAAGTATCAAGCCAAACCACGTATTATCTTATGTTCCCTTTCGCCCATGGAACAATTCTCAAGGAGGGAGGGGTCCTTTCTTAGTACACTGATATATGGTAATAGTGGGTCCTTGTAACTCCCCAAAGGAAAGCCAGTCAGTGGTAGTCTTTTGCTGTTTTCACCTTAGTATTAAGTCCAGCGCATCAATTTAAGAGAACTATCAATAATTGACTTAACATGAGGTTAAGTGTCCCCATGAGCTCAATTAGTTACCTGAGGTATATGAGGGAAAGCAACCCTTGAACTCCTCCCTCTTCCTCTGCCAATACCCATGGAAGTTAATAAAGAACTCCCAAATGGTCTATTCATATTAGCAATAAATCCTGTACGACCCCTCCCAGATATACAGGTACTGTTAGTTTCAGAGAACGAAAACCTCAGCAAATCTGAGAAGTGAATGTCTGAACATGTCATAACTGGAGAAGCTTAAGGGGAAAAATATTAGCAGTCTCTATAGCAGGCTAGAAATGAAACAAAGAGCTCTCAGCTCCCAAAGTGGGATCAAGGAAATGCCAATACCTATTTCACAACTCATTTCAGACTGCTCAGGCAATTATGGGAGAGGGAAGGCATATGAAAGAAAGGGTTAAACACACTTTGAAGAGGGGAAGAGTCCTTGAAAAATTATAACACATGCTGTGGCTCTGACTAAATTTCACACCCATTCTGTGGAGCAACATCCAGAGTGTAAGTGAAAAGCTTCCTCGCCCCCCCATCCTTTATGATTCCCATCACCTGCTGCTTTCCTTCATCCCCAGGCATCAAGGCTCTGGGGAGAGGGGAGGGAGGAGATGCAGACAACACTTTGCTTGTTGTACACTGGAAGCCAGAGACCAGCAAAAACTGGTCTGGGCATGAACGTGTACAGAGAGAGGAAAAAAACGTAACAACTTTCCTCATTCCCTTCAGATCTAATGATGTAAGCCACTGCTTTAGGCAAGTTATGCTAAAAGAGGTTGTCTGTCTGGACTTCCATCAAGAAGCAGAAATGATAAAGCAAAGGTCCTGGGACAGGAAGAACTTAGGATAATAAGATTAGAACCAACTGTGACTTCCTGCAAATCTCAAATTGAATGCCCCCTCCTATAGGAGGCTTCTGCCTCAGTCACTCGTGCCTTCTTCTAAATTACTTTGCATGTATTTTGTGAATATTTATATATCTACATGTTGTTTCCCAACCAGAACTGTAAGCTCCTTGAGGCCAGACTCTGTTGCATTTTTGTCTTGGTTTCCTTGGTGTTTAACACATTGCCTGTCACATTGTGGCTGCTTAATAAATGCTTGTTGACTGAGAAGCAAGTGAACTCCAAATACTGTTCAAGAGAAGGCTAGAACGACCCTTCAACCAGCAGTTAGGTAGGATCAAAGGAAAAGGCAAGAATATACAGAGAAAATGGAAAACTCTCAGAATTGCTCACCATTTGCTGCTTCCACACCTAGGAGCTTTCATTACGGTTGTTTAATACCAGAGGAAAAAGTGTTTTTAGGAGTGAGATTAGTAACATCAGAGAGTGAAAAGGAGTGTGAGACAAATGCGCCCCACACAAAAAACCCCCACACATACACATACATGTATATGCACATATACGTACATATAATAAATCTGGAAAGATAGGTTAAAGTCAAATTCCTTCAAATGACAAACTGAAGGCGTTTGTATTTAACCTCATGGGGAAAAGGGAGTCACCCAAGATTTTTCAGGAGGGGAATGAATGGAGACACTTAGGAAACTCATCCTTAAGAAATTTATTCTATACAGAAGATGCATAGGGAAAGATTGGAAACGGAGAGCAATTAGAGGCTATTCCAGTAGTCCAGGTGAGGGGCAATGAGGGCCTGAACGAGGGAAGTGGTCATATGAATGGAATGAAAAGGACTGATGTGAGAGATGTGAAATTTAGAACTGATAAGACTTGGAAAACTGGATGTAGGGGAGGGATGACTCAGGAGGAAAGATAATGAATTCTGTTTTGAACATACTGAGTTTGAGACAGCTGATAAATATTCAAGTAAAGTCCAAAAAACAGCTGGTGACACAGGACTGGCATTTAGGAGACAAATTAAGACTGAATATATAGATCTTGAAATCATCTAAACGAAGATGATAATTGAACTCATGGGAGCTGGTGAAATCACCAAGAGAGAGAATGCAAAGTGGGAAGAAAAGAGGTCCCAGGATAGAGTCCTGGGGAACACCTACTCTTATAGGTAAGCAACTGATGATCCAGGAAAAGAGAATGAGAGTGTATTTGACTAGGTAGGAGAATTAGAAGAGTGTAAATTTATTAAAAGCTAATTAAAAGCTTGAAGAGTTATCCAAGAGAAGAAAATGAGTAGCTGATGTGTGTCAAAAGCTTCAAGGAGGTCAAGTAAGATAAGGGCTAAGAAAAAAGTAATGGACCTAGAAGGTAAGAGATCATTGCTACCCCATATTCCATAAATTATCCTAAAAAACTGAGAAAATACCATACCAGATTCTTTTTATGAGACCAATAGAATCCTAATACCTAAACCAGGGAAAGATAAATCACAGAACTATAGACTAATATAATTTATGAATATCAATTCAAAAATTTTAAATAAAAGTCCTGTCAAACAGATTTGAATACGAATATATCCAAGAAATAATTCATTATGACTAAGTTGGATTTATATGAGGAATGCAAGGATAGTTCAACATTGGGAAAAAATTGACATAATCATATAAAAACAAAAACCTCTAAAATTAAATAATTATCTAAACAGATGTAGAAAAAGCCTTTGACAAAGTACAACACTCATTTCTGCTTAAAAACCTGTCAAATAATATGCAGAGAGGAACCTTTTAAAAACTATCATGAGAAAAGCTAAAACTAAAAGCAATGCAATAAGGATAAATAAAATAAAAATGGAAGCAAAGATGCTCATTCTTTCCATATCTTTTATAGTTTTATATGCTAGCAATAAGAACAAAACAAGAAAGAAATTCAAGGTTTAAGGATAGGTGAAGAAGAGATAAAACAATCCCTATTTGCTGATGATATGAGGGTTTAGTTGGAAAATCCTAGGGAATCAGCAAAGGCATTAATCAAGTCAACAGCTTCAGCAAAGTTGCAGGCTACAAAATAAACTCTCAAAAATCAACTCTATTTCCATATAATAATAACAAAATCCGAGAGGCAACAATAGATAGAGAATTTCCATTCTAAATAACTACAAAGTGCATAAAATATCTTAGGATCAATCTACCAGAGTACATAAAGGACTTCTATAGATTCAATTACAAAGTCCTTAAAGAAATAAAGCACAGGGGTGGATGAGTGGAGGGAGAGAATTTGATACTCAAAATTATAAAAAAAAAGAGTGCTAAATTTTTTTTACATGTAATTGAGAAATATTTAATGAAATAAACACATAATTTTTAAAAAATAAAGAACAGTGCTCACGGCGGGTTGTGCCAATGTAATAAAAGTAACAATACAGCCAAATGTAATTTATGCTTTTAATGCTATACGAATCAAACTATCAAAAAATACTTGATAGAACTTGAAAAAATAACACAAATCTAATAATTTTATAATTAATATATATACTCTATATTATATTATCTACATATCTATGTATACTCCATATAATTATATAACTCTGATAAAAAACAAAAGAACTAGAATATCAAGGTAAATTATTAAAAGAGGTAGAGGATGAAGGACAAAAAGCACTGCCAGAACTCAAGCTAATAAAGTAGCAGTCATCAAAAAGAGAATGCAGTATCAATGAAATAGACTAGACAAGAGAGAATTAGAAACAATGGAGTGCAATGACCCAGGTGTTGAAAAACTGAAAAACAAAAATCATTTAGTTCGAAGAAATTCCCAATTTGATAAAAACTGCAGGAAAAACAGGAAAGCAGTTTGGCAGAAATTTGGATTATACTAATCCTTTATACCAGGGGTTGACAAACTATACATAACCTGTGGACCAAATCCAACGGGTGCTCATTTTTGTACTGCCTGTCATTTAAGAATGGTTTTTACATTTTTAAGTAAACTTTTATAGAATTTAAAAATGTAAAAACCATTTGTTGTTGTTGTTGAGTCAGTATAGTAGTTTCCAACTCTTCATGACCTCTTTTGGGGTTTTCTTGGCAAAGATACTAGAGTGGTTTGCCATTTCCTTCTCCAACTCATTTGACAGATGAGAAAACAGAAATACACAGGCTTAAGTGACTTGCCCAGGGTCACACAACTAGTAAGTGTCTGAGGCCAGATTTGAACTCAGGAAAATGAGTCTTTCTGACTCCAGGCCTGGCACTCTATTCACTGCACCACCTAGCTGTCCTTACTATATAAAAACAGAAGGTGAGCCAGATTTGGCCCTTAACCTATAGTGTGCCAAACCCTATCTTATACCAGTCACAATACATTCTAAGTTGACATTAATAAGATCATACTACAAAGTAATTAGAAGACAAGCATATTTGCATACCTCTTGTAGCGATGGGTAGGAAATGTATTCTTAACTAACAAGAGATAGAAGTAATTACAAGAAACAAAATGGATAAATTTGATTACACAAAACTGAAAAGCTTTTAAATGGTCAAATGGTAAAAAACTTTGTATCAAATTAATCTGATATGGGCTTAGTATTCAAGACACATAAACAATGAACAGATATATAAGACCTTAATAATAAAGTGGTCAAAAGATATGAATAGTTCTCAAAAGAACTGCAAACTATTAATAATATAAGAAAGAATGCTCCAAATTATTAATAGTAAGATAAATGCAAATCAAAACAATTGTGAGGTTTTTATCTCACACCTAACAATTGGGCAAAAAAGATAAAAAAGGATAATACTTAATTTTGGTAAGGCATGTGAATGCACTGTTGTTGGTGGAACTGTAAGTGGTCTAATTCTGAAAAGCTATTCGGAATTCTGCTAAAAGGTGATGAAAATGTCTATACCATTTGATACAGGATACCATTGGTAGGCAAATACTCCAAGTATATCAAAGACAGAAAGAGAAGTTGCTTATATACAAACACACTCACAGCAGGTTGTTGGGGTTTTTTTGTTTTTGTTTTTTTTTGTGGTATCAAGGAACTAGAAACAAAGTAGCTGCCCACTGACTGAGGCATGGCTAAACAAATTGTGATATATGAATGTAACGGAATATCATTATGATATATGAAATGACAGATATGAAGCTTTGAGAAAAACATGGGAAAACTTATATGAACTGATTCAGAATGAATTCAGGAAAACAATATATACAATGACAATAACAACATATACTGGAAGAACAATAAAATCCAACAAAATTGAACACTGTGTAACCATAATGTCCAAGCTTAGCTTTAGAAGAGTAGAGAAAATGTAGCTCCCTCCCTCCATTACAAAGGTGGGGATCTACAGTATGCAGTATTGCACATACTTTCAGACATAATGGATGGGTTGATTGGTTATGCTTAACTGTTTTTTAAAAACCTGCCACAAATACTGGCTTTATGGGCAAGGAGTGTGACTAAGGAATAGGATGACCCTACAAAGAAAATTGACACCCTCCAAAACTCCACATGTTCAGCAATTGTTGGTCAGAACTGACAATTAAGAAACAGCATCTCTGAGAATAATGCCAGCTTACTAAAGGTGAGAAGAAGTGGTATAAACCTTGAGTTAGGTGTTTTCAGGGAAAAGAAGCAGAGGCTTCAATGTGTTTTGGGGGAAAATATTGATTGAGGTTTCCCAAATGTCACATGGTTAATTAAATTACTCCAAACAAAGTTAGATGTTTTTCATATTAATCCCTCTTTTGTTGAAAGAGTATATTGTGGGAAGTGGGAGAAAATCTGAAGAGGAAAGAGAGGGAAAATTTGATATTTATGAATGATGGCAACTCTGCTAGCTGGGGCTAGGATACTGGTAAAAGAAAGCTATTACCATTCCATCTAGGTCTCCAGCAGACCTAGCTACATCTGCTTCTCTACAGAGAACAAGATCCCCCTGATCTTGAGGGGAGAATAAGGGCATACATTACCTAATTCTGCTTCTCAGTCTGACAGATTGGAGAAAGGGGTTTCCAGGTGAAGAACTTTAAGTAGCCTGCTGAAGTTAGGTTCTAAAAAATATACTATTTGGAGGAGGAAGAAAGTAGTTTTTCTCAGAGAAGGAAAACTTTCAAAGGATAAATGTATCTGAAGGACTACCTTCCTTCTTACTTTGAATCAAATATTTCTGAATCCAGAGTATCCAAATACTCACACAACTTCAACCCTACTTACTCGAAGGATTTTAAAAAATAAAAACATAAGCCTCTTTTCACCCCTATTTCTCCCCAATTCAGCCTGCAATTGTTTCCCAATCGACCAGCATTAACACAGATACACAGAGGTATTTATTTGCCGCTGATTCTGTCTGGCTGCATTCAGACTCAATCCTCCATGTGTATTTAATAAATCACACTAGTTAGGTGGGCAGGATTAGTTCCAAGTCACCTAATGACTATATCATGAGCTACAGTATTAAAGGGATTAATATTAATCTAGGCTGTTGCAGTTCAGTGGGAAAGGCCAGTGTCTGTTCCAATAGGAGCCAAAGCCAGTGAGAAAACCTAAGTAAGAACAAGAAGATTAATGAGGACGTCTACATTCTGCCTGCACATCTTCACCTAGCATGGGATGAGGAAGTGAATCCCAGACAGATTCAAATAACCAACAATATCACAAGTATTTGGGGCAGCTGAGCCTCAGTGACAGCAAGTTTGCCCTCCTTATTTTCTGTAACACATGCTATCAAGATGGCACAGGTATTTTATAGGTCCCCATATTAATTGGTTTTGTTTCCTTTCACACAAGGGCACACATCTCATAAATCACTTTCTTATTTCAATAGAGGGGAGTATTAACTACCATGTCGACAGTGTTCCTCAAAGAAGTACAGGACTTCTTGATTCAATATAAGGGCAGTGAACTCACTCCTTTGAAGTTAGAAAGATGGCCAAGATGCACCAGTGCAACTTATTCTCAAACCAGGAAATTTTCCTTCACCTATTAGTATGATAATTACTATTCAAATGGCAACCAGAGTGTGCTAGATCTCTACAGAATACAGATATCCAGGTGTTACTCTCCAGAGTTCATTCATCTATGAGTATACACTAGGAAGGATTGGTGGTTACAACTAAAGAGAGAAATGGAGAGACAAACATTTCCCATGGTGCCTGAGTCCCAATATTCCAAGTAGGGTGTCTAGATGAACACAGCCTCCCTTAGCTGAGACTTTTAGCAGACAGGGGACACAGTTTTGACTCTAAAGGATTCCACAACCAGAAAAAAAAATAGCACAACTAGAATTTCTTGAAATGGTTTTGCTAGAGAAGCTTTTGCAATGAAATGAGTATCAGACTTAAAACGGTCCTTTCACTTAACAAGATCACAGAGTTTTTGAGGACATAAATTTTGGTTTTCCCTAACTAATAAATAAGCAAACATTAAGTGTTCTTGATAACTGTCCTTAAAAAAGTCACGGTTAGCAAGATCAGCTACCCAGAACCTTTGCCAAAGGACAGGTTCAACTAAAAGCAAAGCAACAACCAATTGCTTCAAGTTAATGAAGTTTTAATCAGTTAAACTGATTAAAAAGTTGAATTTCAAGAACCAGAAAATTTAAGTAAGCTGAGGACTTGTTGCCATGTTAGCTAAAGTACATAAGCTAAGATCTAGTGAGTAGTTCTAACATCTAAGATCCAGAATATGGAGCAGCAGCCTGAGAATGGAGTTGCCATGATTCTAGGGGAGCAGATGGGAAGAGATCTATCAGTTAATAAGTATTTTTATACCAGGTACTGTATTAGGCACTAGGGATACAAAGACAAAAAGGAAACAGTTCATACCCTTAAGCTACTTACAGGAGATAACAAATTCACACATGAAGATGTATACAAAATGTATAGAAAGTACCTGGAGGAAGGCGCTGAGGGGAAGGCAACCTCAGCTGAGGGAAAGATGACCGAAGAGATTTTATGAAGAAGGTGATGTTGGAGTGAGTCTTAAAAGAAATTAGGGATTCTAAGAAAGAGAGGTGAAAAGGAAGTGCATTTCAGCAATGTGGAGATACCAGTGCAAAAGCACAGAGACAAGAGATGAAGCCACATGAGGAATGTATGAATCAAATAGCTTTATTAGTAAGTCCTTACTAGGTGCCAGGTACCTTTCTAAGTGCTGGAGATACAAATTCAAGCAAGCAAGACCATCTTAGACTTCAAGAAGCTCACATTCTAATAGGGGAAAACAACTCAGGAAGGAAAGATGGAAAAGAGGAGGGGCATATGTGCAGTGACACGGTTTGGAAGTGGCAGATAAGTGATGTAAAGACCTGGTTCTGGGAATGACAGGGTGAAAGTTTATCCATGGGAGCCCAGGGACCCAGGGGCAAAGTCCAATTTCCAGAAAGAAGAGGACAGAAGAAGAAGTTAGCTAGAATTTGGTTAGTATGGTCTGGAACAATAAGAAGGCAAGCTTTACTAGATCGTAGAGTGTGTGAAGGGAGAGTAATGTGTAAGGGTGAAAAAGTAGGTTAGGAGCAAGTTGTGAAAGGCTTTAAATGGCGAAGTAGTTTATATGTGGTTCTAGAGGTCACAGGGAGCCACTGAACTTTATTGAGTAGGGGAATAACACAGTCAGACTTGTGCTTTAGGAAAATCACTTTAGTGTCTGTGCAGAGTATGGATTAGAAGGGGGAAAGGTTTGATGTGAGACACATTTTTCCTTTGGAAAAAATTTTCAAACAAACAGACAAAACCATTCATTTCCAGGTGCACAGTCACAACTTCAGAAAGTTGCCAGCGCTCAGAAATTATTCTGACGCCAGGAGGTTTTGAAGTCAACTTCTACTCAAGTACAAATGGAGGAACCTCATAATCAGATCTTAAGCAAAACAAAGAAAAATTCTCAATTGAATACAGTTGTGTAATCTTTGGAATGAGAAGCCAATGTAGTAGTCTATGAATCAACAAGAAGAAAAACAGCACATTTCCCTATCCATTTTTAGGCTAACTTAAAGGGAAAATCCAGGGAATCAGAGTCAAATTAGCTAAGGTAAAGTGATTTCAGTTTTGTTTTCTAATGTGCCACAGTCTTTCTAGTCATTCTTGCCAACTAAGCCCCCAAACTGGGCACACCCCCTCTCACTTCTCACTGGACACCTGAAGATAACAGGAGGAGAAAAGAGAACATGGAGCTCTACATATGATACAGTTCCAAAAGTCCTCAAACTCTCTGGAATCTTTTGGTATAGGGAGCCTTAGTCATTTCCTACACATATAGTTCAAGACTTTCTCTATAAAAATGTAAATATTCTAACTTGAGTCACAAGTGACAAACTGTAGCACGGCTGAGGGCATTAATCAATACTACTATGATCAGATTATATGTATATACTACTGCAGAGTCTACTTAAAGTTTCAGCTCCAGTGTAGGTTGAGTGGGGGTATTTTTAGTACTTAGGAGCTAGGCTATCACTTGCCAGACATTCTTATATTACAAACTACTAACAGACTACAAACCATCATAAGAAAGATGCTCTTTGGATATGAAGAACTAATGTCACATAGCTCTGTGGGAAGGGGCTTTTTGTTAAAGGGAACACATTTTTCTTCCCCTTAAAGTGCTCTCTAAAGAAAAAATCCTGCACACTGTTGTATCCCCAGGCCATCAAACACAAGGCCAGGCCCATCTAGTGGGATGCATCAGGCTCCTGGAATGCTGAAGTCCACATATTTGCCATTCAACACCAAAATGGCTTTTCAAGTTCAATCAGCTATAAATGTTGCTTTGTTTTAATTTTCCACTGAACTTCCTGGAACCTATTATCCAACTGTCAGGGATGTATATTTAGCAATAGCAACACAGCCTCTTTGCCGATGCCCCAATGCTCATGTCACCTCTAATAAATAGAAAACAATCAACCCCCTGTCCACCCCCTGCAGCAATTGGGAAACCCCACCCCCACTCCCCCAACACACACATACACATACACACTCTTTAATGGAGGATTGGAACTGGCAAGTCAAAAAGAAGCAGAGAAGGGAAGACATCAGAGTTCACCCCCATCAATTAACTAACCAAGGCTCCTGTAATCCTTCAATTACTTTCCAATTGGTGCTACAGCCAGCTCTTTGGGTAGACTCAGAAAAACAAGCATCAGCAACCACCCCGCATGGTACCATCTCTGTATTATGGGATACAGATTATAGAAACTACCTAATTTAGTCCAGAAATCCCATATAGAACAGCAAGAGAAAACCTCAACAAAAACAAGTGTGGAAGATGAACTCCAAAATGTTTAATATAGTACATATTTTGAATGGAAAATTTTGAAAAATCAAGGTCAAGGCTAAGAAAACCCCCCAGAAGAGCAGGAGTATGACATTAATTTTTTGGAAAATTATCTAAGCAGGAGTTATTTCATTTTGTGTTTATATCACCAGCACTTGGCGTAACGCCTACTTAATGTTTGCTGAATTGAAAATAAAGTCCATGCTCAGCCATCAGGATGCATTGGGTATAACTTTTCCCACCCTCACTGAATTCTCTTGCCTTTCCCTGGTCACAGAGACACTCTTCAATATGATATCAAATAGATTAGGTTAAATTAGAACCAGATTTCTCAATTTACCACTTTTATCACTAAGAACCAACCCAAATACCTCGATGGTCTAAGCAATCTTCTTGCTGCTCCACTATATCCTCCACACCAAGAGGTCAATTACAACTCAAGTCCAATTGATCAAATTCCCTTGGACTGCTACAGTCTTAAACCAGAAACTTAACACACAATTCAAATAAGCTGTGTGCAGAATTTTCATATAAAAGCCCAGGGAGTTTCTCAACATCGTGGGGTCCTAAACTAATAATAACCCAATGAGAAGTAGTAGGCCTCATCAAAGTTGGGTCCCAGAGTACCATACACTCAGTCTCACTTATCTCCCCAGGGTGACTACTGTGTCATTGTTGGCTTTGATATCAAGGAGGAGCAAAGTGGGTCTCTGGAAGGAAAAGCAGCAAACTGTACTTTATAAAACTCACCAGCAAAGCTTACTTCTGACTCCTTTCCTATCTCCCCTCCTCTGGTGCTCTCCTCTCTCTCCCAGAACCTTAAACCTACTGCACTCTGAAACTGGGGCTCCTCTGGACCCTCCCAGCTTGAGAGTGATTATCAATAGTACAGGTTGCGGGTTCCCACCCAGTCTGAAGTCTTTCTTTTTCTTGACCTCATTAAAGGGGCCATGCCCTGGCTATTTCTTAAACAGGCCTATTCAATGAATGGGCATTGCCTCACCCTAAGTGAGTAGCTGCAAAGACCTTGGCCTAAAAGGCCCAAGGTCTCCCAGTGCATCCTGGGTCATCTCCAGTCATTCTGAGGAATATCAGGTCTCTGAATTCAGAAGGCTCCGGAGGAGAAGTGAGGCTGGTGACTTGCACAGCCCTCCATCACTCAAAACAAAGTCAAGTGTCAGTCATGTTATCATGTCTCTGATGGCATGGTCTTCCTCGGCAATGAAGGACGAACACAAAACCAGCAAGTGAGCCCTTCTACCAAGTAGTTCCAGAAACCTTTTAGGGTCCTCAGCTATACTGTCTTCAAAAATAGCAGGGTAGTCTGTATCCCAGAGATCAAAGAAAAAGGAATAGGGCTCGTATTTACAAAAATATTTATACAGTACCTCTTTTTGGGATGGCAAAGAAGTGGAAACTGAGGGGTTGTCCATCAATTGGAGAATGGTTGAATAAGTTGTGGTATATGATTGTGATAGAATACTATTGTGCTATAAAAAATGAGGAGGGGGATGGTTTAAAAAAAACCTGGGAAGACTTAAATGAGCTGATACAAAGTGGGCAAAACTAGCAGAATACTGTGTACAGTAACGGCAATATTGTAACAACAATCAACTGTAAAAGACTTAACTACTCTGATCAATATAATGATCCACAATTTCAAAGGACTCATTATGAAAAATGCTATCTTCCTCCAGAGAGAGAAAAATGATGAATTATGAGTGCAGATTGAAATATTTTTTTTTTGCTATTTTTTCTTAGCAACATGGTTAATGTGGAAATATGTTATATATGACTTCAAATGTATGATGGGGCGGGAGTAGATGAAAGGGGAAAATTTGGAACTGAAAATTAAAATAAAAAACTCAAAAATAAATAAACATAAGAATAGTCGGATGCATTAAAATGTTGGCTCTCCATAAAATACGCAAAACAGAGACAAGAAGAAAGGAGAAGAGAGGCGGTAATAAGACTCTAGGTGCATAGGTCTCTACAGCACAAGTAGTTAGATGCTTCCTTTATAAATGGAAATTCTAGGTGAACTTTGAATAGTCTCTACCATTCAAATAATTATAACAACATCAACTAAGCTTAATAACTATTCCCATTTGTCCAAGGCAAGGAGACTCTTGGCTGACCCTGCATCATAATTGCTGGCATTCTTGTCAATCTCAGAAATGTGGCACAGTCAATCAAAATGTCAGCACTTACCTGCTGCACTTACCCTAGACACATGGTCCAGGACACTGATCGATGACTGATAAGGTACAGAAATGAAATAGAGTCCTTTAATTCCCATATTTGACTTGAGTGCAAGCTAGGCATCTAGTTGGCACCATGGCTTCAATGAGATATCCTAGTATTAGCAAAGGGTGACCTCACAATTTGGCCATAGCAAAAACTGCGACAATCTCTCTCTGAACAGTATCATGAAACCAGAAAAGTCGGGCTTGCACTTAAGCTAATATTTAACATTCACTTCTCAACTTCAACTCTATCATCTACAAAATGAGAGTAAGGGTAGTGCCACTTCACAGAGCTTTTTTAAGGGAAGTACTTTGTAAACCTCAAGGTACTATATGAATGTGAGTTGTTACTATTACTCGAAATAAAAATAATAGTACTATCTTAAATAACAGCCTTCATCCTGGCTGGGAGATACTACCCTCTCAAGGCTTGCTGTCTACATCACTGAGACTCCCAAATACAAAGTAAATATTCCCTAGGAAATTTTGATGAAGTTGATAATTCACTTTCATCTTATCCATCAAAAAGTCATTTGGTGGGGCAAGCATTTTGATTCATAGCTGGGTAATGTTCTGTCAAAGACTAGAAAAGCACTTTCCCATTCCATGCTGTAAGGTGTCAGACCTGGATCTAAATCACACAAAAAGAAACAATTACACATGGGACGGGATGGGATAAGATAAGAGTGAACTTGTGAATTAACTGGTAGAGGGAACTTCTGGATGAGGAAACTTTCATGATTTATCATTTCAGGTTGGCATCTTTTCTGCAATGTATAGTCTTAGAGAGAGATACCTAGATTACTAAGAGGTTAAGGACCCCAAGTCATACAATCAGGTATGTCTGAGGTAAGACTTGAACTTGAACAAAAGTCTTTCTGGCTTTGAAGTTGGCTGTCTATCCACTATAGCATACTACTTTGAAAATAAAGCATGAAAATGTGAAAAATAGAAAATATGGAAGGTATAAGCGTACTGCTTTTAAAGTAACTCCCCATTTGACTTTAATTTCATCGTTAGATAAGTGTTTCACTGGAGGTTTGCTACAGTTTTGTCCACGCTCTATGTCTACATCACTATTTTAGACCAATAGGAAACAGTAAACATAAATATAAAAACAAAAAAATGGCCAGCACTAGGGCCCATCCAATTCAGGATTCTGCTTCTGTGAGCAGCACCACAGGATGGTTTGAGACATCACTGCTCTCCTTTCTAATATCAATTTAAAAACCAATCCCAAATATCTTTGCTTTTGTTTAATAACCTATTATAAATCCATCGGCTGGGAATGTCTGAAGCCCACTCTTTTGACTTTGCTCTATTCAACTTCATATCATTACTAGTCAAGTCAGCAGGCATTTATTGAGTACCTACTATGTGTCAGGCACTATGCTAATCACTGAGGACACAAAAAAAAGGCAAAAACACTCCCTGATTTCAAGGAGTTCACAGTTTAATGGGGATAGACAGCACACAGACAACTATGTACAAATAAACACACAAAGAATGAAATGGAGATGATCTCAGAGGAAGACGCAAACATCAAGAAGGACTGGGACAAATTTCTTACAGGTGAGGTTCTATGGAGGACTTGAAGGAAGCCAGAAGCCAGGATGTGGAGGTAAGGACTTCCTTTTAATATAACTTTGAATTCTTCAAGCTATTTTGGGCTAATCAGGCTTAGAATATCTCTAGAGTCTGCTACTACTTCTCATGTAAATTTTGCTTCTAAAGCATTCTTCTGCACAACACAATATGTACTAACCAATATGACTCTGATTTATACTGCATGGCTTTAGTAATAGTATGTATCATAAAAGTTAGCCAAATTACCCTAAATTACTGAAAATAAGAAGACTTTCTAGATTTTACTGTTGATGCCTAGAAACATTCCTATATCAATAATGAATTCTTTGGGAAGTATAAGACTTCAAGCTAAGTGTCTGCTGAATATATGACTGGATTCAGGTACCCTAAAACCATTGAAGACAGGTTTCTTCATCCTGCTGGCCAAGATGCTAAAAGAAAAAAAGGCTAAGGGGAAGAAGGAGGTTTAAGTTCCTGCTGTTGTGAAGTAAAAGGAAGAAATAAAAGTGGTCAATCCTTTGTCTAAGTAATTGCCCAAGAACATTGGCATCAGTCTTATTTTCAGTCTTGATATCAAACCTAAAAAGCACCCCACCTACTTTGTCAAATGGCTCCAATACATAAAGACTTCAGGTCAAAGATTTATCCTTTATCAATGTTTAAAGATGCCAACATAACAATTTACCAGTTCATTCAAGCCTTATCATAAGACAACTACACAAATAGTTGGCCTACAAGTACTAACTTGGCCTACAAGTACTATCATGAAACAAAGCAAGAGAAGAAATAAAAGATGCTTTGCTTAGGCTGAGCAGAAAGCTTCAGGCAAAGCATCTACTACTGCTAGCACTTTGAAAACTTTAATGTACTATATACATGTTAGCTATTCTTATTATTCCTTTTTTTAAAAATTAATTTGTTTTTCAGTTTTCAACAGTCATTTCCATAAGACTTAAATTTTCTCCATCTCTCTCCCCTCCCTCCCTGAGATGGAATGCAATCTTATATGAGTTCTCTATATACATTCTTACTAAACATTTTCACATTAGCTATGTTGCATAGAAGAATTAAAATGAATGGGAGAAACCATGAGAAAAACCAAAGCAAAACAAAACAAAACATAACACAAGAGAAAATAGTCTGTTTCATTCTTTGTTCTTATTCCATAGGTCCTTCTCTGGATGTGGATGGCATTTTGCCTCAAGAGAAGGGCTTTGTCTATCAGAAACAGTCCTCACACACTGTGGCTGTTACTATGTATAATGTTCTCCTGGTTCTGTTCATTTCACTCAGCATCAGTTCACATAAGTGTTTCCAGGCCTCTCTGAGGTCTTCTTGTTGATCATTTCTTATAGCACAATGGTATTCTATTCCATTACATTCACATACAACAACCTGTTCAGCCATTCCCCAATTGTTATGCATTCCCTTGATTTCTAGTTCTTGGCCACCACAAAAAAAGCTGCTATAAATAATTTTGTACATGTGGGACCTTTTCCCATTTTTATGATCTCTTTGGGATACAGCCCTAGAAGCGATATTGCTGCCTCAAAAGGTACACATATTTTTGTAGCCCTTTGGGCATAGTTTCAAATTGCTCTCCAGAATGGCTGGATCAGCTCACAGCTCCACCAACAATGAATCAGTGTTCCAACTCTCCCACATCTTATCCAACATTTATCATCTTCCTGTTTTGTCATGTTAACCTATCAAGGTGTCATGTGGTACCTATTCTTATTATTCCTAAGAGACTATCTGTTGACAGAGCAGGTTTTAACACTATACTGGTAGAAAACAAAGAAAGTTCAGTTACTGGTAACTTCACTCAACATGGGGCTCCATTGCATATGACATGGATTCTATTTAGCTAGGAGTCTTCCTACCTGTCTTATGTTAAAGAATGGAAATTTCCTTCCTATTATATTTATCAAGATAAATCCAAGATGGGTCACTTGGACCATAGAAAGCTATGAATAAGTTGCCTTTACAAAAATTAACTCAAGACAAATATGATGAACTCTATCATTAATGTGGTTGGCATAACCATCAAGATGAAACCAAACAATAAGCATTTACTAAGCACTATTCTAAGTAACATGAAGACAAATACAAAAAGGAAATAGTTCCTGCCTTCAAGGAGCTTACATTCTAATGAGATAAGACATACATATATACAGAATATACACCGAATTAAAAAAATGTCATTTTTGGAAGGGAAGGGACTAGCAGCTATAAGGAGGGATTGGGGGTAGGGGTGGGGATATGACTCAGGAAAGATTTCATATAGATACTGATACTTAACCTGGTTCTTGAAAGAAACCAAAAATTTCTAGACTACTTCTATGACATGGTGAGACAGCAAAGTAGGACTTTAGTCAAGGAGATATATCAATAAGTAATGAAAAAGAAATTAAAAGAAAAAAACCAATGGAAATAAAAAGTTAAAGTGTATCTGTTAAAATTTATATTTAAAGGAAACATGATTTCATGTTTTAAAAATCCAGTTGCATTTTAGTAAGGAAGTAGTACATAAGATAAGCTCACAAAATCATGTACATTTTTATCTTATCACTAGCAAAAATTAGAGAAAAGTTGGTTAAGAAAAAGGTCATTTACAATGATGACAAATGCATTAAATATTTGGGCAGTAACCATCCAAGACATACAGTTCATATCAGAAGGTGTTAAACTTGCAGGGCCAGTGCTACTCAAACTAGATTAATATGCAATAGGAAAATAGTTAACAAAATAAATAAAAATACAATAAAAACAGAGATAATGTTAATTTGTGATTTTCTAAGTCAATGTGTAGCCAGCATCCTTTTTTATTTGAGTTTGACACTACTGCTCAGCATCAAGACAACTTTAACTTTTATGGAAACAAAACAAGAACTTCACTAGAAAGATACCTTTTCAATTGGTCAATCTAATGAAATATAATATTAATATTTTCCAAATTAAAACACAGGTTTAATACTGTACAGCTCAAACTACAAATGAGTCACTTAAAATTTTTTCCAACTAATATATTTTACTTACTCCTTTTTAAACACTGCTTCTTAATCTATTCACCTCCCTTTCTTGCTGAATGCTCCCTTGCCACAAAGAAAAATAAGAACAACACCCAATCAAAAAAGCAACTATACCTAGAAGTCAAGATTTCACTCTGCATTTCCTATTTTCTCTCAAGATAAGGGAAGTATATGCTTCTTCCTTTTTCTCTGGGATTCATTATTGATTCAATTAATATGAGTTTAGTTGTATTTTAGAGATGTTTCCATTTATATTATCGTAGTCATCATGTGTATTGTTATTTTATTTTTTTCTCTCCTTACTTTGCATCAATTATGTAAGTCTTCTCATGTTTCTCTTAATTCCTCCTATTTTCTATTTCTTACATTTCTATCATATTTGATGTGTTTAGTCATTTCCATATCTATAGGTACCCACTTTGTTTTCAGATTTTTCATTATTGCAAAAAGTACTACTGTGACTATTTTATAATCAATTAATCAATGAACATTTAAATCCTATGCTAGGCAATAGGAATACAAGGAAATATGTGAAGCAGTCCTCATCCTCAAGGAACTTACATTCTAATGGCAGAGACAGCCAGCACATAAAGTAAGATATACAAAAGAGATACAAGATAACTTCGGGGCAGAAGGTGTAGCAGTTAGGGGTCCAGGAAAGATCTCATGCAGAATATGTCACTTAATTGAATCCTGAAGGAAACTAAGGACTCTAAGAGGCTGAAGTGGGGAAGAAGCACATCCAAGGCATGGGGGACAGCTAGGACAAAAGCAAAGAGCTGGAGTATTGTTTGTAAAGAACTAACTTGGCTGATCTGTGGAGTATGGAGGGAAGCAGTGTATAAACAGGCAGAAAAGGGTGGTGAGATCAAGCTGTGCCAATGTAACAAAAAAAGAGCAAAATTATCTTGTGCTTTTATATTGGCTAAATTTCTCTATCACTCTCTGATCCCTTCCCAGAGAGCTTTCTCTTCTAACAAAGACATTTTTCAAAGAGTAATCGGCAAAACTACTGATCAATACATCAAATAAAATCTGATAAATGAAATGTTCCACACCTGTTCTTCACATCCCACCCCTGCTCTACAAAAGAGTAGAGGGAGGAGTCACGTCATATTCCTTTTGGAGGGTCAGTTTTGTTAATTGTAATTTTGTGCCATTTATTTTCAGTTCTTTTGTGGTTGATCTTGTAATTTATATTGTAACTACACACACACACACACACACACACACACACACACACACACACACACACACGCTCTGCTTACTTGTGAAGAGCTTTAAATGCCAAAAAAAGAAGTTTATATTTTATGATTGGAATGGAGATTGGTGGTAGGGCGACAAACTGCCACTCACAGAATGCTCTTTGAATGAATCTATGATGAGGCATTTATTAAGTACTTACTATGTGCTAGACACTAGGCTAAGCTCAAATGTAAGCAAGCAAGACAGTTTTTGCCATCAAGGAGCATAGAGTCTAAAAGAAGGAAGATAACATATAAAGGAGAGTTAGAAAGCTGGGGATGGAGGGGAGGAGGGATTACATTCCTGATGGAAATGACTGAGAAGTGACATGGCTCTGGGCAAGGTAAGTGGACAGCTCTGCCATTAAGAATCCAGGTGGTTCCAGTGGGAGAAGACTAAGAAAGCAGCAACAGTCTAGGAAAGAGGAGATGAGGATTTGACCCAATGTAGTGGTTGTGTGAACGAAAAGTAGGGAAGGTATGTAATAAACACTATGGAGGAACAAGATTTAGGAAGTGACTGAATGCGTACGGTTGTACTGAAAAGCCACTCAATAGAAACAAGGAAGTTCAGAAGAGGAGTAGTTTTGGAGAAAAGATAAAAAATTCTGTTTTGAACAGTGTGAGTTTCATGCCTACAGGTCAATTAAGTGGAAATATCCAAAAGGCAATTGGAGATGTAGAAAGCTCAGGGTAAAAACCAGAAATAAACACACAGAAATGGGAATCGTCTGCATAGAGATTGGAATTAAACCTATAGTAGCATGAGGTCAACCAAGTTAGGGAATATAAAGAAGAGCAAAGACGGAGCACCCACGCTCCCAGAACATGACAGTCAATGCAATGATCCAGCAAAGGAGACTAAGAAATAGTGAGAATGAATGGTCAAAGAGGAGAATTTCAGGTTGAAAAGAGTTAGCTTATTCTTGGCCTGCTTAGCTTTCCTCCTACCATTAGGTTTCCATTAGACTGGGACCTCCTCAAGGGTGGGCACTACCTTTGGCCTCTTTATGAAACCTCTGCACTTAGTCTGGCATACAGTGTATGCTTAATAAATGCTTATTAGCTGACTATTTAACAAAAACTGCTAGGAAAACTAGAAGCAGTCTGGCCCAATTTAAGTACAGAGCAATATCTCCTCATGTACCAAGATAAACTCTAAATGGAAATATGATTTAATTATAAGAGGCCACATCCTCAACAAATTTTACAGGAGCAAAAAAGAAAGATCTTTCACTTATCTGAATAGGGTAGGAGTTCATAACCAAATGGGGAGAGGATCACAAAAGATAAAAGGAACAGCTTTTATGACATAAAAATAAAAATGTTTTGCACAAACAAAATAAATATAGCTAAAATTAGAAGGTAAACCATTAACTGGGGGAAAACCCTCTGAAACAAACTTCTCTAATAAGGTCTCATTTCCAAGATACATGGGAACTGATACAAGTTTATGAGAACAAGAGTTGTTCCATAATCAAAAAATGGTCAAATACTATAAACAGACAAATTTTTAAAAAAAATCTAAGCTGCGTTTTATTAGTCAGTAAAGAAGCATTCGTTAAGAATGGCACATTTCATGTGCCAGACATTGTGTCAAGACCTGAAAATTCAAATAAAGTCAAAACACAGTCCCAGCTCTCACAGAGCTCATGGCTGAATGGGGGAGACCCACATAAAATAACTCTATACAAACAAGCTATTGAACAGGCAACTTTCAAAAGAAGAAATCTATGCTATCAACAAGCACATTAAAAAAATGCTCCACATCACTAACTGTCAGAGAAAGGAAAACTAAAATACCTCTGAGGTTACCTCATACTTAGCCAAATGGCAAAGAAAGCAAAAATAAATAAATAAAATGAAAGGGGAAAATGGTAATTGTTGGAGGAGCTGTGAGAAGACAGACTCACTGATGCTCTGTGTTGGAGCTGTGAACCAGTCCAGTCGCTCTGTAAAGCAATCTGGTACTGTGCCTAAGAAGTCACTACGCTGTGCACACCTTCTGACCTACTACTACTAGTCCTACACCCCAAAGAGATAAAAGAGAGAGAAAAGGGCCCATGTACAATATTATTATCTCACGTATCAACTCCATTCATCTTTTTTTGTTCTATCACTTCCAGTGGAAAGGTCATTCAAAACAGCAACATAGGAATTGAATATAGCCCTGTGTTCTCCCTGTTGCCTGCTAAATAAATGATGCTGAATAAAAAGCCTATCTTCATGAAGGATAATTATGGTAAAGTAGGGGAGAAAAGACAAGTACAGAACCAATGTGGCCATTCCCAGTGGAGGCCAGAACCCAAAAAGGAGGCATTATTCTATTTTTTTTTAAATGTAGAGCAATCATTGTATTTTCTATTGAAGTATTCAAAGGTCTTAATAGACAGATAGGTGGAAGTGTTTGATCTTTCTGTGCCTCATAGTATTAATTCACTTGTTAAATTGCTTAGTTGTATCCAACTCATTGTGACCTCATGGATCCTATCACATTAATACTATCCATGGGGTTTACTTGGCAAAGATACTGGAGTGGTTTGCCATTTTCTTTTGCAGTGGATTAAGGCAAACAGAGGTTAAAGGACTCACCCAGGGTCACACAGCTAGTAAGTATCTGAGGCTGGATTTAAACTCAGATCTTCCTGACTCTAGGCCCAGCATCTATCTACTCAGTCACCTAGCTGCCTCTGATTCCTCACTAGCTTGCTGTGATAGTTCACATAGCTCATACAGGAATATAATTTCACATATGGCTTGGGCAGCATATAGGAGCCAAAGACACTGCCTTCAGAGCTGTCCCTGAGGCCTGAGCTTCCACAATGTTAGGGATGAAAAACTTCTTGATGACTTTGTCCTGGGGCAAGTAGTTTGAGTAGTTGGTACAGGAGAACATGGCTGGGGTCCTCAAGGAGTCAAAAGAGGGTCCAGAAACACTTTAGCATGCTTTAGAAATAAGAGGGCCTGGAAGAAGTGTTTTGAACTTAGGTAGGAGCTGAAGAGGGACACTTTCTTTTGTCAAAGTAGCTTAGGTAGCACCTGGTATAGCTGGCTAAAAGTATATTCCCTACATCATAAAAAAAAAAGTAAATAAACCTCCACACAGACTGACTAATATTGGACTTGTAGTCAGAAAGATCTGGGTACAAATTGAATCTCAGACACTTAATAAATGTGCAACCTAAGAGAGTTCACTTAACATCTCTAGGCCTTAATTTCTTTATCAGTAAAACAGAGATAATAACAGCACCAAGCTCGTAGAGTCATATTAGGGTCAAATGAAACAATGGATGTAAACCACTTTGTAAACAAACCTTAAAGTGCAACACAGATGTGAATTACTGTTATTATCCTACCAGACAACTTCAGAGACATAAAAGTCAGTGGGAAAGGGAAGAAAGCAGACTGCTTCACATAAGTAAGCTTTCTTCAAGTGAAAACTAAAATTTTTTGTTTTGTTTCTTCAAAGAAAAACAAACATCATGCATGATGAAATAATACCCAATTAAACAAGTATCGGCAGGGACCTGTGCCATATAGTACATAATTCCACTTACTAGGGTAAGGAAAAGAATACTTTTAGAAATAGAATAGCCTGAGATAATGTGCTAAGGTTAAAGGAGCCTAAGGTTAAAGAAGCTCTTTTAAATTAAAAGGATAAACAATAATCCCTTTCTGACTCTAATCTCGGTATTTTTTCATCCAGAGACCCCAATACAAGAATGTAACACCATGACAATTGCCCCCAAACATTCTCCTGTATTAAGCCATCAGGCTAGGAAATGGGTATATGAATATTGGGTTTGGACTACATGATAAGACAGACACATTGGGCACGTTCCCCAAACCAGAAAAGACAAGGGTTAAAGTTGGGTTAGCAAACTTAACTCCAGGGATATGTGTGGGGCACTAAGCTGAGATTCACAAGGCTCTCCCTGAGTTCTCTTTGCCTCTCAGTACTGGGACAACCAATGTTCACTGAATGCCGATATTTGTATGAATAAAAATGAAGGGATTTAGCAAATCTTGTTCTTGCACACAGTTGTCAAAAAAAATCTGACCTTTACAACAGGAAAAAGAGGGGGGATTTAAAGCTTTAAAGAAGAGGCAGTCAGTGCCTGATGTATAACAAACCTTTGAAAAATTATGGAGCAGTGAAAATCCCCTACAGGTCTGAGCAAAATGGGTCCAATTTGCATTCGAGCAAAGCTTTCCACACATACCCCTCAACTCCTCTGTGTACTGCCACGCAAATAAATCCTGAGGAATAATCCACTGGGGACCTGAGCCTGATCTCCCATATATTACTGCTGCACAGCTCGAGCACAGGCTCCACAAACTGCCTTTTGGGGTCCAGATAACTAAATCAGAGCAGTCTTGATAAGCTTCTGAAAACAGGGAATGTGAGGAGTAGTTTAATGAATGTTACAACTCAACCTGTTACAAACTGCACAGTGTTACTGAAGGAAAGAAGAAAAAGAGAAAACCTGTCTGCTTTTATTGTACATTCTGAAGTATCTCCCACTCAAATCCAGATGTACCTGTCATCTGTTCCATCTGGCTATAAAGTCATCCAAAGCCTAACACTGATCAAGTGGTGAGGGAGCATTTGAAAGGCCCAGGTCTAGTTCAGGAAGTACAAAAGAGATTACTAATAACTTTGTATTCACTTGGAATTCTGGTTCATATTTGTGTAAGAGTGACCAAATGCCAAAAAAAGTGAGAAATAGCAAGGACATGTCCTAAGATGGAAATACTCAAAGAGAAATTTTATTTATTTATTTATTTTTATTTTTTAAAATAAATTTATTTAACTTCTTACATTCATTTTCACAAGATTTTGGGTTCCAAAATTTTCTCCCCATTTG
>CM053769.1:548460632-548536736 GCA_028658325.1 Potorous gilbertii
ATAGGAGAAATTCAGTGGTGTAGGCCACAATTGGGGATCACAACAGATCAAATGAAACCGTTATATGATTTATTGACAGGTCCTTCTCAATTAAACTCATGCAGAGAATGGACAGATGAAGCATTGGAATGTTTGAAATTAGTGCAGAAAAGGATTATGGAGTGCACTACTATTAGGATATTAGAATCACAGGATTTGGAAGTAACAATCTTATTCACTGAAAAATTACCCACTGGAGTTTTACATCAGAAACAAGGAACTATTGAGTGGGTACACTTAGCTCAAATAAAGAACAGGGCTTGTGTGCCTTATGCTGTGCTGGTAGCCCAAGTAAGTCAGGCAGTTAAGAGAGTAAGGATGTTAGTAGGACAAGAACCTCACAAGATATATACTATGTATACAAGTCAACAAATAGAGAACTGCATACAAGAGTTTGTGGAATGGCAGATATTTATTAATCAAAATATTCAACATGGCCTCCCAATTCCTTTTGGCCAGCAATTTACCATGTGGCCTTGGTCTTGGGCTGAAAAGTGCTCTTTCACACCAATAGAGGGAGTTAATGTCTTTACAGATGCAACAAAAGATTGTAGGGCATCTATGTATATTCTATCCAAAAAAGAGATGCATAAGTTTAAAACAACATTTAATTTAAACAACAAAATGAGTTATATGCAGTATTGCAAGCATTATTGTATGTAAAAGAACCTTGCAATATCCTCACAGACAGCAAGTATACAGCACTATTGATACCTAGATTAGAATCAGCTTATATCCCTGATAGGGCAGATAGTATTACACAGATAACTATGGAAGTTCAACAAACAATAAGGGCCAAAACAACAATATTTTATATCACACACATTAGGTCACACTCTAATTTACCTGGACCACTGACCGAGGGTAATGAGATGGCAGACAATGCACTTCAAACATTTTATTCTACTGAATTGGCAAGACAAGCACATTCCTGGTTACATTTGTCTGCATGGTCTTTAAGACATCTTTATGGTATTTCTAGACAAGAAGCTAGATCTATAGTCAAACAATGTGTACAATGTACTCCATTTTTACCTCCACCTTCTTGTCATCCTATAAACCCTAAGGGGGATGGTCCAAATTCTATACGGCAAATGGATGTTACTCATTATCCTTCATTTGGAAGAGCAAAATATATTTATGTCACTATCGACACATTTTCAGGTTTCATAATGGCAACAGCCAGGTGTGGAGAAGCTATTAAAGATGTGAGGGCACATCTCTTACATTGCTTCACACATCATGGAGTACCAAAAAGCATTAAAACAGACAACGGTCCAGTTTATATCAGTCAAGCCATTGAACAGTTCATGGCAGAATTCTCCATTTTACATGTCACTGGGATCCCCCATAATCCCACTGGTCAAGCTATAGTGAAACGAGCAAATTGCTCCCTGAAAAGTTACTTGCAAAAACAAAAATAGGGAGCTGGACCAGGAGTTGATGATAAATTACAATTGGCTGTTTATACACTAAATTATTTAAAATTTGATGATGATGGCTTATTGGCTGCTATGAAATTTATAACATTTCCTAATAAGGAGTCTACCAAGACTGAGTCGGCAGTAACAAGTGCCCTGAAAGCAGCCCATAAAGTAATGTGGCACAATGAGAATAAAAATTGGTTTGGTCCTCATACAGTGTTAACGTGGGGAAAAGGGTATGTTTGTGTTTTAACAGATGACAATAAAGGAGTGTGGGTTCCAGTGAAAAGGATAAGAGTAGTAGAGGACAACCGTCAAGGTGAAGTGGTCACAGGGAGCAAGGAGGCACTATCAATGACGAATGAAAAAACTTCTAGAGAAATTCACTCAATTAGGTCTCAATGACTCCTCTCATTCTTCTTGTACTCTTCACGACACTCAACAACACTGCGTCCATCGACCCAGTTCCGAAGGAACAACAGAGATGGGCATTCATCATGAATCCACCATGGTTAAGGGTGATGTCATGGAGTGAGACAATGCCTAAATTTATTATCCAAGGCAATATTTCTCACATGTTTAAAGATGATGGACTAGAATATGGTAACAATGGGTCTCTATTTCAGAGACATTTTAACTTTTCAGGACTAGTTGTAGGTTTCCCACTTTGTCTACAGAAGGGTATTTCTGGGAATTGGAACGAGTTTGGTTTTACTTACACACAGGTGAATGGTATAGAGGGGTATCCTTGATGTACCACTATTGTGGATGGAAAAGAGACACTGGATGAGAATGATACCCGACATGCTTATAACCTATTTACTTGGAGGATAAATGGGACAATGGTAGTTTGGTCAAACCAGGACTTTGTGGGACTTGCTCGTGGGATGAAGTATAGGCCATTTTATAATTTACAAAATAAGAGAAATGTAACCCTTTGGCATTTGTATACAGGGTTTTTACCATTTGAGAATTGTCACACACATACTTGTCAGGAGACAAACTTGATTATGGGAAACTACACAGAAATGTTATATTCATGTCACAATCTTACATACTTACCTGATGAAAAATATGTGCCAAATTTTCCTAGACAAATGTATATCAATTATAAGGGGTATCCTGAGGTTGGAAGGCCTGTTCAGGGACTAGACAAAGTTATCTTAGCAATGGGAGGACAAACAGTGCAGGGCATGCCTGCTGTAGCATCATCGAGTAAATCTAATTACATTACTTTAATGGGTGAAGTATGTCTAGGGAACAAACATATATTTCTATGGGATAGAGACAACAGATCTAAACTGGAAGCATATTGGCACATGACAGGAATTTTCAATTTACATGCCAGAATGGTTCTGTGCAAGAAGGTTTGGACCAAAGACAGTAGGGAGAGTGTTTATTCTAACAAGACCTTGATATGCCATGACAGTAATTAAGGATAAAGGATGGTACAGAACACCTAGTGATGAAGTTCTACATATTTTGGATGCAATTAACCCCTGTAACTACTAGAGTACGGAGATGTGTTTCTTGTGTTAGAAATCATGTTATTAGTAGAAGCTATTTTAGCATCCACTGCATTGGCTGTATCTATCTCTAATATACAAAACACAATAGTTCAAGCTTCCGAATTACACACTCTTATGAAAAATGTATTCGCAGACTTTAAGCAACAAGCAAAAACAGACAATGAATTTTATGAAGCCATTCATACACTCCAAAAGGTAACTGAAGTCATTGGTGAAGAAGTGTCTGTTACAATTACAACACAAATTGCAATGTGATTAGAGATGTAGTGTCTTTTGTTTAAGAAATTATACAATGAGTCACAATTTCAATGGGAAGAAATTAGGGCTCAATTGCATGGATTAATTCCAGATAATGTCACCTTGGAGATCCAAAGAGTAATTAAATTGGCAGAAGAATTAGATGAGGAAGCAGATGTTGATTTTGCACCTGAAAAAACGGCTTCAAAGATAACTCAGTTCTTCAAAAGTTTAAGTTCATGTAATCATATAAAAACATGGTTCTCTCCTTTATTGATAGGTTTTGTATTAGTATTGCTAGTTCTGCTGCTAGTGCCTATGTGCTTTGCGAAGCTTCCAGAACGCTCTAATATCCAGCAGACAGAACATCATTGTTCTCAGGGAAAGATTGAGTCAAAACGAAAAGGGGGAATTGTAAGGGAATTGCCAACCCCCAGCCTCTTGGATGGTGTTCACTGGTCACGACTCAGGTAAACTGAGGGGTGACTGGTAAGGCATGAACAAGATGGCTCTGGGAGGAAGGGTTCTGCCCCTGTTTTGCTCAAGGCTATTTCCCAGGTCCTGGGAGAACAAAGAAGGCCCAAGATGTTTTTCTTTCTAGGGGCTATGTGGCAATCCTGGGCAGTCCTGGTCATTGGTATGGGATTTCCTTATTAGGGCAAACTATTTGCTGATAGGTCCACTAAGGGCTCTGGTGTCAGGAAAGAGATAAAAGCACTGCTTGCTGCTACAATAAACCGAGTTGTTCACTATCTTATCTCCTGCCTAGGTCATTACTTACAGCTCACTCCACCAAGACCTACAGGCACTGCTGGTCAGATAACACCTGTGGGCCTGAGAGATCAGGCCCAGACACCCGAACAATTATGCACTTGAAATAATAGATATGAGCTAGGTAGTAAGGTCATGTAGCTTTTCACCTACTTCCTTAGCACCTTCTTCAGGACCCAAAACCAGTTTAGGACAGCCATCAGGATTAGATTAGATTGGATTGGATTGGTTTGGCTGGGTAGGAGCTCACTGAGCCTGGGAGAAGTGAGATAGAGACATCCTGTCCTCCCTGGGACTAGGCTGGCAAGGAGGGCAGGTAAGGAGGGAGGCCAAGGAGCGAACTTGACTATCCTCCTCTCCACTGCCTCCCTCCAAGGAGTTGAGGAAGCTTCCGAAATGATGAAGGAAATATGAAAGCTTCATCAACAATTGCCTAAACAACATTAACAACCTGGCTATTAGTTGCATCCTCCTAACTCCCCTTAAACCCGTCAAAAGAAAAATACCCTCAGTGGCCTGCTGCAGGTACAAAGGGAGAGGTGTAATGAGTACGATGAGGGAGCTGGATGAAATGAACTGTAAGGGCTCTTCCAGATCGAAATCCTAAAATTCCAAAGATTGGGGAAGGGGGCGCCATTCTAATGGACCCTCCAAATTTCAGGTGCATACTCTTATTCTCTGGGTGGGCTCAGCCAGTCCTAATTAGAGATTTTGCTCGTTCTGCTTTTCACCTTCTACCCTTCCCTAGGATGGGCCTCCACATCCCGGGAAAGCTCAGTCTAGTCCTTGCCACAGGACCTGCTCAGAGGCAGAAGTGGGGAATACATTGCCTCCGCTCTCACTTGCTGTCAGACAGGAAAGGATTAATTCCTCAAGCACAATAAAGGGGCCAGAGAGGCGTTAATTAACCAGACGGGGGTTTTAGATGAAAGGGCAGGCTTGGCCAGGAGGTGTGGGGGTGGGAGAAGGAGAACGCAGGCACAGACTCAGGGGACCAGGACACCGACGCAGTCAGTATTCAGGAATAGAGCCTGAGAACCTCGGGGAGAGGCATGATGAGGCGGGGGTGGAATAAGAGGCTGGGGCCTCAGACTGCGCCAAAGAGGGGAGGAGTCCCAGTGATACCCTGCTGGGGCTGCCAATCGGAGAACGGGAGACAGTACCGGGCTTGGGCTGGACTCGGGCCCACGCTCAGAGATTGTGCAACAGCCTCGGGAGGCAGGGTGGGAAGCCGGTTTGTGAGCCTCTGTCCAGTCTCTCCTCGGATAAGCGAGCATATATACCACAGTGAAGAGGCACCTGTGGGAAGGATTTTGCTGCTCTTAAGTGCTTCGCGGTTGCGGGTTTCAAGTGGTCATCGTTCCACAGATTCTGGTGTCATTCCATCTAGGGCACATTAAGTACGATAGAGCGTTCTATCCTTGAATCATTCTCTCGCGCATTCCTCTCTACGCTTCTACTCCCTTTTTTTTGCTCCCCCAGGTCCTGAAGCAATAGAAATGAACGACTCCTTGGAAGAGATGCTTATCCATTCCTACGAATTCGAGAAACTGAAGGATTTTCGGCCCTTGGTGTGTGAATATTGGTGAGTAAAATTCCCTTGCCCCAGCCCAGGGGGCACTTGTTGGAGAGGCAGAAGTGAGCCAGGACTTGAACTCTTAGTTTCCACGTGGATTCTGAAGAGACAGATCATGATGAGAGAGGGCTGGGGAGTGGGAAGTGATCTCCAAAGGAACTGCTCTCCTGCTTCTCTTCCTCACTCAGAGGCGCGCGCGCCAGAGAGAACTTTATAATGTATTTGGGAGGCCAAGTCCCACTGAGTGTGTGTGGAGAGAGGGAGGTTCTCAAGTTTTCCTGCAGCTCTCCTTCAAGGGCTGATTGGACAAATATCCAATTGAACAAATATCACCCACCCCTAAAGGGCAGAAGTCAAGGCGAAAAGACCATCTGACACTTAAATGAGATGAAAGATGAAGGAGAGAGAGAGAGAGAGAGAGAGAGAGAGAGAGAGAGAGAGAGAGAGACAGAGACACAGAGAGAGAGAGACAGAGACAGAGAGATAGAGACGGAGAGACGGAGAGAGGGAGAGAGACAGAGAGAGGTAGAAGGAGAGGAAGAGGGAGGGAGGGACAGCAAGAGCCAGTGGGGAATCAGATTGTACAGATTTGCTTTCCTTTCCCATATCTCCCATCAGGATTAGCTCTTCCTCTATTCCCATATTCTATTTTCCTCTCCCCTTACTTACTGGGAGAGCCATGTAGATGTGTCCAACGAGGACTGCAGGTGTCTCTGGCTCTCAAGTGATGATAATTAGGAGCCAGACTCAATACCAGTCCTGATGAGGGTCCCTTCTTCCCTTTATGTATATGTCTCTCCAGAACTTTATCCTGGAGGACTAAGAGTTACTCTACTCTATACTCTATCTTGTGTATGATTTTCTGTCCGTATAAATGCATGTGTATCTGTATATGTCTGAATATATATATACATATGTACAACTGTCTGTTAATCTCTCTATGTGGAAATGAACATGGGGCTACTAGAAATCAGGGGCTCAGGGTGGGGTTGGCCCCTCTGAGTGAGCAGTCACCCTTTACAATTGGCATTTTGTGGCCTGAATACCCCCTTGTCCAGGGAACTGGGAAAGGAGGAGATATCTGCTCTGCTCACTAGTTCTCCTCTCTCAGATTTCTTGCTCCTATTGCGCCCCCCTCTCTCCGCACACACACACACACCAGTGCCTAGACTGGGAAGAGGAGAGATATGCCATTACCGATTAAAGTTTCTCAGATAGATGGAAAGCTGGGCCTGGCCCTGGCAATGAGGGAGAGAGAAGAGTCAGATTATGAATGTAGGGGTGGTTTTCTTGTCCCAACACAGACTGGAGGAGGTAGACAAGAAGTCTTCTGGGGACAAAGAGCAGGATATTAGTGAGTGTATAAATGAGAAAGGGGACAGATGAGAAAGGCACCCTCAATATTTAGAAAAAGTTATAAAGAAACCTCAATATTCCTTTAACACCAGCTGCCTCCCCTGACAAATCACTATGCTATCAGGACCAGGAGATTTAACTGTCAACATTTCCCAAACCTTAGGTGTGGCATTTTGGGGGGGAAAGTTCTTTCCAACCTCAAAAGGATTTCTCACAGTCCCTTAGCAATCCATCTCACTTATCCTTCCAGGACAACATCCTTTCTCTTGGCCTTTATCTACCTAATGTTCATTTTCATGGGGCAGAGATATATGAAGAACCGAAAACGCTTCAATCTACGCTTGCCCCTGACAATTTGGTCTTTTTCCCTTGCCATTTTCAGGTATTGACTCCCAGACCCTTTCTTCCTAAGGTTATTCCATATTCCATGGGTTCTAGATTTCCCTAGGATTCACCACATCTATCCCTTGGGCTCCCAATACTCCCAAATTCCTTTCATCACTAATGGCCCCTAACCATTTCCCCCCATTTCTCAGATCACAACAAAGCTCATATTCTCCCACCTTCTGGGCCACCAATTCCTACCACCTTCCTTACCAGGATTCTTTGTCCTTGCCCCTAGTGTCTCCTAATCCATTCCCCACTCATCTCCAAGTCTCCCCACCCTTCAATGCTTCCTGAGGAGTTCAACACCCCTGGAATGCCTGCATCCATATTCTCATGGTCCCTGACACTCTCAGAATCCCTTGGGGGCTCTCATATCATTCAGATCTCCTAATCCCTTGGGCTATAGGATCTCTCACCCCTGTAAATGGACACTCTTTTAAGTGGGACTTGGGGTCAGGGACAGTCAAAGAAGGAGAGTTTATTGGCTTTGGGCTAACCCTATTTCAGCATCCTGGGAGCTGTGAGGACATGGAAATATCTTGGAGCTTTACTGATGTGGAAGGGGTTGATGACTTCCTTGTGCCACTCTGGTTTCCTAACTAACCCCACTGTGCGCTTCTGGTCCTTGCTTTTTATTCTCAGCAAAATTGTGGAGCTCGGTAAGTTACAATTTCCACCAGCCAAGTTCCTGTGGATACTCCCTTCCCACCTAGGAATTCCCTAGGAACCCCCTCCCCACTTCCCAGAAACATTTTTCCTACTCTCAGGAAGCCCCTACCCAGAGATGCAGTTTATGATAGAGAAAAGAACACTGCTCTTGCTTTCAAGATCTATGTTCAAGTTCAGTTGAAGTTCAGAAGCAAAATGTCCCTGAACTTAATCTCCCTTAACTCTAGGTAATCCATCTATAGAATGGGGGTAATGTATTACCTATCTCACACAGTTGTTATGAGGAAAGTGCTTTGTAAATGAAGTGCGACATCAGTGTTATTATTGGGAGTAATAAAAATAGATCTTCCTCTTACCTTGGGATCCTTACCCCGCAGAACCACTTTTCTCACTCTAGGGCTTACCTTTCCCTGCTGTTGCCACTTCTCAGGTGTGGGGTAGGGACAAAATGGAGCTGAGAGCTACGTGGGGAAGTGGGCAGGTGTTCCTAATGTTCGGTGCACTTGAGGCTTCCAAGTCATGACTCCCCCTCCCTCTCTTCCCATCCCACAGGGGACACTGCATTCATCATCCTTCGGAAGCAGCAGCTCCTGTTCTTGCATTGGTTCCACCATAGCACAGTGCTAGTGTATACATGTTTCGCCTACAAGCATGGTGGGGCAGGTGGTTTCTGGTTCATGACCATGAACTATGGTATACATTCTGTCATGTATTCTTACTACACAGTGAAGGCCCTGGGTCTGAAACCTCCCCAAATTCTGCCCATGATCATCACCACTCTGCAGATCACACAGATGTTTTTTGGGGCTTCTTTTAGCATCCTGAGCTTTCTCTGGCTCCAGGATCACCGCTGCTGCAACTCTAAGCAATACTTCTTCTGGACTTTTGCAATGTACCTTGTTTACTTTGCCCTCTTCCTGAACTATTTTTACCAGGCCTACTTCAGAACTGTTCAAGTCCAGGCTAAGGTCAAGGCCAAGAGCCAGTGAAGTCAGAAGTCAGAGAGAGCCAACTACCCTTCTCCTTTGGAAGGGAACCTTTCAGTGATGGGAAAGTCCTGAGAGAGGGAATGAAGGACGGAGTTAGGCTCTGGGGATAATTGTGTGATCTGCTACTCAAATGTGTTCCTGGGAAGGTAAGGGTAATTTACCAAGATATGCTCCCCACCTTTATCCCTTGGGCTAAAGGGGTTGTGTGGGATTGGGACTTAAGAGACTCCCTCCCACACATACACACAGAAAAAAGCTCCATAATTGGATATTTCTGTTTTTAATATGAATGTCAAAGAGAATGTCCCTTTTTCAGGCCCTTGGATAAGATGGAGGTTAGAGCTGGTCCTGTCAGAGCCTGACCTTCTGAAGTTATTTATATTTCTATTGAGAAATCTTAATTCTTCTTGCTATATTTTAAAAAATTAAGCATCAAAAAGAACTGTGCCTTCTTTTTCCTACCAAAAGTGCTCCTTGGTGTGGGACCTGCTTTGCCCATGTAGAAAGTTTGGCATGAGAGTTTGACATCAATGGCTGGGAGTAGGAGAGACACATGGAGTCAGCCTAGGAGAAGATGTGGAAAGAAATACACCCGTACAACTGTATGAACAATAATATACAGAGAAGCACAGACAAATCTGCTGCCACTGATGGCCCTTAGCCCCAGTGATGACTGGACAATACGGAGGCATTGGCTGAAATGGAACCTATCAGAGAAAACATTGGCTATGAGAACAGGGAGCCTACATGTACATACACATATAGGCAAACAAACACATGGAGAACAGAAATAGATGACAATCACTTAAGAAATGTTCCTTATAGATTCAGAGAATATTAGGAGTAGAAGGTAAAATGAGAGAGTGGTACCAGATGAGGAAATGAGTCCAGAGAAGGCAGTGGTCGTTGGATAAAATTATTCATCAAATTAGTGACCAATCCAGAATTGGGGACCTAGATCTTCTGCTTCTTGGTCCTTCTGTCTCTTTCCACTGCACCATACGCCCTTGGTTTATGATGAGGTGACACACAAATGCACACACCCACTATCTTCTTATTTCCACCATTCCCTTATCCCAATCTCTGGAGTGATGTGGCCAGATCTGGTGGCAGTTCCCGTTGCGGCCACGAGGTGGCGCCGCATCCGCATTGATTGTGACAGATGGAGTAGGCTGGTCCTCCCATCTCTTTACCCCTGCGCTAGCACTCCCTGGTCTTAGTCTTTTCTCCCACTAAGCCATAGGCTTCTCTTGCCATTCTATATAAGAGCAAACTGAGGTTTGAAAGTTGGGCAGGGAAGTGGAGGTTGAATGCCTCCACCTAGCGAGGTAGGGTTAGGAGTCCTATTTGGGGGAGGAGGGATGGGAGAATTAGATTATGCCCAAGGAGCCTGAACCCCAGACTGAATCAACAGGTGGCAGGGGAGTCTCCGGTTTATTTGATTTCTTTTCTTTTCTTTTTAAACCGGGAGGCGTAGGGAGTCGAAGACAGCTGGAAGGGTCCAAGACGAGCTGGCAGGCGAACGCGGAACGTTTGCCCCCCCACATATCCCCCAGGGGGGCTCACAGTGACCTAGCCACCCTCCCCGGCCTCAGACTTGAGGCCGCCGTTTCTTTATCTCCGGTTTTGTCACTCAGGGTACCGTGGAGACCAGGGGGTGGAACAGGGACTGCCCCCCGCCCCAATTCTTCCCAGAGGAGACGAGGCCTCTAGTCCAGGCGCTGGGAGGGCGGAGGGGGTGACGCTGAGCAAGCCCTGGGGAATTGCTGTCTAAGGCCGGGCTGATCTGTCCACTGCCCTGCTCCTGGTGGGCGGGTGGGATTGGTTGGGGTGGGGACTGGCCGCTCATACTGGCCGCTCCACGGCGTACTGGCACGGGCTGAGGTTGGCGGCAGGGGCAGTTCCGGGCACTGCGGGATAACTGAAGGAGGCGTGCTGTTTGGCTTTGAGCCGCAGACTGGCCAGGCTGGAGTTACACGGGTCCCGATATACGTAAGGGGAGGAGGCTGCGGCGGCTGCTGCGGCTGCCGAGGCGTAGGGGCAAGACACGGCCCCCGAAGACACGGCAGCCGGGGCCAGCCCCGCAGGACCCCCGCCCAATCCCTGAAGGCCTCCTGGGCCGGCCACGGCGCCCGCAGCGCCCGCAGCAGCCGTGGGTACCATGGAGGCAGCGGTGGCGATGGAGCCCGGAGGAGAGAACACAGGCTGCGAAGCCAGAGGGCCCACGTTGACCGAGTTGAAGGCGAAGGGAAAGGTCTTGGCTGCAAGCGGCGGGGCCAAGGCCTTGGGAGGCCAGTTCCCGTAGGAGTACCCGGGATACAGCTCCTCGTAGGGAGGTACCAGGCCGCCCAGCGACGCCCCAAAGCCGCCTTTGCACAACTCGGCTTGCTGGCTCCTCTCCCGCTTCCGCCACTTGGCCCGGCGATTTTTGAACCATACCTGGGGACATGAGGGGGTCGGAAAGGGCAGGTGTCACAGGAGGGACCGGATAGACCGAAAAACAGTAGGGGTTAGGGGTACTCAGGTCAAGGGAAAAAGGAAAATGACTTGGGCATCTCTTCTATGGGGGAGACAAAAGGGTGGGAGGCAACAGCGAATCTAGCTTAGGTGAGGTGAGGAGCGAGTGGAAGGTGGGGCGGGGTTAGGAAGCAGGCAGACGATTGGTCGGACCGGGTAGGGTGGAGCCACGGAAGGCGGGGCGAAGCTAGCCACCCGAGGCTAGGTGGGTCCAGGTATGTGTGAAGGGGGAGCGTCGGGGAGGGCAGAAGAGGGTTAACTCGGATAGCGTAGGATGGGGCATGGCAGGGCAGAGCAGGGTAGCGGGGAAGAGGATCACCGAGGATGGGAAGAGGTATTCCCCCGTACCCGAACTCGAGCCTCGGTAAGGTTGGTCCACACTGCAATCTCTTCTCGGGTGCTCATGTCTGGGTAGCGGTTTCGCTGAAACGTCGCTTCCAGCTCCTGCAGCTGCTGGCTGGTGAAATGTGTGCGCTGCCGTCGCTGCTTCTTCTTTAGGGAACCATCCTCAGTTGGGGACCCTCCAGGCAATGGAGGTGGGGCCTTCTCCGTGTCTGGATGGGGGTAAGGAAGAGCAGTCACCCTGGCAGGACCCAGGTCCCCAACTATGTCTAGGCCACTGTGTCCTCCTCCAATCGACACCCGAGACCCCAACTAGCCCCTCACCAGGGCCCACCTTCTATTCTAGGCCTCTGAGACAAGATCTTCTCACTCACCGCTATGTTCCTGGCCCTTGCAGCTGTGCTCCGGGTGAGGGGGGTGGGGAGTGCCGGCATCAGACAGAGACAGTGAAGGGCTCCTGGCCTCGGCCTCACTCAGCAGGGCAAACTCCATGGGGCCCACAGGGTGGCTTTGGAGGCAAGGAGGGAGGGTGGTCAGTGGGAAACCTGAAATTGGCAACTAAGGCCTTACTGTCCCCACATCCACCAGTACCTAGGCTGTACAACGAGGAATCATGATCCACTCTGCATTCTCAGTGCCATATACAGTTGCCAAGCCTTATTGATTCCTCCTTTGCAATATCTCATGCATCTGCTCCTTTCTTTCTGCCCTTGCCATAATCACCCTAGTTCAAGCCCTCATTACTTCTCACCTCCACTATTACAATAGTCATAGCATATTGTCCCTTTAGACTCTTCTCTTTCTAATCCATCCTCCATGCAACGGCCAGACTGATATTCCTAAATTATAGGTCTGACCATGTTGCTCCTCTGCTCAAGAAACTTCAGTTACTCCCCATTGCCATGAGGATAAAAGACAATCTCTCCTGACCCTTAACATTCTCCTCAGTCTAAACTATCTTTCCTGGCTTATTACATCTTCCTCCCACTCACACACTCTATGCTACAGCTTCCTCTGGGCATTATGTTGCTTCCTAATGACTAAAATGTTCTCCCTCCTCATCTCTACCTCTTAGAATCCCTAGTTCCTTTTAGAGCTCAGCTCAAGTACTGTATCCTTCAAGAAGTCTTTCAGATTCCTCCAGTGGTTCTCAGCTTCTTCCAAATCACTGTGTATTCTGCATAAATCTTGTATTTACTTCTCTGAGAACATGTTATATTCACAAAGATACCCTATGGGATATAAACTCCTTGAGGGCAGGAGCTGTTTCATTTTTGTATTTGGTGCTGAGTACAGCACTTAGTGGGCACTTTAATAAATGCCTGGTAATTTCTGGGTTGCACCAAAGTGGGATGTGTCAGTATTCCTTACTGGTCAAGTGCGGTAAAGTGGCTATGATTGTTGCTATCTACACCAGTGTCTAAGTCCTAGAAAGAAAAGTTTATCCTCAGAGGGCTCTGTTTGAACACACTCACACATACACACACACGCACACACATCCAGACAGACATCTGTTGATGTTCCTTTCTCCCTATATAAATAACTACATGCACATACAGACACTACACAAATGGTCTCCCTCCTACATCCACATTTAGAACCCTAACACACACAATTCACACCCCCTGTTGTCTGATGCCCTGATCTGATTTTACATGTAATGCAGAACAAGATACCCTGTGACATACTGCACCCTCTCCCCAGTGATCTCATAAATACATATTCATAGACACATAAGTAACCATAAACCATAATTCCCATACATATCCCATACACACCCCCTCCATTCAATTCAACTTAACAAACATTTATAAGCACCTGTTACATACATTGCTACACTAGAGATTGGAAGACATGAAAAACTAATAAGAAATATATTCTGCCATCAAGGAACTCACACTTTACTAGATGGGAAAGCCCTAGGAATTTAGCTCCTAAGGTATTTCTAACTCCAGGACAGATCCCCATGTCCTATTTTATACTGTTCTGGACAGTGACCCCCCCCTAAAACTTTGACTTCTTAAGGGCCTTGAAGGACTTATTCTGGTGGGAGAAGGGCTCCCCAAAGGGGTATAGGGATCTCAGCATTTCTTTATGGGGAAGGGGGCTAGGCATTGTGAGGTAATCCTGTCCTGGCAGACAGTGGGGAAGTATTAATCTGCCATATCAACCCAGAGTAGTAGTGGGGTGGAGTTCTATGCAAAACTCTGCATCATAGCATTAATATAGTGGATAAGCCTCAACTGAGTCACACCTCACTTTGCCTCCTCTGAATTTGTTGAAATTCCTTCCTGGGAAGGAGCAGATGGACATTTATTTGCAGATGATAATGCCTCTTTTCTCTACCCAACTGTAAAGGATTACAGCTGCCCCTATCCTCAACACAGTTATATCCCTCCCCATGATTCCGTTGGGCATGCCCAGCCAACAATCTTTTCAGCCACTAGTGACTACCAGTCATTCTCTGCAATCACTACCCATCTTATTCAGTCAAAAAAGTCTCTCCCTTGTCTATCTCCTTAACTCATCCCTCCACGACAGGAATTGAGGGCCTGAGCCAAAACCAGGAATGGCTCCCAGTTTTTCCTGTAGCCAAAAAAACTTGATTCTTCATCATTCCAGTCTCAGCTTCAAAATTTCTTTTTCTGGTTCTAGAAAAGTATCTCTTGGAGACCAGAAGGGAAGAGGGAAAACATGGGAGAGGTCAGGCAGTATAAGAGCCCTCAAGACCCTCTTCTAGGTCAGATCACCCAGAAAGTATAAACAGAAACCTTGGGATAGTAAAGAGATACCAGAGTTGAACCTTCCAGAAGCAGATTCAACATCTTTTACTCTTTCCCTATAATTTCAACTTTCGCCAATTCCTACATACTCATCCACCCTTCCAAGATCTCTAGGTATAAATGTTAGTCAATAAAAAGAACCTTATTCTTTAGAATAGGTTCAAAGTTTTCTTCCATGGGTACAGTTTAGCTCTCTGGGGATGAGAACGTATAGGGCAGAAAGATCATATATCTCATTTCCTTACCAACTTAGAATCCTCCCTCTACCCCCTGTCCATTTACTATATGAGGATGAGAAGAAAAGAGACCAAACTCAGGAGTCCATCTGTGTTTCCCTACTCCTTATCTTTCTGATATATCCCAGAGTCTCTACCAGGTCCTCCCTTCCCTGGGTGCTATGAGTGGTTAGGAATCTACCTCAGGGTACTGCTGTACCCATAAAGAGCAAAGGAGAGGGTCCAAGGATGACTAGATAGTAGAGCAGGTACCTAGATGGTATAGATGGTTAGAGTACAGGACTTGAACTTGAATCCTTGCTTGGACCCTTGCTAGCTGTATGACCCTGGGTAAGTCACTCAACCTCTCTGTGACTTAGTTTCCCATCAATAAAATAGGTATAATAATAGTACCATACCTCACATTATTGTTATGAGGATCAAAGGGATTAACGTTTTGAAAAGCTCATCTAGCTGGAAGTGCTTTATAAATGCTAGCTATTATTATTAAATGAGTCCTCACACATTATTATTAAATTACATCTCACATATTACCATAGGTCTTTGGGCCTGGGATTTTGGTTGTCTTGGACAATATGCATCTCTATCCCCCAAGCAATCTTTCAATCTCTGGGCCTTGGTTTCTTCCTATATTTGAGGTGGAGGCAGCAAGCATGTAGAAGACTAGCAACCAGAGAAGAAAAAGAAGACAGAGGCTAACACTCATCCAACTCACAGGGTTCAAGTTCACTACAGTAGTTATTCATATACTTACATGGAGATAGAGTGACATTTGTACACACAACTGCCTATACATGCTCTTCTCCATGGATATAAATACACACAACTCAAAGAAAAAGGTGGTCACACGCAGAAATGATCTCCTACACATCTACTATTACATGCTATCATTCATACACAGAAATACTCACTCAGACACTCAAACTCAGACAGACATACCCACATGGAGCCACAGCCTTCTCACCCTTGCTCTGTGACAGTGACAGCTGCTTTGAATGTTTTGGAGTCTGTGGCTCTCCCCACTTGGGCCTCTTTCCACCCCATCCCCCAACCCCTCAGCAGGCAGGCTCCAGGAGCTGCTGACTCTCCCCAAGGGAAAGGGGAAAGTGGATGGTTTGGATGCTCAGCTGGGAGAAATCCTTATAGGCTCTCTGGAAGGAGAGACAGGACTCAAGCCTCACCAAAGAACCCAATGAAAGCAGAGTGGGAAGAGGATGGAACATGACCCCACTTCTCAAGACCCGCTTCCTCTCACAGCCCCTGTTCTCTTAGCTATGACAGCTACATCTCTGTTCCCATAGTCCTCTGTGGAGAGCTCTTACTCCTCTAATGAAGACAGTTATAGATTATGGGGAGGATACGTTACTCTGAGCTCAGCAGCGAAAGTGTGAATTGTAGCAAACAGTTGAACCTGGAGATAAGATGTGAACTGAGAACTACCCCTAGAACCAGGGATGGGTCAGAAGTGGAGTCCTGAGGAAGACAGCTTCCTGTGATCTTATCATGGGGAAGGGGCATAACAAAAGGAAAGATGAGGAAAATCCTGATGTTTGGAATAAAAGTGAACTTATGAAAAAGAAAGGAGAGAACCCTAGAAAGTGGGCACTACCCCAAGTTAGAGGAGAGGGTAGAAACCAGAGCTCCCTAGAACAGAACACATTATCAAAAGGGCAAAGAGAGGAGCATTGGAGCAGGGAGGCAGGTGGTGATCAATTGTGAGGGGGACAGTTTATCATTAATCTAGGCTAGACACAAGTTGAATGTGGAATTTCCTGCATTTGACAAAAGTCAGGACAAATCAGGATTCTGGAAGTGAGGGACAGGGCAGAAATCAGGGAGCAGGCAGAATGTAGCACATAAAACAAAATCAGTAGTGGTAAGACACAACAAACAGGTCTTGATGTGGCTCAAGATACCACCACAAACATAAGCCTAGAATAGGTCTTTACTTTCTGCTCTTCTTTACTTTTGGTTGGTGTGGGTGTTTCCCAACTCTATGGCAGGAGGAAACCAGAACCAGAAGTAGTTGGAGGCCTGTAGTAGGGCTGAGATCCTGCCTGGAGCTAGGATTGCAGGAAAGTTCTGAACAGAGAGGGAAGATCAAAATAACTTGGACTCATTAAGGAGAGGATCCAGACTAGGGGTGGGGGATCTGGGGCCTCAAGGCCACATGTGGCCCTCTAGGTCCTCGAGTTTGGCCCTTTGAGTTCTCAGAAGTTTGGATTTAGTCAAAGGACCGCATTTGAGGACCTAGAGGGCCACATGTGGCCTCGAGGCCCGAGGTTCCTCACCTCTGATCTATACTGGTCAGGGAGAGAGAAGAGAAAGATGACAAAATATCTGGGAAACATAATGAGATCCTGTCAGAGCAGTAGATCCAAGGTCAGTGAAGTTTTGATCCCAAACTGGTAGGGCAGAGAAGATGTGAACCTGGGCTTATTTCCAAAAGAAAATAACCTTTCTTTCCCTGAAGCCCCAAACAGAGTGACCATAAAGAAGGTCAATTACAGGGTTACAGGGCCATTGTCAATTTGACTCAAATCCTGATGGAAAGACCTGAAGTCTAGATTGGAGGGAGACTTCTTTCAGAAACCAAACGGGAGGAACTCAAGCTGGGCCTAAAGGCACGTACAAAAGAAAGAAAGAAGTACTTGATTCATACCGTTCTGTGGCACAGCATGGCAAAGAAGTACTGAGGACACCAAAGCAAGGGGCTCATAAAAGACTTGGTCAGTACTGAGACTGAAGCTCTGCTGTCCCTGGAGGCAGAATCAGTGTCTTTCATCCCAGAGGCTACAAACATGTTTAAAATCTATGACCTGCTGCGTCATGAAACCATCTGAACTAAACTGACACAGGTAGGAGTTATCAGAGAGGAGTTTAGACCCAAAAGCTTCAGCTCAGACAAGAACCCCACGTCCTCAGGTTCTGGCAGCGTGAAGCTGGGGAACTTAAGTTACCAAAGAGTGAGAATAAAAGGTAAGTAGGTCAACCAGTTCATCACACCTTTTATGTATAAGGACATTTATGGCAAATAGCTTTACTTAAACATCCTCTGTGCCCAACTCTGGGCAAGCTGCTGAGGAAAGAAACAAGAAAAATGTACAATGATTCCTGTCCTGACTTCCAGGAGTTTCTAGCATAGTTGAAAAGACAAGACTTAGGTAAATCACAATATAAGACATAGTGTAATTAAATTCATGAATGAATCACATAGACTCTAACAAAGAGCTGTACTTGAGGACTCAGAGGGCCATATGTGGCCTTGAGGTCACAGGATACTCACTCCTGTGTCTAGTGTTATAGAGTCTGAAAAACTTGCTATGGTCTGATGCTGTCTGATGTGGTTTGAAACTTAATGGAAGAGATAGGACCTGAACTAAGCCCAAAAAAGCCAGGTGGGATTTAGATTTGTTGTTATTGAGTCATTCAGTCGTGTCCAACTCTATGTGACATTATGGACTTTAGTCTATTGGGTTTTATTGGCAAATTTACTAGAGTGGCTTTCCATGTCCTTCTCCATTGGATCCCAATATTACAGATGAGGAACTAAGGCCAAATAGGGGTTAAGTGTCTTGCCCAGGGTCACACACCTAGTAAGTGTCTGAGGTCTAATTGGAACTCAATATTGTCTTGGCTCCAAGTCTAGGGCTCTATTGATTGTACCACACTAGGTGTGGTAAAATAAGACTGAGAGAAAAGTGGAGAGCCTTCCAAAAGAAGAAAGGAGAGTGAATGAGGATGCAAAGTTGGGAATAAACATGGCCTGTCTGAAGGATAGGAGGGTATTAACCTGGCTGAGATATAGTATACATGATAAAGAGAAGTGTGCGAACTGGCAGGGTAAGTGAGGACCAGACCAGGTTAAGATGCTGAACCTTATTCTATAGAAAATGGGGGAGCCATTGAAAGTTTATGAGCAGGAGAGTAATAGTAGAGGAGCTGTACTTTAGGAAGATTAATTTGGCAACTTAAGCACAATGAACTAGAGAGGGAGAAAGAGAGAGAGAGAAACAGAGACAGAGACACAGAGAGAGACAAAGATACAGAGAGAGAGGCAGAGATACAGAGAGAGACAGAGAGATGGAGACAAAGAGAGAGATAGAGAGGTGGAGACAAAGAGAGAGACAGAGACAAAAAGAGAGACAGAGAGACAGAGAGATGGAGATGAAGAGAGAGACAGAGAGAAGGAGACAAAGAGAGACAGAGAGATGGAGACAGAGACACAGAGAGAGACAGAGATACAAAGAGAGGCAGAGATACAGAGAGAGACAGAGAGATGGAGACAGAGAGAGACAGAGACAGAGACAAAAAGAGAGACACAGAGAGAGACAGAGACAAAGAGAGAGGCAGAGAGATGGAGATGAAGAGAGAGACAGAGAGAAGGAGACAAAGAGAGACAGAGAGATGGAGACAGAGACACAGAGAGAGACAGAGATACAGAGAGAGGCAGAGAGACAGAGAAATGGAGACAAAGAGAGAGACAGAGACAGAGACAAAAAGAGAGACAGAGACAAAGGGCGAGACAGAGAGGAGACAAAGAGAGAGACAGAGAGAGAGACAGAGACAAAAAGAAAGACAAAGAGAGAGACAGAAACAGAGAGGCAGAGAGATGGAGATGAAGAGAGAGACAGAGAGAAGGAGACAAAGAGAGAAAGCGAGATGGAGACAGAGATACAGAGAGAGACAGAAACAGAGACAAAGAGAGAGAGATTGAGACAGACAGAGAGAGACAGAGATAAAGAGAGAAACACAGAGAGAGACAGACAGAGAGAGAGAGAGAGCGAGACAGAGAGAGACAGAGAGACAGAGAGATGAGATTGGGAGGAACCTCAGCATACCGAGACCTTCCTCGGGAAGCTGGGGCTGCCTCAAGTTGAGTGACCGACAGATTCTGTAGTGATGATAACCTAACTTCGTCATGATTCAGTTCTTAGTTTGTATTGGTAGCAATTCTTTGCTTTTGTTGCAGAGAAATAAGGCAGCCAGCAGCGGCCCGGGCAGATGCAGGGTGTTGTAACTTGGCAGATAACAGGAAACTTAAGAAAGTAAGAAAAGCAACACATTTTAGAATCATACATCCAAGTTAACTTGTGGTGACTGAACCCGCAGATTATTTGACGTTTTTTTGCCCCACAGACCTCATCCAGAGGCTGCTAATGTGCCGACTGGGAACGAAACTTGAAACTCAGCTATCTGGGATTGGTAACAAAAGAAGAGGGGCTTAAGGTATCCATCTTAGTGGGAATTGTGGGTTCACTGGGTAGACTTGACTCCTCATTGTATGTATTGCCCGATGTGTGGCCATCTCTAGGAAGGCTATTAGAGGATGAATGTATGGACTGATCATCCTCTTCCTCACTCTTGTAGGTTGACTCTCAATGTGTATTAAGCATTTTCTAGGAAAAACTAGATGATATCTTTGTTCTTTCTTTATTTTGTCCTCTTTCTTTCATGATGTGCTCTCCCAAAGAACTGCTGTTATTGTCTCAAAGTGGAAAGTCAAAATATAATGAGAAACTAACTCGGGACTTTCAGAGTCGGAAAAAAGGAAAGAAAAAAATCTCTTTTCTCCAAAATGCTGTTCTGTGTAACTCAGCTTTCAACAATCATACATCCAGAGAAGACCACCCTACCTTATATATGTAAACAAAAACCTCTGCAAACTCTTGAGGGATTTTTTTTCCCTACTGAGTAAAAAGTTTGGTTTTGTAAAGTTCTTGGGGGGGGGGAATCAAATTTACTAGTCAATTATTTTTTAATAAAACTATTTCAGTAATAATAGTTATATTATATTTGAAGTTTATTCAACTTAATTCAAAAGCTGTGAGCCAATTCTTAGTTTGCTATAGTCTTTCCAGGTTTCTCTGAAATAAGTGGGATTCTGAAAACAAAATCTGTAGATGTGATGAGAAAATTTTAGCTCACAAAAATATCCCATGATAATCTTAGAAGTATAGGAAACAAAACTGTTACACATTTACAATATGTTGATTTTTAACCTTTTGTTATAGCTACAAATGTTAATTTGACCAAAATGCTTGAAATATGCATTTTAGACTTTCCATAAGTATGTTAGGATGTTTTAAGTGGTAATAAAGACCCTCATAGATAATAAGAACAAAGGTAGTCAAGATTTGTGAACAAAAAGTGAAATTGATTATTTCTAAAAACAAAAAAAGGGAGGGGGAACACAACTAGGTGGCGCAGTGGATAGAGTTGCAGCCCTGGAGTTAGGAGAACCTGAGTTCAAATCTGAGCTGAGACACTTACTGGGCAAGTCACTTAACCCTGATTGCCCCACCCCCACAAATAAAAGTAGTAGTGTGTTGAAATAGTCTGGGTGTGAAGTGATGAGAACTAGGGTAGGGGTAGGGCAGTGGCAAAGGGGGACAGATCTGAAAGACACATTCTCTAACCTTCACCATTTTACCTACTGTCTTTTAGCTCATTTTCTACCACATACCCTTTCTACCCTAGGACTGGATGGATGTAATGCAAGGAAGATTAGGAGAAAAAAGGTGACGAGTTCAAGGTCTATAACCTTGGCAATGGGAACTGTGCCATCTCCAAATTACTAGAGGTGACTCAAAGATTAGTCCTGGGCTTAATCTTAGGCCTTACCTCGTATAGGCGTTAAGCGTATACCTCACCTATATTGTCAGCTATGGCACAGAAAGCGCCACCTAGTGTGAAGGGGAAGGCAAGTAATGGTGGTAAAATTAAAACAAACCAAAACAACCCCAGGACCTGACCCTTCCCCCCACCTCTGTTCCCCTTTGAGCTTTTGGCCTTTTGCCCTTGCCTTCATTCCATAGGGGTCAGGGCTGGAGGTGGGTTAGAGGACAGAGAAAAAGACTGACAAGGAAAGGTTTTTTTGAGTGTGAGAGAGGGGGCTGTACACCATGAGATTCCCTACCCAAACCTTGGAGAAGACAAGGGAACATAGGACTGGGGCCTAAGTCAAGGGCATCTGTGCCATGTGGCCAAGGACCAATCATTTATAAATGTGCCAAGCACTGGGCTAGGTTCTGGGAATACAAAAACAATAGCAGTCAAAGATACATATGACTTCCCCCCAGGGTTAGGCCCATGATCCATTTAGATCAGAATTCTGCTGTCAACTGCAGCTCTGAACAACATGTCATGAAGTACAGGGATGTCTTCACTGACATAAGCCTTCAAGTTCAGGCATATTTCATTTCTCTTAATGGTCATCCATTGGACCTGTCATTCATCAATTTCTTCCAATCCATTTCATTCCACTTCTATTTCTTTCCTGAGGCCACCTCTTGTGGTAGGGAAACATGAGCTCCCTAAATTTTTTACCCATATAATTATAGGGATTCCTTTAATTTGCCTTAAATTTAAATCACTTAAGCTTCAAGGGAATCTTAACTAGTTTTGGGATTTGGTGAAAGTGTTCCTTTTATCCAGAATAATCCCGCTGTTATAAATTTGGATTCTATCCTCTCTATCTGTTTTTTCCAAACTGAAGGACTTTTTCAATCTGTCCTCAGACAGCAGGCAGTCCTTGCCTGTATACTAACCCTCAAATAATCCTGGTTGCCATCTCTGGGCCTTTTCTAGCTCCGTTTCATCGTTCTTGAGAAGCAGAGACTGGAACTGCACACAGAAAGCACTTTGTAGATAGGCAAAGAGAATGGCCATGTTGGCCTTTGTGGCCAAAGCAGAGCCTGGGGCCGATGCATTGCCCATTCTTTATGATTTTCAATGAGCGATTCCCTAGTCCTAGCTGAGAGTTCTGAGCACTGCATTTAGAGTTTGGAATTTTTTATCCTCTAAATGGACTCCATGAAGATACGATATCTAGGATCCTATATCACTTACCTATTACTTTTCCACTTAGCCCACAGACCTTTTCAATCACGTCTCTCTCTTTTCTTAGGTCTTACTCTTCTCTCTCCAACATGTGAGTCCTTACAGTCTGTGTCAGGGCAGGGGAATCACAGAATAAATTTGGAGCTCAGGGACAATTTTACAATTCTAGGGAACTTAGGGCAGGGGCAAGTAATGGGAATGTAGGTGGTAAGACAGAATCTTATATCCTACAAACAGCTGTTTCAGAGGTAAGATGGAGTCCTGAGTCTTATATATACTCTAACAGAAACAGATATTTGAACCCAGAGATTATTCTCCTTCCTCTTCTTAACACCCAGTTCAGGGGCCTGGGATTTGGGGTGGAGTCAGGAGTCAAGGAAATGTCAGGATTTCTGTGCTCTGTCCATTTTCCAGGGAGGAAGTAAATCTTCTTACCTGGTCACCTATCTATGTGAGTCCCTGTCTCTTCTAAAATTCACTTCCTTTTCCCCCTAAACAAGCATAAAAATGAGACTCGATATAGGAGCCTCTAGGGCCAGTTGTGTTCATAGAGTGAATGTGTGTATGTAGACACCAGGAAAATGGGAGTCTGAAGGTCAGGGCCAATCTTCAACAGCTAGAATCCCCACTGTCTCTTCCTCCGTAGCCCTCGTTACTCCCCTTTTTAAGTCCGTTCCTCCTTCTTCTCTCTGGCTTTTTGGCAGTCCTTTCTCCAGCCTCCCCATAAATGCTCTCTCTCTCTCTCTCATTCTCTTCTCACCCTATCTCTGGATGACTCTTATTTGGAGATGAGTTAAGGATTATCTTCATCTTCCCCTTGGCAGAACATGTCAGCATCTCTGGGTCCCGGGTAGGGATAGGGATCCTCTTGTTGAGTGAACATTGGACAAGGGAAAACGCAGAAGCGAGCGTGCCTGATTGTCTGAGTTCTTAGGACTCCGCCAACCCTCAGCTTCTGAGCCTCTCTCTTTTCCCTCGAAAGGTCTATCCTCTCCGAAACCGAGGCAAAGTGCTCGGTGTACGAAGTGCTAAGTTCGATCCTGTCCTGGATGCCCTGCCGCGTCTACACCAACCGGGAAGCACAGCCCGGCCCGGGACGCAGAGCCCCGGGCACACAACCGGATCCCGACCCAGAGCCTATCCAATACCTATAGTCCGGCCCGACCTCGGGAATGGTATCCACAGTCTTAACTCTTAACTACAGCACCCTGTTCTTTTTCCGAGCTCCCGACACCAAGTGACCTGTCCAGCCTGGCCCCAGGGCTCCGGGCCCTATCACATAATCTAATTAGCTCGGCACACACCTCCCTCGATATACAATCCAGGAGCTCAGAGTTCTAGATAGCCCTTTTCCCCAGACAGCCGCCCACCAGTCCCGGAAACATTGCTCTGGAGATTTTGCCCTCCTGGGATATCTGCTGATCCGGTTACAGTGATAGGCAGACCTGGACACAAGGGGAGTTAAGCCCACGAAGGAAACATGTCGGGGGAATCTGAAGCTACCTGCCTCGGGGCAATCACCGCGGCCGCCCCACGGGGGGCTACCGCTCTGCCCAGGCGCCTCCACTCCTAATTTCTCCTCTAACTCTCTTCACAGTCTCCCCTTCTCATCTCCCCCACCTTCCCGCTCCCGACGATGCCCCACTCCCGCCCCGGTTCCTTTCTCTTCAGCCTGGGTCACTTTACCCCAGCTACATCTGTCACTCCGCTGCGGCTCGGGTCCTCGCTCCTCTCTCAGCCCCCCACTCTCCCACATTCCGGGTCCCGTTTGCTCCTCTGCCAGTCCCAGGTTCCGCTCTGTCCAGCCCTGGCCCCCATGCCTTGTCCCTCAGCCCCTACAGCGGCAAAGCAGCGTGGGCACTCACAGTGCTTCCAGCGGCGATCCGATTCCCGGCTGTCCCGGGGGACGGGGATCGGAGTGGGGGGGCTCCCCCCAGCGTCAGGACAGCAGCTCCTCTGGAGCGGTCCGGGACTCACGCAGGGAGTTAGAGAGAGAGATCCAGAGCCGACTGACTCCCCCCGCCCACGCCCATTCACTTTATGGCAAGTCCGGGGCGCCCCCAGCCCGCCCGCAGCAGAAGCGCCTTGCCGCCACGCCCCCTTCCAGCTGCGCACCCGAGGTCCTGCCCCCTTCCAGCTGTGATTCTTCGGGTTCCGCCCCCTTAGGGTGGGGTCAGCCTTCCCCTGACCGTTCCTGGGTGCCATGGAACCCCACCCCCTGACCAATGGAAGACAGCCCTGAGCCACTTAGCCTTGCCCTCTGCCCACGTGGCCCAGCCCGATCCTGATGGAGAATAGACTAGTCAAACTAGGGCTGACTTTGAAGGAGCTGTGGGTGGCGTTGCAGGCTGGAGATCGGGAGACCCGGGTTCTGGGGAGGTCTGGGGTACAAGCGGAGAGAAGAGGGAAGCCTGGAGATGACACTGCAGCTGGGTGGAGGGACAGGAGGGTCTGGCGGACTGAGGGTCAGATCATGGGGACGTTCAGAAAAAGAAGTGAAGCGAAGCCAGGGATAGACGCAGGGGTCATTCAAGGGCGGGGGACAAAGATACCGCAGCGCTTTGGTGGGATCCGGGAGAGCACTAGGGATAGGCAACTTGGAAGGGACGCCGAGATGCTAATTCCTGGTGCAATTGGGCAGATGGAGGAGCGCAGGCCTCCACTTTTTCTTTGCTTCTCACATTTCTCAGATAGTTCTCCTTTGTTTCTGTTTTAGTCTCCTCTCTTGTTTCTTCCATTTTTCTCTAGCCTGCTCCTCCTCCCTCCCATGAGTTTTTTTTCTTTTCCTTTCTCTTCATCTCCTTTTCCTCGTTCTCTTTTCTCTCTTCTTTCCTTTTTTTTCTCTTCAACCCCCCTTTCCTCTTCTCTCCTTTCTTAGAATAACGCCACCACCATTCAGTGGTCTACCTTCAAAGGTTAGTGGAACCACTGGAATGGGGAGTGGGATTAATAACCACGGTCCCTAACATTTATAACGTTTATTCTGTGCCAGGAATTCTCATTTGATTCCTGTGAGACAGGCACTATTATCATCCCCATTTTTACAGTTGAGAAAATTAAGGCAAATTGGCTAAGTGACACAGTTTACTGTGTCTGAGACCCGATTGAACTCAAGTCCTCATGCCTCCAGGCCCAACATCTCCACTGTATGTCACCTAACCGCTCCTAATTAAGGACTAAAGGAGAACCCAGGAGGTGGACCCTGAGCTCAGCACTTGACCTTTCCCAGCTGAGAGTGTAGCACTCTGCTCGAAGTGGTGAGAAAGTCATTTAACCTTTTTGGTCTATAGATTTTTCATCTATAAAATGAGGGGATTGGATTGAGCGTCCTCATAGGTCTCTTCCAGCTATAAATGTATAATCTTATGACTCCACAGCTTCAGAAATTAGGGGTCCTAGAGCCAGGGTCAGCAAAGACTTTGACTTTTAGTTCCAGGGCTGGCCATAGCTCTAAAGTCACAAGAACATAGAGAGCTTAATAGCTAGAAAGAACCATTTTGTCCAATAACCACATTTTACAAATAAGGATAACAAGGTCAAGAAATGTTAAATGACTTGCCTAAGGTCGCACAAGCCGAGGCAGGATTTGAACCTAGGACCTTTAATTACATATCCAACACTCTTTCTACTTTACTAAACTGGACCATAGGATTTAAGAGTTGAAGGTTAGATTCCCACAGGAATGTCACTTAACTTCTATAGGCCTCGTTCTCTTCATCTGTAAGATAGGAATATATATATATATAATATTTCTTTCTTTCAAGACTCAAATGAGATAATGAATGAAAGTGTTTTGCAAACTTTAAATTGCTATGTAAATTTCAATGAATATTATGTCCATTTGGGGTAGATTAGTTTCTTCCAGGGATTTAACCACCTTATCTTCTGGGGCACACCAAAGAGAATTCTGAAAATTAAATGACTGATAAGGCTCACTCCTCAGTTTGTTTACCAGGTTTGAACAAGGGAAAGGAATCACACTGTCCAGAGCTACTCTCAGTCCCTCATTAGACTGTGTTATCTTCCTTTGACCCCACTGTTTTGTGGTGATAGCCATAGGATTTCCCAGCAGGTCTGATAACTCAAAAGGGCCAGACTGGAATCCAGGTAAAACTGAATGGAAAGGCCTCTGATGGGCTCTTTTCCAAGACAGGAGGTTCTTCCCCATATCCCTGCATATGGGGGTAAGAAGGCATGGAGAAAGGTGAGCCATTTCTCTCTGTTATTGTTCCTCCTTTGGTAGCTACTCTGATCAGGCTCTGGCTTCCCCACTCTTTTCATTTCATTCCCTACTCCCTTTAAGGCATTAAGAAGCCCTGTTCTCCTTTTGCAAGGGGAATGGGCTATGACAGATTGCAAAAGAAATAAGTTCAGGCCCCTACCCAACTTAGTTAGACAGAAAACAGGCAGCTGAGGCCCTCTGTGGCTGAGTTCAGATTCTAAGCTTGGTCTCTGTAATTCCCATTAACCCTTGGAATTCCAACCAGGGCTAGGGCCAGAGGTCAATACGTTTTGGATTTTGTCAGGAAGGAAAGTCCAGGATACCCCTTCCCTCCCTCTTAGAGCAAAAGCAGAGGTGCATCTTAAGGAAGGCTTGAACACTTTGCTCTCCATGTGTCTGTGGAATTCAATTCAATTTAATTCCAATCGGCAAACATTTATTTAGACCTGCTTCCCATGAGCAAGGAAAGCATGGTGTTTCAAATTTTACTATACCAGAACATATACAACAATTTACTACAAAATAAATATATGCCACGGAGAGCAGAATTTCCAAGAATTAAAAATGTGTTTATAAAAGTTTATAAAAGTTATGTGTTATAAAAGTGTTAATAAGTACTTTTCATTGCACATCTTTTTGACAGGGGTATGTTAGAACCAGCTCTTCAGTGTGGGCACCTCAGAAATAGGCAAATAATATAAATCTGAGTCTCAGACACAATATCTGAGTCAGATTTATTGTTTTGTTAATTGAATTAAGAAAGTGAAGGAGAAAGTATAAATAATGCACTTTCAACTTGAAAAGGTGTCATGCATACATTTCTTCCCCACTCCCACTCCAAGCCATTAGTTAAACCTTAGCACACCTCTGCCCTGTGTGTTTCATCCTGGGTAGCTGCTTACCTTGCATACCTCTAGTCCAGGTTGAAGCTTGACAGCAGGAGAGGTGGGCAGAGCTGAGTAAAAGGAAAAATAGTACACTATGATGGGCTCATTTCTTTTCATCAAATAGTGCAGTACTCAAAAGAGCACTGGTTTGGGAGTCAGAGCTGGGTTCTAGTCCTGACCTCACTACTAATTTGTTGTGTGACCTGGGCTTCAGTTTCCTCATCTGTAAAAAGAGGGGATTGGACTAGCTGAAACCAAAGAACTTTCCAACACCAAAATTCCATTGTTTTAGATTTCTCCCTGTCAGGTGGCTGTGACAGATGATGCCTTCCAGAAAGGAAGAGATGACTCTGTGAATTACTGATGGGCATATGTTGCTGTGAGTATAGAGATACACAAATAGATAAATATAGAGATGAACCATCATATAAAAGAAACATGAAGACATCTCCACTGATGCATAGGCATAGAGGCAAGTAGACACATGCACATATGATAACATGCATTTGGAAAAGGAGTAAGTACCATGAGCTAAGTACTTCAGGTGTCTGAGCTGGATTTGAACTCAGCTCTTTCTGACTCCAGTTTTTCCACTGTGTCATCTGAAATTAAGCGACTTTCCCATGGACCCTCAAATAGCAAGTGTCAATGGTGATATTTCAATCTGGTCTCTCTCTGGTTTCAAGTTCAGCACTTTTATCTACTATACCAGCTTACACAGGTCTTTTCTATCCACTGCCCCCAGCTGTATACTTAAGGTCAGACTGGAGAACATTCAGACAGGTAAACACAGACAGGTGTCCAGACATGCCACTTGTTGACCTCCCCTTGCAGTCATGTTCTAACGTGAAACCATCTTTTTCAGCCTACTAGACTACAAACTGCCTGAGGGGTCAGAGACTGCCTTTTTGGGGGGGGGGGGGGAGCATCCCCAGCAGCCAGTACAGTACATTGCACGTGTTCGTTGAACTGAATGGACACTCAGGCTGACAGTGTCGCCGTACTCAGGTCCGGAGCTGGACCTGCAGCAGCCGCAAGAACGGCTTTCTCAATCTTGATTGGCTATGCCCTGTGGGGGCGCGGTCCTGGCTCAGGTGCTTCTGATTGGATGCGGTGAGGAGGCCGGAAGGGCTGTACATCCAGGAATTTGGGTCGCGGGGGACACCGCCCCCCTTTGCCACTAGTTCTAGCCTCGGTCCCTCTCCCCACAATGCCCTGCGGTCACAGCCGTCCCGGCGCACTGCAACCGAACTTGAATTAGCTCCACCTCCGTTCCAACCTCCCCAGCACAAGCTCTCATTTTCTATTGGTGCTTCTCACCGCTACTCCGTAGTCCGTCATTCCCGTTGGCTATCTCTCACCTATCCTTTTCCAGTCCTTTTTAAATCCCGCCTTCCCCGGAAAGGTTCCCGTTCCCGAGGCCAACACTCCCTCTTCGATTGGACGATCGGCGCCGGACTCAGCGGGGATTGGTTGCGTGTGCCACGGGCTCGCGCAGTTACCAGGCAGCGGCGTAGGTTGCGCCTGGTTACCACGTCAGTGAACTGACAGGGAAGGGAGCCGGTTCCTCCGCCCGTCCCTGGGCCCGAATCGTCACTGCCGCTGCTGTCGCTGGCTCCATCCCACCCTGGGCTCACCGAGTCTTGGCTCTGAGCACCGATTCCCATCCCTTTTCCCTCCCCGTCGCAGGGTCAGGGGAACTGTTCGGGGCCTCCGCCGGCTCCCGGGTCGGACATGAATTGTGGCCGCCGGCCCTGGGACTAGGCCTCGCCATTTTGGATCCGGTGACAGGTCAGAGAGAGCTTTTCCCGGGAAAAGCCCCCAGGGTCTCTAGGGCCTGGCCTCTGTTGCGCCAGAGAGCGAGGGAAGCACGAACCTCCGGTTGGGTGATAGAGGGGGGAAGGAGGGGAATTGTGGGAAGGACTTTGGAAGGCGCTCTTGGGGGCAAAGGTTAGCCAGCCGGCCCGGGTTCTGATCTCTCTGGCCTCTTACCCAGGCCCCCGAAAGGCGCTTGTGTCCCTCCTCAGTACTTCCACTGGGTCCCAGCCACCATCTGCGCTTCACCAAGGCTTAGCCTCCGGAAGGAGAGGCCGAGGCTGGGCCTACCCGCCCCCTGGCTCCTCACCTGCTTATAACAAACCGAATCCGAGTCCTCAGAGAGGGGTCTCTTCTCCCAGGGCTTCAGCATTCTGAGGGTCCGTGCGCTGCCCATGCTGGTAGAACTGCTCCAGGAGAGGGGAGGGAAAACAGAGGCTTGTCCCGCCAGGGCTTTGGGCCAGGGCCGATTGCAGCTCAGCTCCCAGGTGTGCAGTGGAAACCGTGGGCCTAGACTTCTTTTCTATGTGGATAGTTTATTTTGGCTTTTGAGTTTCCCTTAAGTAATTCTCCACATTCCTTCTTAAGTTTTAACTTCAGAAAACCTCAAGAGTAGTGGCGTGTGTGTGTTAGGCCTAAAACCTTGTACCAGGCACTGACAACAGATACGGTTCAGGTTGTGATAATCTTTTATGCTGATGGGTTAAAGTTTATTTAGAAGCTGTACAGTCTATGGCTTATCTTGAAAATGGGAATTCAGTAGTCTAGTACTTTACAGGAGGCTTTGAACAGGTCATGCAGGAATTTGCATTTAGTCAGAAACTCTGGAAGGCATTGAGCTAGATTCTGTGGGAATGAACAGATATTTTAGTATTTCTATTTCCTGGTTGTCATTGTGATCAGTTTGTAGTTCTTTTTTTATAAGAGCAGTACAAAACTTGGAGAGTTTGAAGAAATAGCAGGATTTGAGTGGGATCAACAACTGCAACTTTGGCCATTAGAAACACAACATGGTGATGAAGATACACTATATACTGGAGGCTGAAGGGAATGGTGCCTCAGGTTTTGAAGTGACTGGAGTCATAGAATGACAGGATCACATAATTTATGAGAGCCTTGGAAACCTTCTAGGCCCATTGGTACCTGAACAAGAAGCTCTTCCTATTACCTGACAACATTGACTTGAAGGGGGAACCCACTTTATCCTAAGAAAGCACATTCCATTTTGGATAGGCCTAATTGTTAGAAAATTTTTGTTTGCTTCTTTGTAGCTTCTGTCTTTTGCTTCTGTTTCTGTCTTCTGGGGCCAAATTGCAGAACAAACTTTATCTCACAGGGTATAGCTCATCAAATGCTTGAAGGCATCTATCTTACCCCTTCCCTCCATCCCAAATCTTCTCTTTTCCAAACTAAAGATTCTCAGGTTCTTCAGTAGTCCATTATGTGGGAGAACCCTGAGACTCTTCATTATCCTCATCCTTCAGTTCATCAATGACCTTCCTAAAATGTGGCATACACTTTTGAACATAATATTCAACTTAGGATCCAACTATGGCAAGACAGAATGGAACTGTCACCTTCTTGGACCTAGTCACCATACTTATTATATTGTAGCCAAAGGTTATTACCTCTTTTGGTTGCCATTGCACTCACATTCTGCTAAAACTATCAGATCTTTCTAAGAAAAATCTAACTAGCCATACATACCTCCCTCATCTTGTATTTCTGAAGTTGATTTCTGAACCCAAGTGAATTTACATTTAATTTCATTTTATTTACCAGTCTCATGTTGTAGCCTGTCATGTTCTTTTTGGATCCTAATTCTGTTCATCGTGTCCATCCATCATGTTCTCTATCCCTCTGAGTTTTGTGTCATCAAACCTGTGGTTTGCTCCTTCAAGTCATTATTGATTAAAACAGAAGAATATTAAAACAGCCCAGGACAAAGCGTAGATCCCTGTGGTACATCACTAGGTACCTCCTTCCAAGGTGACATCAAACCATTGATGACTACTTTTTTTGTTTATCCATTCAACTAAATTAGACTTTCTCTTACTATATTATTATTTATCCCACATTTCTGCATATTGTGCACTAGAGTAGAATGAACAGACTTTGTAAAATGCTTTGCTAAAATCTAGATAAACTCTATAGTATTTGATCTACCAGCCTGGTAACCTTATCAATGAGGGAAATGAAGTTAGTCTGGCATGACCTGTTCTTGATGAAGTTGGGCTGGCTCGCTATAATCACCACTTCCTTTTATTTAAGTGTTTACTACCCATCTCATGTGTTTTAGAATTTTGCCAGGAATTGAAGTCAAGGTCACTAGTCCATAGTTTGCAGATGCCACTGTTATCTTTTTGAAAATTGGGACATCGTCTTTGGCACCTTTTCTGTTCTCCATGATCTTTATTGTTTTAAAGTATACATTACATTTAACCTATTATTAGAAAAATTGCCCTATTTTTGTCATTTTCTAAGCTGTTTTGTTTACTGTGTGTTTTAAATATTTTTCTGATGCTCTTTTCTGTTACAGTTCACTAATTCTGCCACTGTCTGCTAATTCTACACCTCACCTGTCCGCTAATTCTACACCTCACCCCAACTCCAGAGCCTTTTCTTATGATATATAACTATAGTCAAACAAGCCATTGACCATGTCTGAAAATGTGTGTCTCTTTTGGCACCTCTTTTCTAAGAGGTCTTCTATGATTCTTCAGAGATTACAGACAGTGACTCAGAAATCACAGTCTCAAAAGGTTTTTCACAACAAACCTGAGTTGCAGTTTATCTGGGCCAGGTGAGTTGAACTCATCAAGAACAACTAGATTCTCTCTTAACTGTCTTATAAATCTTGAGTTTCAACTCCATAGTAGCAATTTTTGTCCTGTCCTTTCCAGTTTGAATATCATTATGCTTGTTAGAGAAAACAAAAAGAATTTAAAAGTTGAATAGTTCTTCTTTCTATCATATGTTATCATCATCCCTTCTGCCTTTAGCAACCGTCCAGCTTTCCTCCAGTTTCAACTCATTCTGACTTACAGCACTCATATTCTTATTATAGGACTACAGCATACTTTTGCACTCATTTTCCTTTACTTAGCTTTTCTTCCATCTTTTACATATATGTCTTTTTTTAAAAAAAATTATGTTCCTTGGGTTTTGTCAATTTTTTAAAACTCATCTTCCTTTTCCCTTGCCATTGGAATTTTTTCTTTCTCTTTATATCATTAAAATTTAATCCCTAAGATTTTCCTCTCTTTCCTGGGCAGACTTCCCCTGTAGAATTTTAGTTTATGGGATCTTATGTATTCTTTCTCTGAACCTTTTGAAATCTTTCAAAATCCAGGATACATTAGTTTTTACTCTCATTCGCAAATCAGTTTGAAGATAAAACAGTTACTTCCCAAAAAAGTTCCTATCATTTTTACCCCAGCAGTCATTTTTTTCTGTGTTATTGAATATTAGATTTAATATAACAGTTCCCCTTATTGGTTTTTCTACCTATTGAAAGATAAAATCATTAAGTCAAGTCAAGAAATTATTAGCTGCTTTGTTTCTGATAGAGAGAATGGACCAGCATTTGCCTATATCAAAAGTGTAATTCTTGACCCCTGAGTGGCTCACAAAACTTCCTAGTATGACTAGAACCAAATTAAAATGTAATTGGAAAATGTTTGAAATAATAAAAATAAAACCTAGATGATGTTAATTTGTGGTTTTCTAAGTCAGTGTGCAGCTATAGGGATCGGTTGCTATTGGAGTTCAACACCACATCCTATACAACTGAAGGCCCCTTCCACACTGTATCATTTCTTGATGCCAAGCTTGTAGTCTGTTTCCTGAATTTGCCCCTTTCTTTCTGACCAACTGGTCTGTACATTCTGAGAACAATATCCCTTCTATTTCTACCTCCATTGACTTTTTTTAAAATAAATTTTAATTTATGTCTTTTTATCACCCTAATTTCCCCTAATATCCCCCCCCCGCTGTGCCCTCCTATAACAAACAGTATTTTTTTAAAGACAAAAACCGAAAGAAGAGAATAAATCAGCATAATTGATCCATACGTTCATATAATTTAAGATACATAACTGTGCAGACCTCCTATCTCTGCAAAGGGATGGATTAAGTCTCTCATATCTCTTCTGAGTTATGCTTGTTCTTCATAATTTTGAAACATTCACTTTTGATTTTTTTTAGTGGTTCTTTTTTTACACTGTTGTAGTCATTATGCATATTATTTCTCTTGGCTCTGCTTACTTCACTTTGCATAAGACCTCTATTGATTTTTTTAATTAGAATTTTTTTCAATTAGCAAAAATCCACCTTCCCTCTCTTCCATCTCATTTTCCCAAACTCCAAATGAGAAAAAAAGAAAAACAAAACTACAACAAACATGTATATCCAAGCAAAACAAATTAACATTTGATGGTGTCAAAAAAAATGATTTCATTTTATACTATCTTTCACCTCTCTATCAGGAGGTTGGGAGTATGTTTTGTCATTAAGTCTTCTGAAATTACAGTTGGTCATCACACTTGTCAGAGTTCCTGATTCTTTCCAAGTTGTTTGTCTTTATCATAGTTTTGCTGTTGTGTAAATTGTTCTCCCAATATTGCTCACATCACTTTTAATCAGTTCATACAAATCTTTCCAGGTTTCTCTGAAACATTCTCTATCATTTCTTATAGCATGGTAGTATTCATTATGTTTATATACTATAACTTGTTCAACCATTCCCTAACTGATGGGCACCTACTCAGTTTCTAATTCTTTTGCACCTCAAAAAAAGAGGTATAAATATTTTTGTACCTCCTTAGAGTTCTATATTTTAAGTTGTGGTTCAGAAATCTGTATAATCATCAACATCTTGTCCAGCCATGCCCAGCAACTAAGCCCAACTAGTTATTCTAAAATAGGAAGCATAACATTTATTAATTTAAAATAAGTGGGAGGAAAATGGTAACAGGGAACAAATACTTAGAATTTAATTAATCATTCCCTCTTAAGAGGGATCTAAGTAAACTGGAAAATGAAATAGCAGTCTATTTAATCCATTAATTTAATGAATTTTCCTCTCTTCCTTAGGATATTGTCTTGGTTAAATTGGCATCTATTTCACAGTAGGCTATCCAGATTATTGAATGAACTGGGCTAATAAATGTAACTTGTGGATGCCAGTTGGGCATGCTAGCTGGGATGGGTAGCATCTGTTGAAGCTGTAGAAGGCTTTCCTTTTCTTTGAGGAAAAGGTTCAAATGGGGGTAGTTCTGTCCTTTAAAACTTGACTGCCCTCTGAGACCTTTGTAATGTTGACAGAAGATAGACAGTATGTTCAGTTCTAGGTTGAAGTTAATGTTCATTGGTACCCTTGAATGCCCAGATTGTAGACAAGTTTGCTTTTGAATAGTTGAATGCAGTAGAAGGCCCATGACAGAGTCTTGGGGGACACCCAAGTGGGCGTAAGGTGGATGAAGAACTGCAAAGGAGACTCGGAAGGAGTTGTTGGACAAATAGGAAGAGAACCAGGAGATAGCACTGTCAGAGAAACCTAGAGAGGAGACAGTATCTAGTAGGAGATGATCAGCAGTGTTACATGCTGTAGAGAAGTCAAGAAGGATGAGGACTGAGGCCACGAGATTTGGCAATTAAGAGAACATCGGTAACTTTGAAGAGAGTTGTGGTAGTGGAATGATGAATTTGGAAGCCAGATTGCAGAGGGTTTAGAAATGAATGGGAGGAGAGGAAGTGGAGACACCAGGGGTAGACAGCTCTCTCAAAGAGTGTAGCTATGAAGGAGAGAAAATTTATAGGGTAGCCAGGAGGAGTGATAAGTAAGAACTTTTTTAAGTTTGGGGGAACATGGGCTTCTTTATAGGCTGAAGGAGCCAGTAGATAGGGAGAGACTGGTTGAAAGAAAAGGCTTGGGGATGATAATAGAGACAATTTGTTGGAGAAGTTGGGAGGGGATAGAATCAGGGGTGCATATAGAGGAGTTGGCTTTGGCACAGAGGGGCATTCTCTTAATTTTAGAGTGAAGGAGAGAATGGGGAAAGATGCATCAACAATGTGCAATGAAGAGGGAATATAGAGAAGCTTTAGGCAAATGGTATTTTTTTTTTTCCAGTGAAATCTGAAGTGAGGTCCTCAATTGAGTGAGTGGCAGAATGAAATACCATGGGATGTTTGAGGAGAGATGGAGTTTTAGACCAGTCTTTGTAGAAAGTGGAATGGTGAATCAGTTAAGATGAATAGAACATTTACATTGAGGTCTCAGTTGAGATTAGATAATATACATTTATATTGGACTTTATTCTCGTAGTTTTTTGATGTCTTCCAACTTTGTCCAATAGCACATGAACAGGAGCAATAACGGTAGTAGTCAGCATTTGTGTAGAGCCTTAAGATTTGCAGAATACTGTACATGTTACACCGTTTGATCTTCACAATAAACCCTTTATATAGGTGCTGTTATTACTTCCATTGTAGAGATGAGGAAACTGAGGCTGAGAGGTTGAAGTGACATGCCCGTGGCCACACGACTAGCGAGGCAGGACTTGCACTTAGAGCTTTCTGACCGCCAAGTGCTGCATTCCATCCACTGGGACACCTAGCTGCCTCATGTGGTGGATGGTGGGAGGAACTCAAGGCTCCATATTGGCAGGGCTTGATAGACAATAGGTCTAAGAGGCAGGAAATTCTAGTTTAGAGTTGTTTACTCAACCAATGGATGAATAAGGAGAGTGTTATTAGTGCCTGAGAAAGAATAGAGGGATGGAGGGAATGAAATGATAATCAAGTATAGGGTTAGGCGTTGCAAAGCTTCAGGAAAGCTAATATGATAAAAAGATTATGATCAGATAAAGGAATTTTGGAGTTCATGAACTAGGAATAGAATACTTGTGGGGAATGTGCACCATCAAGGATATGACCATCTCTGTTTCTAAGGTGGAATGGAAGAATAAGTCATGGGAACTGAGTAGATTGAAGAACTAGGAATTTAGAGTATCTGAAAGAACATCACTATGTATGTTGAAGTCTTTTTTGTGGAGTGCTGGAATTGGAGAGGGAAGGAGGGAGAGAGACAGAGACGAACAGAGAAATTATGAGCCAAAAACTGAATTCATTGCTTTAGGAAATAGAATGTCATGGGGGTTCATAGATTATAACTACCAGGATATAAATTTGGTGATATATTTGGACACTGTGAATTTCAAAGGAGGAGGGGTTATTTATTGAAAGTAGGAGAGGGAGTGTCTGGAAGTAGAAATGGCAAGGAGTATTACAGCATGGTACTATGCTAACTACTGAGGAGTCCAGGCAGAGTATCTGGCACTAGAGATAGATCCATGTAAGAGAAGCATATTAGACTGTTTGATGTCCTTCCTTGACTTTTAAGCTCTTGACAGGTAGTGGTGTTTTGTGAGACTCCTGGAGACCTGTCTCACAGAAGGTCTGAGCCGGCAGACATATAGGAACCTGGTCAGGAGGACGGATTTGCCTTGCTCTCTTGGTAGAAGGTCCTATGGCGCATGAAGTAGAAGAGCTTGTCCCAAGGTACTTGTCCCTAGAGGGCAGCTTAGTACTAGAGATGGTCTTGGGGAAGAACCCCACTGAAGTTGGGGAGGTGACAGAGACTAGACCATTTTTTCCTCATGCCTATGGTCCTGGGGCAGGACCCAACTAGAAACTGGCATAGTTTGCAATTCTTATAATTGTTTGTTCCTATCCTTTGACCACTTATCCATTCATTGGGGCATGACTTTTAGTGTTATGCACTTAAAACTTCACTAAGACTTTTGGAACACCCTGTATTTGTGTTAGTGCCTTATTTATTTTGTATAAACACAAATCACAGTTGTAGATATTTGTAAAGATTTTCCCAAAGTACTGCCTTTCCCATTCTGGTTGCATTGAATTTGTCTGTACAGAAGCTTTAAAATTTTTTTGTAATCAAAATTATCCATATTTTTTTTTGTGATAGCTTTCATCTAGTATTTGGTTAATAATTCTCCCCTTAGACAGAGTTGTAAAAAGTACCTTATCTGGTTTTCTTCTAAGATTTTTATGGTATATCTTTAGTATTTAGGTTAAATATCCATTTTAAGCTTACTGTGATATATGGTGAAATCTTGGAACTTTTGAAGTCTTGGGTTTTCAGAGCTGCTTTGAGCAGTCTAGGGACAGGAAAAGCTATTGAGCCACATCCTATCTCTTCAGTTCTCTAGTACTTCAGTTCTCTAGCCAGTCTGTCAGTCATTTAATTTGAGCATTTTATACTTTTGTAAATATTCATCTATTTGGCTTAGATTGCCAGTTTTCTTGGCATATAATTGGGCAAAATAATTCCTCATAACTTCTTTTATTTCTTCTTCATTGGTTGTAAATTCACCTTTTTCATGTTTGATACTGGTGATTTGATTTGATTTTTTAAAAAATCAAGTTAGCAAATGGTTGTTCTTTTCTATTTTTTTCTTCTAAAAACCAGTCCCGGTTTTGCATATGAATTCACTGGATTTTTTATTTTCATTTTTTCATCTTTTGTTTTGATTTTTCAGGATTTCTATTTTGATGCTTAATTAGAAGTTTTTAATTTGTTGACTTCCCAGGTTTTTATGCTTTTTTTTTTCTCTTTTGTTGGTGAAAGTGTCTACAGATAGACATTTTCAAATAAGGACTACTTTAGCTGTATATCCAAAATTTTGATATGTTGTCCCCTTGTTGTTTTCTTCAGTAAAATTATGGATTGGTTCTATGATTTGTTCTTTGATCCACCCATTCTTCTTGATTTTTATTTCTCGTCATTTAGTTTTAAACTGATTGTTCAGTGACTTTTTGTTGAATATGCTTTTTATTTTGATCTGTAATTCTAGTTTTCTGTGTTTGTAAGGTTTTTATTCCCTAATACATAGTCAGTTTTTGTGAGGGTGTCACATGTAACTGAGAAATATGCATACCCTTTTTTGTTTGTTACTATTCGGTAATCTCTAGAGGTATCATATCTAACTTTTCTAAAATTTTATTCAAGTCCTTCCCATCTTTTTTGTTTTGTTTTATGGTGGTGAAGTGGATAGAGCTCTTGTAGAGTCAGGAAGACCTGACTTCAAATCTGGCCTCAGATATTTACAAGCTGTGTGACCCTGGGCAAACTATTTAACCTCTGCTTGCCTCAGTTTCCATATATGTAAAAAGGGGAGTACTATTTCTGAGAGTTGTTTTAAGGATCAAATGAGATTGTAAAAAATTGTCAAGTACTTAGCGTAGTGCCTCACGTAGCAAGTTCTGTATAAATGTTGGCTGTTGTTATTACTAACTAGACTTGAATGACATAAATTGCTGTCCTCTACTACTATAGTTTTATTCTCTATTTCTCTCTATAACTCATTTAACTTTAAGTATTTGTTATTATGTCTCTTGATGCATATGCTTAACATTGATATTAATGTCTGTGATACTTTTCAGCAAAATGTAGTTTTTCTCTTAGCTCTTTTAATTAACCCTATTTTTTCTGTTGCTTTGTCTGAGCTCATGATTGCTACCCCTGCATTTTTTACTTCAGATGAAGCATAATAGATTTTGCTTTTGCCTCTTATTTTAATACTATGAGCATCTTTCTATTTCAAGCCTGTTTCTTCTGAACAGTATATTGTCTAGTTCTGCTTTCTAATCCATTCTGCTATCTTCCCTTTTTATGGGTGAGTTCATCCCATTCACATTCGTAGTTTTGCTAATTGTGTATTTCTCTTCACTCTCCTCTCTTATTCTTTTCCTTCTCTTTCTTTCCCATTTCCTATTTGTAAAGAACAGGTGGGTCATGTGAGAAGAGTGAGTACAGCATTAAGTGCCCTAAGTTTGGTACAATCTGCTTATGTTCCCCTGCCCCTTTTCTCTGTCCTTCATCCAGAGCCTAATAACAGATTCTTTCATTCTTTTCTTTTAAATGCCACTTCAAAATCCACCCTACAGAGTGTTTGTTTTGCTTAATCCTAAACCCTTTCTTAATGAAAGCCTCTCCCTTATTTCCCCTTTTCCCCTTTCCTTCCTGTTTGCCTGTTGAGTGCAATATATTTGTATATCCAACTATATATAATCTTCCTTCCTTTGACCAGTTTAGATGAAAGTGAGATTCAAGTGTTGTCTACTCATTGCCGTGTTTTAGAAGAAGACTTCTACTTCTGTACCCCAATTATGGGTGATAATTTCCTCTCCCTTTCTTTCCTATAATGTAGTCCTCTTCTCTTACCTTTGCACTCATCTTTTAAGATCATCGAGACAACAGAATTAGTCTCAATTTTTCTGTCTAATTAGATTCCCTCAATGACTCCTAATGATAATAGAGTTCAGAGGGGACACATGTATCATCTTACTATATTAGAATGTAAGCATATTAGTTTTGCTTTTTCTCTTATGATGACTGAGACTCATTCATGCTTACCTTTTAAAATTTTTCTCTTGACTCCTGTGTTTGAACTTGTTTCTTTTCAGTTTTTTTTTCCATCAGGAATGCTTAAAAGTCTTTCATTTAATTAAAAGGCCCCCTCCCCTTTTTTCTCCTTGTAGGATTGTATTCAGTTTTCCTAGATAAGTCATTCTTGGTTGTAAACCCATATTTTTTTGCCTTATGAAATAACATTTTCTAAGCTCTCCATTACTTTATGGTGATGATTGCTAAATCTTGTATAATACTGACTTTGGCTTTTCAATACTTAATTCTTTCTGGCTGGTTGCAGTATTTTTCCTTTGACCTGTACACTCTGGATTTTGACTGTAATATTCCTAGGAGTTTTCATTTTGGGGTTTCTTTTTAGGAAATCACCAACAAATTCTTTCTATTTCTACTTTGCCTTCTGGTTTTAAGGGATCTAAACAGTTTTCCTTTAAGATTTCTTGAAAAAGAATTTCTAGGCTATTTTTTTTTGTTGTTGTTGTGGCTTTCAGATAGTTTATTGATTCCTAAATTATCTCTTAGATCTGTTTTCCAGTTTAGTTGTTTTGGCTAAGAGATATCTTATATTTTCCTTTACTTTTCTTTCAGTCTTTTGACTTTGTCTTAATATTTCATATTGTCTTATGGAGTCATTGATTTCTATGTAATCCATTCCAGTTTTCAGGGAGTTTGTTACTTGGGCAAGATTTTGTATCTCTTCTGCAAACTGTAAATCCCTTCTAATTCTTTCTTACAAAACTCTCATTTCTTTTCCAATTTTTTTCTCCCATACTCTTATTATATCCATAAAAAACATTTAAAAACTCTTGTTTCGTCTCTTCTAGGAATTCTAATTGAATTTATGCATAAGTTGTGTTTTTATTTCATGCTTCATTCTAAATATTTTAGAGTCATATTCTTTTCCTGGGTTTATTTCTTGAGCTTCTGTCACAATAATAGCCTTTTATTGTGAGATTCTTTATTTGTTTATTCTTCTAGCCTACTTCTTGACTTAGGACTCATTGTTAGGGCTGGACTCTGTGTCCTTCTAGATGGAAAGTCTGGGCCAGTCATGTTTCTACTTTCGTGGGCTATTGAATGTTGTGTTGTTCCAAGATTTTATTTACAGTTCAGATTGGCAATCCACAAGCTTTCAGTGCTCTCCAAGTACTCTTTTCCAGGCCAAAGTCTGATTGTTGTGCCCCTGGTCTGACCTCTGCAAGGTCCTGGCCTGGGTATGAATCTGAGCAACAGTAGAGTATTTAAAAAAAATAAACAAACATGTTTTCACATTAGTCACATTGTGAAATTAGATGCAGAACAAAAAGGAAAAACCAGGAGAAAGAAAAACAGAAAAGGTTAAATTATTATGCTTCAATCTACATTCAAATTCCATAGTTCTTTCTCTGCATATGGATAGCATTTTCCATCATGAGACTTTTGGAATTGTGTTAGATCATTGTATTGCTGAGAAGAGCTAAGGTTTTCAAAGTTAGTCATTGTACAATGTTGCTGTTACTGTGTACAATATTCTCATGTAAGTCTTTCCAGGTTTTTCTGAAACCTGCCTACTCATCATTTCTTACAGCACAATAGTTTCCTTAAAATTCATATACCACAATTTGTTCGGCCATTCCCCAAATGATGGGTGTCCCCTCAGTTTCCAGTTCTTTGCCACCACAAAAAGAGCTGCTGTAATTATTTTTGTATATGTGGGTCCTTTTCCTTTTTAATGATCTCTTTGGGGTACAGACCTAGTAGTGGTATTTCTGGATCAAAGGGTATGGATAGCTTTTTTATAGTCCTTTGGGCATAGTTTCAAATTGTTCTCTAGAATGATTTGGATCAGTTCACAATTCTACCAGCAATGTATTAGTGTTCCTATTTTCCCACATCTTCTCCAACATTAATCATTTTCTTTTTAGTCACATTAGCCAATATGATAAGTATGAGAGTACCTCAGAGCTGTTTTAGTTTGCATTTTTGTAAATTAGTAGTAATTTAGAATTTTTTTTATCCGACTATAGATAGCTTTAATTTCTTCCTCTGAAAACTACCCGTTCATTTCCTTTTAGCATTTATTTATTGATTGGGGAATGACTTATATTCTTATAAATTTGACTCAGTTCTCTGTATATTTTATAAAATCAGGCCTTTATCAGAGACACTGGCTGTAAAAGCAGGAAAAACTTTCTGCTTCCTTTCCAGTCTTAGTTGTATTGACTTTGTGAAAAACTCTTTAATTTAATGTAATCAAAATTATCCATTTTGCATTTCATAATGTTGTCTGTCTCTTGTTTGGTCCTAAATTCTTCCCTTCTCCATAGATCTGATAGGTAAACTATTCCTTGCTCTCCTAATTTGCTTATAGTATCACCCTTTATATCTAAATCATGTACCCATTTTGACCTTGTCTTGGTATGTTGTATAAGATGTTGGTCTATGCCTAGTTTCTTTCATACTATTTTCTAGTTTTTCCAGGAGCTTTTGTCAAATAGTGATTCTTATCCCAGAAGCTGGAATCTTTGGTTTATCAAACAGTAGATTACCATAGTCATTGATTACTGTCTTTTGTACCTAACCTATTCCATTGACCTACCACTCTTATTTCTTAGTACCAAATAGTTTTGATGATTGCTGCTTTATAATACGATTTTAGATCTGGTTAGGCCACCTTCCCTTGCATTTCTTTTCATTAATTCTGGCAACAATACACTATTGCTGGATCCAGTCATTGTCAACCAGGTAGAAAATACTGTTGGTTCAGAATGACACAGTTGGGAAGGTGGAGTAAAGGTTCTTGCCTGAACTCTTCCTTAAACCCCTCCAGATACCTTTAAAAATGACTCTAAACAAATTCTATAGCAACAGAACCCACAAAAAGATGAAGTGAAACAAGTCTCAAGCCTAAAACAACTTGGAAGATTGGCAGGAAAGGTCTGATGCACCTGGGTGAGAGAGAAACACAGGCCAGCACAGGCTAGGGCAGACTGGACCCCAGCAAACCTGGAACAGGCCTCAGGGTCACTAAATTACTGGCAGCTGTGGCTTTTTCGAGACCTCTCAGCCCATTTGCCCATACTTCGATCTGGGTAGCAGTCCCAGGGTGAGGAGGAGCACTAGCATAGCAGAGATCGTGGCAACAGTGGAGAGGAGACCCTCATAGTTCCAGGGCAAAAAGAGTGCTTGTGATAACTCATAGACTAGAGCACAGTCCAGGGGAGTAGTAAATGCACCTGTCCTTAGATCATACCACCTTGGAAGAACTGAAAACCCACAAGTCCCTAGAAGCATCTCTGAAAACAGCTGCACAAATCCCCTGAAACTTGGAACAGTGTGCCTTCCACCCTGGAAGCAGATCCCTATTTAACAAAGAGTTAAAAGTCAGCTAACAGGCCAGAAAAGGAGCAAGCAATGGGAAAAAAACCCCACATGACTACTGAAAGTTATTTTGATGACAAGGAAGATCAAAACACATACTCAGAAGAAGACAACCAAGTCAAAGCTCCAGCATCCAAAGTCTCCAAGAAAAATATGAATTGGTCTCAGGCCATGGAAGAGCTCAAAAAGGATTTTGAAAATCAAGTAAGAGAGAGGTAGAGGAAGAATTGGGAAGAGAAATGAGAGTGATGCAGGAAAATCATGAAAATCATGAAAAAAATCAACAATTTGGTAAAGTAAACACAAAATGACACAATTGTAGGTTTCCCTTTGGTCTGGGATTCCTGCCCTGGTTATTCCTCTGTAGGGTTCAGACTGGGCTGGAAGCTGGAACTGTGATCCTGCTCTGCTAGGATCTAAGCCATACTTTTGTGGCTTGCTTCTGAATCAGCTCTTTTCTTCATGTACCTATCAGGGCCTACAAAATGCCAGCCCTAGGTGCAGGTATCTTTCTTTGTCCACTCTGGATCAGTGACCTTGAACTTGGTAGTAGGTGGTAAAGTTTCCAGTTGGTACTGATTCTCGTCACAGCATCCTGCCTAGTATAGGTTTGAGGGTGCCAAAACATGGGTGAGGGACCTCTTCTTGCTCTGATGCACAGATCTTCCCTGTTTACTGGAGTGTTCCATACATAGTATTCTTCTGGCTAGACTCTATCCCTAGTTGTCTATAGACCTCTCAGTTTTCCTAGGCCAACCTGGTCTAGAAAATTAACTTTCTATGACTTTCTTATGAATTTCCCCATCAAGATTCAATCTGGTATGTTTTCTAGATCTCTTTGGAGAACTTTTTGGGGGAAGAAAGAGCTTGCTATACTTCTTCCTGGTGATCTGAGATATTTTATTTGTTTTTTTAAATTATTTTTTAGCTAAATGCTTGAAGAAATAATCTATGGAAGGAGAAAAAAATCATCTATAGAAGAAATATGTTATAGTACATGGAAATACTATAAAAAGAGAATGAGGAAAGATAGGTGACTGGAGACTAGCTGATCAAGGAGAAGGTGGAGGGACAATTTTGAGGCTCTCCTAATTAAGATTTTTGCCTTATTCTTAGATGAGAACAACAGCATGCCTAAAATGCAGAAGAGGGGATATGAGAATGGTCAGTCTATGTAGAGATTTGTTGGTAATGATTTTTCTCTAAAAATTTCTTTTTAAACATATCTTGAATATAAAGCATTCAACTTGGTGAGGTGGAGAAAGGCATCAATTTTTTTGTTCCTGTTCTTTGGTCTTTCTTCTCTTCTTTTCTGTTGGGTGACAGGACATACTTTTTATCTTTACACAAATAAACACTGAGATTCAGGGACCAACTTATTTTTATTTCTTTGCTTAAATTTATATTGATTTCTTTTGTTTTTATATTACCTTTATTTCTGAATATATACCTTTTCCCTTTCCTTCTGATGAGATACAAACTCTGGGAACCTCCTTGAATCTTCCCACTTAATCTAGCTTTTCATATGCAAATCTGTTACCCTTAACCTAGCCTGGCCTTCCATTGTCTGTTCTGATTGGTTCCAGCTGTTCCAACTCTTGATCAGTCACCCCAGTCCCATTAAGATCCTCCTTGGACTTCTCCTTTAGACCTTCTCTAAACCCCACCCCAGACTACTAGACCACCCCCAAATCTCTCCCACAGTCTTTTCTGTATATAAGTTCCATCTCACCACCATGAAAGTGCTCAAATTCAGTGTAGCCCAGACTCAATCTAGCTCTGATTCTATCTGTCCTGCTTGTTAATTCAAGCTTCATAAATGGTGAAGCTTCTTAAGTATGGCGAATCTTCAATAAACTTTGTTTTTCTTTGGCTAAAAGAAGGCTTGGGTCGAATTCATTAGAGCAGGATCCGGTGTATCATATTTTGGGGTTCTAAGCACCTCAAGCCTCAACACTTCCAGTTGAGAAGTCTTTTTAATATGCAAAGGAAGAATAAAAAGGAAAAAAAAGCCTTAAGCAAAATCAACCAACACATCAACTTAGTCTGAGATTGTCTACAGTATTCCACACCTAGCATAGTTCACCTTCTTTCATTGAAGGGAGGGAGATGCATCTTCTCATCTGTTTTGGGGCCAGGCTTGGCTGTTATCATGACAGTGTTCAACTTCATGGAGGCTTTTGTTGTTGTTGTCCTTTTATTTACGTTGCTGTAACTATCATGTATGTTGTTTTCCTAGTTCTACTTGCTTATTTTTGCATTCCTTCATATATCTTAACCATCCTGCTCTGATTCTTCATATTCATCATTTCTTTTGGTGCAATAACATTGCATTGCATTCTTGTGCCAATTTGTTCTCATTTAACGCATATCAACTTTGTTTCCAGTGCTTTGGTACCAAAAAAGTTCTGTTATAAACATTTTCTTTTATCATTGACTTCCTTGGGATATACACCCAGCAGTGGAATCTTTCTTGCTATTCTTCACATAGGATGCTTTGTCTCTCATCTCTGTGACTTTGGACAGGTTTTCCTCAGTGTCTGACATGTGCTCCCTCTTCACTTTCACTTCTTAGAAGCCTTTGTTTCCCTCAAAACTCAGCTCCAGCTTCCTTCTGCATAAAGCCTTTCTTGATCTCCACCTTCCTCACACCAGCTGATATTGATTTCGCCAACAAAACTGCTTAGTATTTATTTTGTTTATGCTTTTATAGGCACAGGTTGTCTCCCCCAATACAATATAAGCTCCTTGGGGGCACAGACCATGTAATTTTTGTTTTTGTATTCTTGTTTAATAATAGTCACTTAATAAATGCTTGTTGATTAATTGATTTGATTCATCTTTGGGAGAGACCCATTATTTTAAAAATTCACAATTTCATAAATGTGAATTATCCTTCCATTGGCACATATTTCAAGCCCTCAAAGTTATAATCTAGTGTTCAATCATGGGGTGTTTAGCCTTTACAAAATTAGTCGGGCGCCCCCCTCCACCTCCCCCATTTGCACACCCTCCCCCCTTGCTGGTTATATTCAGTTCACTTCAATGATTTATTAAGTACCTATTGTGTGTAAGGAGTTGAAGATTAAAAAGATAAAAATGACCTGTCCTTAAGGAGCTTATTATATTCTGTAGGTGGAAATAGAGATACAATAAATGCACAAACAAACCTAATACCAGGTAGGAGTGATAAAAGCAAAGTGATCTAGTAAAAGTTGATGCAGGAGAACACTTTCATTTTGGGAAAGTCTGGGAAGCTTTACAAAGGAAGTGGTACCTGAGCTAGATCTTGAATGGAGATAAGGACTTAGAGGATCTTAGGTTTAGAAGAGGAAAGGACTGATCTAACTAACCCTCTTTAGGAAGAAATGAGGAAAGAATGTATTACTGGTAATGGTGGTGGTGATGTTGAGTTCCCAAATTCTTCCTTCCTTCCTCCCTTCCTTCCTTCCTTTCTTCCATCTTCCATCCATCCATCTATCAAACATAGAAGGCCCTGGTTGAAGTCTCTGTTCTTGGATTCAACAGCGTGTGGTCCAACTATACTGGCCCCTCTATCGTCTCTGGGCTTCTAACAGTTATTTCATGCTCCTAGTATTAAGGAGGAATGAGGTATAGTCTAGTATTATGTACTTTGAAGCACAGGCTCATTAATGGAGATGTCAGTGTCCAGGTGGGAGCAGCCATTGTCCTTAATGGGCATTAACAACTCTATCAGTTCTGAGCTTCTAATTGAGAAGGTGACTGTGCCCTGCTTCTGGCTCAGGAGACGTGACTTTCTCCACTGTCACAGATGACACTCCAGGGAGGCCGCTGCTCCTCAGACCACCACATTCATTTCCCTCCCCAGGTCCTTGAATGGGTTTTGCTAAGACCATGCTAGCTGAGAGGCTGGTGGAGATTAGGAAGAAAGAAGGGGTAGCCCCTAGGAGGCCAGCAGGCCTGGTGGTACCTGTTCTCAAATATTTTTGATAACAGCATTATATGTAAGATTGGAATCAACATAAAAATATAACACTGAAAATTATGCCTCCTTGGAGTAGTTAAAGGATATGAACAAATAATTTTCAAAAGAATTGCAAACTATTAACTACACCTATGAAAGGTTACACCATAGTTTACCTAAAGTGGGGAATAATATTAAATAAAGTTGGAAGGGTAGTTTAGAACCAGATTATGGTGAGTCTTAAAGGGCCAGACTAAGGAATTTGTATTTTATTTTTAAAATAAATAAATTTTATTTTATTTATTTATTTATTTATTTTTAATAAAAAAAAAATTTGTTAAGTATTTGTTACATGGAAGTCATTGTTCTAGGTGCTGGGGATACCAAGAGGAAATAAAAATAAAAACCATTTTTGCCCTCAAGGAATTTCTATTTTACTGGGAGAGAGAGAATCAATAGATAAGTCAGTCCAGTGTAATTTAAGAACAGAGAAAACACAATTATTGAGAATCAGGAAAGATTTTGAGTAAGACTTGGTACCTGAGCTAAACAACGATTCAAATGTGGTGGCCATACCGTTGAAAATACCCTATGTAAGTCAGACTGTAAGGAGTCCAATGAGGGACATCGCTTCTCTCAGCCTCAGTTTCCTCCCTTTATGAGATAGAGACCATAATAGTTTTAACATTTACCCCTCAGGGCTGTTGTGAGGATCAAATAATATATAAGAAGGGCTTTGTAAACCTTAAATAAAGAAGTGTCAGGTGCTATTATTATTTTTTAGTACAAAATCACATGTTCTAAAATTGGTACCATATGACCCAAAGTTTTCTGCCCAAGTAGAGATTCTGCTCTGAAGGTACTTGCTAACACAGCTTGCAAAGGAGGCTTCCTTTCAGTTCCTATGCCATATGCATATTGGATTTCAGAATCTTAAGAGAGCTGTGTTACTCTGTAGTGTAATCATAGAACGCCAGTATGTTAGAGTGCAGAGGTATCTCAGATATCATGTTGTAGTCCAGCTTCTCCATTTGACAGGTGAATACACAAAGGACCAGACAGGTCAGCTGGTTAGTAGCAGAGCTAGGACTAGGACTGAGGTCTTGGGACTCTGAGGTGAGTGTTCTGTCTCCTACATGGCATGGCAGTGTAGAAACTTAAAAAAGAGGAAATAGTAAGTGCAGTTTCATCATGAAGACTACTCAGTTTTCTAATAGTCTCTCTGGACTTCTTTGATCCATCGTTACTTGAGGGGTGGACAAAGAGGAATAGTGACAAGGTTGGACCATGGTCTTTAACAAATCAGTATTGCCTGTCTGCCCACAGACGCAAAGGCCTCACCAGGTTGTCGGCTGAGATTCTACTTGATTTCCAGAAACAAATATATCTACTCGATTTGGCTTTAGGTATATAGATGTCCTATGGGAAGCGCTTCTGCTTAATTAATACCTGTAATACCTGTTGACTTACGGTGAATCACTTGAGCTGGGGAGTTATGAACTGCAGTAGGACCAAAGTTGATTGGGTGCCCGTGCTGTCTGGTACCAATATGAAGAGCTTTTAGGAACTGCCTAAAGAGGGTTGAACTAGCCCAGGTCAGAAAATGAAGCAGGTCTATGCTTCTCCATGTGCTGATCAGGAGTGTGATCTCACCTGTTATACTTCTAGCCTGGGTAAGACATAGAGACCCAATTTCAAAAAACAACAGAAAAATCTATTGGTTTAATCTCAATTTCTGGTATTTTCAGGGATGAAACAAAATGATTATGGTCATTAGAAGCAATTGATTTCAGTTTAATAAAGTGTTTAATAAATATTTGGTTTTTAATAAGTATTTGGTGATTGGAATGAATATTTATCCCAGTTTTAATGATACCAAATCCTTCTTCCCCTGTGGGCATGAATTGATACTTTCCTTGCATGATGAGTTGCTCAAGGGACATGACCATGCATTAATCAAATTTCCCTCTTCACTTTTTTGGTAGGTTTGCCAGGATGGTGGATAAGACTATTTACATCATCCAGGGGGAGATTAACATTGTAGTAGGAGCCATCAAACGGAATGCCAGATGGAGTACTCACACCCCTGTGGTAAGTTAGGGAAATGGGTAGAATTCCAAACTCTGATGGTTTAACTGCTGATTTGCTTTAGGGAGATTTATCAAGGATTTTCTATCACTTAATAAATGTTTGGTGAATTGAATTAGGGTTACAAGTTTCTTCTAGTAGGATTTCCAATAATAGAGAAAATAATAATATTTCATTATAGTTGTATAGTGTACATTTTCCAGAGTGCTTTCATATGCATTATGTCATTCATTCCTCTCAGCAGCCAAACGAAGTAGGCAAGCATTATTTCACCATTCTGCAGGTGAAGAAATTCAGGCTTAGAGAGTTTAAGTATATTGTTCAAGTCTGCATGGTATGTGGCATTAGAATTTAGGCCTGTTGGTTTCTAACCAAATGCTCTTTCCAGAATTCAGGATTTCCTTTAACATTCCCTCAGGAATCTTTCAGTTTCATATTAACAAATAACACATGTTCCTATTCAACTCATGGTTTAAGAGATTTCCACATTCTATTGCTTTCTTTGGTTGTTTTTCAACATTCACATAGTTTTCAAGGTATATGTACTAGTAAGTAGTGCTGAGTAAGGATTTCACCTTAGACTCTCTGACTTTAAATATACACTCTTTCCACTTGTCCATGCTCTCTTACCTAATTGTCCCTGACAGATCTGTAGTTTGCAAGCCCAACAAACCATTCTGAGCTCTTCCTTGAGTTTTGTTGACAGCTTTAGTACAGTCTACCTTTAGATTTGGTCTGTTAGCTTCTCTGAGTGGGTCATCTCAGTGCTCTGGATTATGTAGGCCAGAGTCTGGGAAAGACTCCTATTGAGTCATTTTGGAAAGATTTGTATACGAGGTAGAGGCTTAGTGAATAATTAACTTTCTCTGAGGAATGTTGTGTACCTTGCTTTAAGAATACCTGTTAATGTGAAAATATTAGTAAATGGATAAATTAGGGGGTAAATATTTACATCATGGGAAGATTTTTCATTTTGTAATATGAATTTGCCGTAGGATTCCTTTAAATAGTAAGTGCTGCTGGTATATACTTCAAGGAAAGTTTGACTCAACACAAATTTGAATTATACAAAATTTTCTAGATATACATCTCTTACATAAAGTAAAACACATCTGTATTACTTCTGCTTTTCACAGTATTAGCCAGAACACTGCCAAACTATGGAAGGTTCTTTTTCTTGTTACAGACTTCACTTTACCAAAGCATATTTTCTTCCAGTGCTTCAGAAAGTTTTGTATTTATACACAGATCAGACTGTTGCTTGGGAGCTATTTAAGGCACCCATGATAAGTCAAGGAAGATCTGACTTATTTTGTAATTCCTGTTAGCTGTATCTAGCTGCCAAATTCACCTAAATGAACTTGACTCTGAGTATGTGCCTGATGATTTGCCGGGAAGTGTAAGTGGTTTATAAATGCTTATTTATATAGTGTGTATCTTTGCTCTGAAACCTTTTTTTGCAGATTTCTTTTCCCCTATTGAAACCACTGTCAAGTCCTGTTAAAGGTAAAGTCTTGACCATCTGTAATGCAATCCAACAAAGAAAGTAAGCCAGTTCCAGTTTCTCTGATGAATAAGCTTTTGCTTGAGTATAAGGTGGACCTTCTTGCAGCATTCATTTATTCAGAGAAACTGTTTTCTTTCCATGGCACATTTGGAGGTTTCTAAACTTGTATCTCTCCTCAGAGACTGCAGTGGCAAAACTGAACTGTGCTTGCTTACAGGGAAATTATTGTAGTGAATATACTCTACCCACTGTAATGAAAGAGAAAAAAGGAGATAAAAGGGGGCAAATATATAGGAACCAGCAGCCAGTAATGACTCTGTTGCCATGGGCAGAGCTCAGATTAAGAACCACAGATTTAATTATACCTTGGTCAAGTTCTGCACTGGGTTCCATATTAGGAGGGGAATAGGCACATTTATTGAAGGGGAGAGGGTCAAGAGGCATAAAACATATGGGGAATAGCAATCCCATAGATGATAAAGAAAAAGAGTTTGAGCTGTTGTCCAGATTTCTGTGGTACAGAAAGAACCATTGTCATGCATGGTAATCCTGTAGTAGTGTATCAGCAAGGACCCCCACATACAGAGGAGGGCCTTCTATCACAGGTTCTTAGATCTGCATTTCTGAAAGGAAAGCAACTTTTGAGGGGTCAACAATCACTTTATCAAAAACATAATAATTCACTTAGTTCTGGGGGAAAAGTTAACATCCTGAACTTCAGAGAAATAAAGATCAACAGATAGGGCTTCCTGCTGCCTGACCATAATCAATACATACATCACAGATCAACAGACAGCTCCACCTGTCTGACCATACATACCTAGTTACCAGAAAGAGAAGCTCCAACATCTGAGTTTTCAAAGTAGGGGTGGGGTACTGCTTAGTAGCTTCGCAGAGTCTCATCTGGCACACAAACCTTCCAAAAATTAAGCCCCAAAGTAAAACCTCACGTCAGAGTATTTATACAGTTTTCAGAGCCAGAGGACATCACAGCCCTTGAGAACCAGTGCCTCATTAGAAAAGTAACAAAAGGTGTAGGCCTCCCCTAATCAAAGTTCCCTTAATGGGCAGGCCCATTAATGGGTGGGGAAGATCTTTAACTCTCTTATCAACGTTGCAAGTATTTGATTGGTATTCTGCATCATGACCTCAGAAACCTTGGATTGCATCTTAGTCATCTTGGTGATTAGTAATAGTCACACTTTGTTGTAGAAGAATTGGTGTGCTATATGGTGAAAGCGGTACTAGACTTGGACTGAGAAAACTTGTATTTTGGTTCTGGCTCTTACACTTAACTAGATTTGCCCCGTAGAGAAGTCTCTTAAAATCTTTGAACCTCAGTGTCCTCATGTAAAATGAGGATAATACCTCCTCTGCTTACCTCGCAGTGCTATTGTGACATTCAAATGAGATAATTTAAGTGAAATTGCTGTGTAAGGTATAAAGCACAATCAAAGGTAAGGGGTGGTTATCATAATTATTAAGAAAATAAAATGTGTCTTCATTGGTTGTTTAAGAAATATTGTGCCAGCATCCTAATTAAGTTTTTAAGGCCTTAAATGACTTCCTTTTGACTTAGTCCTTCATGCTTAATGTCCAGCATATAGCCCAGGAATGCTTTACCTAGATTTGAGTCAGGAGTTCTATAATTGCACTGCTCAGTTATTTGTATTGTTTTATTATTATTTAAACATATGTCCGGATGTTTTAAGGCCTGTTAGCATAGCGTCTATGAAGAGAGAAATTCAACCAATAAACACTATATTGACTTTTACTATATGAGAGGCAGCACGATGTAGTAGATAGAAAGTTAGCTTTAGAGTCAGGAATACCTTGTCCTGTTAACATGGACAAACCATGTGATGATGTTACTATGCTATCCCCTCAGGCAACTCTGAGACTATAAATTGCAGAGAAGTTATTGATCTGTATCATCAACGATAGTCTCCACACTGGTAGTAATTTACATGAATGAAATCATAGAACTTGACCCCCTCTCTACCCTCTTCCTGCCTTCTCCATTGACATATAATTTCTTAGTCTTGATTTTGAAGAAATAAATCTATATTTTTTTTCCCCATGTAACTCCATATCAGAAGCAGTAAGAGCCCCCCACTGAAGTCCTGATAAGAGCAATTGAAGAGCTGTGAATGACCCTAGTTTTGAAGTTAAAAATAAAGTGCTTAGATATCATTCATTCCTCTTAACGATTCTTTAAAAGTTTAGGTAGGAGAGAAATTATATTGAGTTTTGGGGTTCAGGAAACCCTTTATTTTTTCATATAATAATTACTAAAAATGGAAGAGGAGTTATTAATAGAGAAGTCAGTGTAAAATTCCTTAGTTAGCCTTAACCCATTGTCCTATTTCTAAGAACTATTTTGCAGCCTTTCCCTTCTTCCTCTCACATATTTATTGGCTATCTCTTTATTCAGGACAAGTGAGGTGATGTGAAAGGCGACTAACTTCCCTTTTATGAAAACAAGTAAACTTCCCACTAGGAATTTTTTTAAGATCAGAAAAAGACACCTAGTTATTGTCCTTCTTGATGCATTTTTCATCATAATTCCCTTTTAGCCCAATAATGACTTCTGTTTCTATGCGATCTACAGGATGAAGAACGAGATCCCTTGCTGCATAGTTTCGGTCATCTAAAGGAAGTATTAAATAATATAACAGGTAAGTTTACCATTACATAAAAAGAGCTCTTTATCTGAGGCAGAAAATAAATATATACATTTTGGTGTAGATGTTTTACTTCCTAGTGTCTAATATCTGTCCTGAAGCATTGACTATAGTGCCAATCTGCTTTTGAACGTTGATTGTTCATTTGTTTCATTCTTTTCCCCACCTTGATATATTTACTTGTACTGTTTAAAAAAATACCACATGTACATCCATGTCCTTATCCACATGCTAGCATGTACCAAAGGCCAGAAGTTGCCAGTAGAAGTTAGAGACATACTGTTTGATACAAACACAGATAGGTTTTGGATGGACACCTATACAGTATGCATCTTTGCTCAGAAATTCTGCCATTTTTTTCCTCCTAGAGCAGGATTTTTTTTTAGCCTGGATTCTTTGAACTTTTAAAAAATATATTTTGATAATTATATTTCAATATAATTGATTTCCTTTGAAATCCTATATGTTTTATTTTGTAAATTTAAAGACATTATTCTGAGAAAGGATCCACAGGCTTTACCAGCTTGCCAGAGAGACACAAAAAGGGACACACACAAAAAGGTTAAGAACTCCCTATCCTAGAGAAACTACTGTTAAGTCTTATTGAAGGTAAAATCTTAGCTATTTATAATATAGTTTCCTTTTTCTATGACTATGCTAGCAGGTCAGTGTTTTTACCCATAATTTGAATGAAGGCTTATTAAATTTTCAGATAATGAACAATTGAGAGGATTACCATGTTGGATTATGGAGTCAGGATTCAGAAACATTGGGATGGGCTAGAATTGTGAGCCCAATTGAATAAAATGAAATTTAATAAAGATAAATGTAGGGTTCTATGCTTGTGAAGTTAATTATTTTAATCTGAGTATAGGTCTGGGTTTTAAGTGTTTTTCGAAATAAATATGAATCATGAATGTGATCTTGAGGAGACTCTAAGGGAAGGAACTCTACAAGAAAAAGGGCTCTGAGTATGAGTCACAGAACCCAAAGTTGATCCTCACTCTGCCATTCACTGTCCCTATCACCTTAGCAAATCATTTAGCAGCTTTGAGTTTTAGTTTCCTCATCTTTAGTGAGAAGGTTGGACTAAATGACCTTTAAGGTCCCTTTAATTCTAGATCTTTGACCTTTAGTCATTCATGGTAGCCAAAAAAAAGCTAAAGCTCTTTTAGGCTGCAGTAAAAAAGGAATAGTATCTGGGATGAAGGAAGTAATAATTCTGATGTACTCTGCCCTGATAAGAGCATGTCTGGTTTGCATGTTCAGTTCAGAAACTTTATTTTAGGAAGAATATCGATTAGCTGGAAAGCATCCAGAAGAGATTGTTCAGTATAATAAATGACCTGAAGACCATGGGAAACTATATGAAGACTGATAGAAGGAACGGGAATTGTCTAGTCTGGAATGGAGAGATTTGGAGGGCGATTTGCAATAGCGATCTTCAAATATTTTAAAATTGCTCACGCAGAAGAGAAATTAGATTTTTGAATCAAAAAAGAGCTCTTTCTAGCGATTGGAGCAGATTAACAATGGGATTGGGTGCCTTTTGAAGTTTCAATTCCTGTCACAGTAGGTGTTCAACTGAAAGGTAGATGAACTAGTGTTGTGAATCAAATAGAAGGGATTCTTGCAAGAGAGTTGGGCAGAATAGCTTCTAAGGTCCTTTTTACCTTTAGGATTGATGGTTCTGTGGAACTTGTTTACATATGTTTATTATAGTATTATTTATACTCCTGCACTTATGGATGTTATGCTTTTTAGTTGTTAAAGTGGTCAGGTGTGAGGTTCCTTACAACTCTTAAATTCTGTCATTAGGGCAAGTATTATTCCTATTTCACAGATGAGGAAACTGAAGCTGTGTTTGTTTCAGTGACTTTCCCAAGGTTACGTAACAAACACCTGACAGAAGTAGGATAAAACTCAGATCTTCTGACCCCTTGTTAAAACTTCTTTTCACTACTATTTTTGTCCATTTAGACCAAGCACATGTACCTGACATACCCAGTCCTGCCTGTAGTCTAAAGGAGAAAGAAGAGTTCTGATTGGTATTTCTGATGCCAGCTGATAAGGGATTGTAGATGGACAGAAGCTATCTGAAGGTGGTTCTGTCTTCACATTTTTTTCCAAAAGAAGTTCCTTTGAACCTATAGTTATTGGAAAATTTTAGCCAAAAAGGATCAAGTAAAAACAGTTCTGAGAATAGTTAATTAATTTATAATGTCAATGCATAAACTATATTGTGCTTCTGTCTAATAGATAATACCATCTGTGATCCAGCTGTTTTAGAAAATTGGAGTTGATTTATATACATAATCTTAGGGAAAAAAACAAATTTCATTATTGGAATGAACCTGAATGTACAGTGAACAAAGACTATGTCTGCATGAGTGGGGCTAAGCTTGTACACATCTGGATGGAGTACTTTGCAGAGTGATCAAGCTAGGGAATCAACCCTATTTATCCTTTTGGTGTTCTGAGAATCTTGTCTCCCTGGAGCAATGCTTCCTACTATAGTCTACTTACCTATGTTCCGAATCTTGTTTATATTTCTTCTCTTTCTTACTTGGGCTTACGGTCATGGACCATACTCACAATGTGGTGTGGCTCAGGGTTTTAATGTGTTTGAGGTTAAGAACTCTCCTTATAAGTCTGCTGCCTACTTTCTTTTTCATCCTTGAATTAGAGAGCTATTTACCTGGTACTAGAAACTATTGAAAACCAAAATGTTCTGGGAAGCCAGTTCTGTCAGATGGTGATAAGAGTACTGCTGGAGTTTCCAGGCTGTTGCAGTGGGGAGGAGGTGGCAGCATCTTCCAGTGACTAGCAGCTGCGACAGTTGTTGACTTCAATTTATGCCAAGGCTTCCTTGTTGTTTTGGGTTTCTGGAATATTGTACCTGCTTGAATGAATGGTAGATTGCAGCCAAAATAGTTCATTTTCATGGTCTTTTAGGAAGTAGAATTGGTTCTCTTGGTGACCCCACATATTTTTGGCTCACAGAAGCAGGTTTGTGGGTCAGCTGCCCCTGTGGTCTTGGATTCTTTCAAACCATGACAAATTTTTTGTTTTTTTCCATTGAAACAAACAGATTTTTTTCTGACTGGCAGTGTCAGGAGGGTTGCCTCCCTGGAAGCTTGCTAGTAGGAGGAGAAGAGAGCCAGAACTTGGAGAAAGGCAATTAAAGGGATTAAGACTTTTTTACTTGTCCAGGAGAAATGTCCTGCTTAGTTTGGGGCAATAAGGACAATTCTAGTACTTTCATTTCAAAGCTTAGCGTGCTAAGCTAACCTGTACTTCAGCTTTCAATACAAAATCCTTGAATGTCTGCATCTGGTTCTGGGCTATAAATGCTTGTTGATTTCTTGCTTTCTGAAGTTGAGCAAGAGAGTAAGACATTTATCGTAAGAATAAATTAATTCATCCTATATTATCAATAAAACAAAGCAAATTTTTTTCTTGTTTTCCCTTATAATGTTCAGATTAGTTGAATGGGAGAGAGTTTGGGGTACGTTGGCATCATTTGCTTCCCCAGTGTTATGGAAAGGAAAGAACCAATTGTTAAAGTATAGCTTGGGTGATCTAACTTTGAAGCCATATTTACAGTCACTATTAATGAAAAGAACTGTTTGGTTATTTTGTAACCTGCAGAGTCTAATAAATTAGAATATTGTAATGCAGAAGTTAGAAGGCTTGGATCACTGAAGGTTTAATGTGAAAAAAATCTGAGAGCCCTGTCTGAGTACTGCTGGCCTAGATGCTGCCTTGGTTCATGCACAAGCATAGGGACTGGCTGAGTTGTTATTCATGATTTGGCCTTAAAAGTTTTTCTTTGTCCACATCATCTTCCCATTGGCATTGACAGATAGTTGTCCTGAAGAAATTATTGTGGGCCAGGAGCTGGAATGACTTCATGATGTTTGTCTGCAGATCCTGGGGCTATAGTGGGTAACCTCTGGCTGGATTTTCCCACTGTGTTCTGAACCCATTGCCTCTTTCAGGCAACATGAGGCTCAGCTTAGCCTCCTGGCTCAGTTTGTCTTTTTATGTCTCTCTCATTAACACATGGAAGCACATGGCTTTTATATTTAAATTTATTCAAGCTGTAATCTTTGACATTTGAGTTAGCTTTTAGTACAGTTTTGCATTTATAGTAATATATATTATGTATTTTCTCCATCCCCAAAGAATCTGTTTTAATCTTTTCCGGATGCAAATTTCATGCCGTCTTGTCCTGTCTCCCCTTTTCTGCTCTCCTTCCCCTCCCCCCACAGAGTATGTTTGATCAGGTGTGGCAGGAATATCCACTGTCAAGCTGCGCCCTTTATATTAGTCAATATTATCCTTCTCCCCCCCTCCCTGTCTGCCTGGCCCTTTGGGCTTTCCCAGTTGATTTATAATTTTGGAATTCTCATCGGAGTCTGTAATACAGTTTGTTCATTATTTAACCAAAACCTGTTTAATGAGCAGAGAGAGGCAATGTAAATGTTAGGCATGTTGCAGTGAGGTACCTTTGGGCTCCTCAGGGCGGGTGGACCGTTAACTCTGTTGTGCCTGCAGTCTGGGGTGCCCTAACTGGGTGGGGCTTTGGAAGGAGAAGGGTCACCGCTCCCAGCATGGGCAGATTTAAGGAAGTTATTCTCATCCCATGAGGTGGCCTGTGGTGGCCTTTTAAGCGCCTCTTGTTAGAATTGCCCCCTGTCATGCCAGGACCACACATAGATTCTGTGGTTTGGAGAAAGTAGGATATCTAATGCTTTTCTTGGTTTCAGACCTGTCTAGTACATGTAGACAAACTAGAAGAAAGACTGTCATTCTATATGAACTGTGGTCTTTGATTATCATTATTTTTCTTTAAATTCCCAGGCTTTCTGAATCTGTGAAGGCTCAGAAGCCATGGGCATGGGGAGGGAAGTTGTGATTTCTGGTAGTTGAATATGTTCAATATATCTGCTAGTATTTGGTTCTTGATACTCTGGTCATCCTCTGGTAGAGCTCTTTCACTGACCTTTGGCCTAGATCACTAAACGGGGATTCCTCTTTTAGTGAGCCAGGCAGTCTGCTTTTGGGATTAGAAACTCAGATGTTTTCTAGTCTAAAGAATAGGCCCTAGAGGAACAGAATGGGAAGCATGATATGTGCTTCCTGGTTGTTATTGAGCCTGATGTATATAGGCACAGGACTAAGGCAAGAGCCTCCATGATGGTATTTTTGGAGTGCAACAGGGTTATAGACTGTAGTTGAGAACAGGATATTCTGGACCCTAAGAGCAATATTTAGGAAGGAAGACCCACAGAAGGGGAATTACAAGGATGTTGTTTTTTTCTTTCACCCTTCTACTTTTACTTGGTGTTGGCTTAGCTCCAGGAGTGTAATATGACCTAGAGTCACCTGTTCTCCTGTTATCCCAGATGATTTATGGGATACTAGGGTGGTTTGAAAGCCTGTTGTGCATTTAGTGCCTGCTTCTGAATAAAATTATTTTTTGAATCCCTGATCAAATCCCTACTTCAACCTTGGAACCAGTCTAATGCTTGAATGTATTCACTTTTCAGGGGCTTTGCCTGGATCAGTCTGACTCTTAGGGTTCTTCCCATTCCAGAGGTATAGTCGAGTTACCCCAAAATTCATTCAGACCTGTCTTTCAGGGAGTGGGACTCTTTTTCTTGGGACATTACTTCATAGAAAATAGTCTGTGAATGACAGAGATCTGCTTCCTCCTCAAAAGGAGCTCTTATCTATACAAGTTGTTTGTTTTGACTTTTCCAAGTAAAGCAACTCTGACCAGAACTCAGTTTTCCCCAAAGCCATTTGATGATATGCAGAATAATTTGAGGAAATATAGGCAGTTTTTTTTTTTTTTACCTAACTCACCTGCATAGCAGGACTCAGTATTTTAGTGCAGGAGGGAAAAGCAGGTGCCTTGAGGACATATATGTGTCAGTAGTTTATTTAAATATGATTTATCCTGGGCAAACACACCTGTGTGTCAGTGTCAATTCTGAGTTTGTGGATGCAGAACCAGGAGGTTTAAGTCTAACCTCTAGAGGTTAGTAGAATGTGTTTAAATAGAATCTGAAAATCAGGTTAGGGAGAATTATATAATTTATATAATTTAGCACCTGGCCTAAGCCTCTTAGATTCAAGCTTCAGGGTTGAAATGAAACTATTGGGAGTATACTTCCTATCTGATGTTTGCTTTGTTTCTCCAGGGAGACAAGGAGTTGGGAAAAAAAAGAGATTTCAGTGGTCATTGTCAAGAGACTTTGTATATTTATTTGAATGGTGTAGAAGTAGGCCCTCTTGCACCCCACTACAGCTACACACAGAAATGGTCACACCTTTGATCTTGTGATTACCTACAAATGTATCATTTCTATGTTCATGAACTCTGAAATTCCTTTACCTGGTCACAGTCTGTTGTCATTCTGCCTCTCACTTTCCCATGCAGCCTTAAAATGTTTTTGTCACCCTGATCATGCTCTTCAGTCCCTCTGATCCTCAGTTCTTTTCCAGGCCGTTGCCCCTGCACTGGCAACCCTCTCTTCCATTCCCCATCCTGACTTCTTGGTGAACCAGTTCCATTCTACACTCTCTTCTTCTCTTGAATTTCTTACACCCTTTACCCAATTGACAATCTTGGCTTTCCCTGCCTCTTCTTGGATCATACCCATCATATCCACCATCTTTGATTTTACTTACTTGTTGCTGAAAGAAGATGGAAAAGTCGTAAATCTGTGCAGACTGAGTTTGCTATAAATTCATGTTATATGATCTCAACCAGGCCCTCACCGTGGCAAGCCAACACTTTATACCTCCCTAACTCACTCATTATCCCAAACCAGTTGCTTATAGCCATTTTTCAAACATTTTCCATCCTTCTTCAAACCTCTCCATGGCTCCTCTGCCTCTACCATCTCAGATGAAAACCTTGCTTTTTATTTCACTGAAAAAAATTGAAACCATTCACTGAGTGCTACTTCTTTTCTCCTCCTCACATGACTAAGATGCTTTCTCCCACTTTCTCCTTCACCCTTGTCTGACATGAAGAGATAGCCTTTCTCCTTGCCAAGACAAACCTTTTCTACGTGACCTCCTTCCTTCTCACTTTTTCTCCAGCAGATTGCCTCCTCTACCATCCTTACTCTCTCACTAGTTAATTACTCCTTGTTTACTGTTTACTTTTTATTTACAAACATCCTGAACTTCTTACTCCTCCTCATACCCCATATCTAATCAGTGTCAAGTTCTATGATTTCTACCATTGTAACATCTCTCGTATATACATGCCTCTTTTCTTCTTTGACACTGTTACTGCCATCACCCTGTTGAAAGCCTTCATCACCTCACTCCTGGACTATTGAAATAGCCTTTTGCTTGGTCTCCCTGCCTCAAGTCTCTCCCCACCCCAGTCAGTCCTCCACTCAGCTGTCAAATTGATCTTCCTAGAGTGCTGATCTGACTGTGTCACCCCTTCTCCACCTCCCCATTCGGGCAATTCTAATGACTCTCTGTTGCCTCTGTAGCAAATACAAAGTCCTCCATCACCTGGCCCCTTCCTACCGTTCTGGTGTTACACTTTATACTCTCCCCACCTCCCCTGCCACACACTCAGTAATCCAGTAACACTGGCCTTCTTGCTGTTCTTTGAACTCTCTGACTGAGCACTTTCACTTGGCTGCTTCCTGGGGCTGAAACTCTCTCCCTTCTCATTTCTACCTTCTGGATTCCTTCAAGTCTTAAAGTCCTACTTTCTACAGGAAACCTTTCATGTTCTCTCTTAATGCTAGCTCCTCCACTGTTGACTGTCTCCAATTTGTCCTGTATATATCTTGTTTGTACATAGCTGTTTGCATGTTGTCTCTCCCTTTAGACCATAAGCTTCTTGAGAGTAGGGACTTTCTTTGACCTTTCTTAGTATTCTCAATGTTTAATACAGTGCCTGGTGCAAAGCAGTTAATAAATACAAATTGACTCAGTGGTATTGCCCCCAGCCTAAATAGGAATCATATAGATTGGTTTTGCTTTTGGTCAGTGCAGGTGCAAAACAGGCTAGTACAGCGCTTGATACACCACTATGAACCAGAGGAGAGAGACGTTACAAGAGGAGGTAACTTTTTCAGTAGAAGATATGCTGTTGTAACAGCATAAATAAGCAGATAGTAGAAAACCAAGTAATATAAAAATTAAGAGACAGCTCCTTGAGTTTGAGTATTGAGAGGTGTAAGGATGGACAAACCTGCACAAGTGTCTTCTCTTGCTTTTTGTTTTAAAACTTTAAAGCTTTCTTTTTTTAAAAAATTAATTTATTTGTTTTCAGTTTTCTACAATCACTTCCATAAGTCTTAGATTTCTTCCCCCTCCCTCCCCACGCCCTCCCTGAGACGGCATGTAGTCTTATATGTTTTCTGTACCTATGTTCTTGTTAAGCACCTTTTCACATTAGTCATGTTGCATAGAGGAATTAAAATGAATGGGGTAACCATGAGAAAAAACAAACCTAAAACTTGCTTATTTAAAGAAAATTATTTTGGAAATTATTTTGTAGTGTTTGAGGATGTGACTAAAGTTTGAATCAAGGAGTGCTTCTTTCTCCCAGGATTCTTAGCAGCACTGGGAGAAACTCAACAATTTTAGAGAAAATGAGGGTAGAATGATTTTCCTCCAGGAAAACTTTTATTTACTACCTGACTTCCAGAGCTTTGCATTTTGATGGCCTTGTCACTTTCCATTGGCCTTTCCTCAGATAATTCACTGATTTTTCTTGGCTTGACAATTTCTAAGGGGAAAGAAAGGCTTGTTTGGCCATGTAATTTTCCTTGAGAGTACTAAATGAAAGTTCACGAGAAGAAGGAGCACAGAACAATTTTTTTTTCCCCTGGACCTAGTTCTTTTTCCTTTCTCTCTCTATATTTTAGATACCAGATCCATAGATGTCTTAAAGTTTAATGTGAAATGATTTTTCTGTTTGAAGGACTCCTGACTAACATGGTCTCCAAAAGCAAAGGCGAAGAAGTATATGACAGTGCCATTTGTGGAGGGCACAGAAGTAACTGCCTCCTTTTGGCATTTTCATTGCCCTCTTTGGCACCACAATCTCTTGAGACCTGAAACTTCTCTCTTTGGGAGTGTGCCAGACTTGCAGTGGCAGCAGTCAAATGAATAAGGAGGGGGAAAAGCCAGCTGCTGCTTTGTTTTCGACAAAAAGTTCAGGCAGGCAGAGGATCCCTTTCTCCTGTTCCACCCACTTAAGCCTGGGGTGATATGCCTAGAGGGTCTCAGAAGAAACCAACTGTTGCAAATTCCATGTGAAATTGGGGTTGGGAATGAAGGGCTGGGAGAGACAGTGAACGATAAGGCTGTCTTGGTTCCATATCCATCACTCCGTGACCTTTTCTTGGCACATAATTGTTCACTAGTTCTCCTTAATTTCTGGAATAACTTTTGATGTCTTTATGAGAGAGAGTACATTCTCTGGATTTTGCCTTTTATCTTCTATCTGCAGCCTTTATAACCAGAAAGTAGAGCTCGAGTTAGATCACAAATTGGGAAGGATGATCCAGGCTTAGGTCACCTTATTAAATAAGGGCAGAGGAAAAGAATGACTACTTTTGGTGCTACGCAATGCTCCAGGGAGGTGGGGAGGAGATTTTGTGGCACCAATTGTGGGGCTTTTGTTTCCTGTTCTCTATTCCTTGGGGATCCCAAAGATTTAGATGGACAAGCACTCCTGGCTGTTTGTTGGCTAAGTTCCCACTGCATACTTGTACTGTAACACCAGCCCTCTGTTACTACTTCAGGGTTGGGCTCTGAAGAGCTGCCACATGTGCAGAGATCACAACTGACCCTCTCTTGTTCCATGCTTGTTTAGCAATTACTTGCCCACTTGTGGGGTATACCATTATTTCCTTGGATTTCTGCCTGTGTGAAGTGGGGCATGATGGACCGTACTGATTTGGTGGAAAGGCAGGGCCAGATGCACTGTGGGAGCAAAGGTTCTTCTGTAGTCAGTCATAGCAGCTTGTTTCCAGGTGTTTGTGTGCAGATCTCAGCTTGGGAACTGGAGGTTAGATGAGATACTCGTGGTTGAGTGGGTAATGGAGAGAAAGACCATCAAAGAGATAATAGCAACAGCTACCATTTATATAGTGCTTTACATTTGTTATTTGAATTTCACAACAATACTATGAGGTAGATGCTGTTATCCCTGTTTTTCAGATAGAAAAACTGAGAAGGGGAAAGCTTAAGTGACTTGTCCAGAGTCATATAGTAGCTGAAATAGGAATGTGACTCAGGCCTTTCTATATCCCACCTTAGCATGATAGCCACCTTTGCTGTCTCTGTTATCTGCACTGGGGCTAAAACTTATACCTGTGAAAGTCGATGTACAGTACAATTACTCTGGAAGGTGTTTTCCTCTGAGTACATCTTGGATGTTAGGAAGATAAAATTGGGGGATTTTCTAAGGGAGGAAGTCATGTGTATAGTAGGAAATGTCTTATTCTTACAGGGTACACTCTAGACTTCCAAAAAAAACCCAAATCCTAAAACATCTTAATTTTTTTTAATTTAAGAAAAAATTATTGCTATCTTTGTTTTAACTCCATTCTTAGCACTCAACTAAGTTCTAAGGTCAGAAAATCTGGATTTGAGTTCTGGGTCTTTTACCTGTATAGTAACTGGGAATGACTGGATAAAGTCATTTGATTTTATGGATTTCAATTTCTTTTTTATTCCTTATTATTCCAAATTAGGGAATTGGACAAAATAATTTTTACTACTTCTCCATCTCTAAATCCTAATATCCTTAACATAGCATCATTACTTGTTTGGGTAGGTGTTCTATGACTACTTTTGTATAACTGCGTAATTTTAGTGAGGAACAGAGACTGGGTTGTTTTTCATCTTTTTGTCTTCGGTGCCCAGCACAAGCCCTACACATAATAGTTATTTCATAATGCTTAATTGAAGAAAGCAAACTGATTATGTCTGAGAATTTAGATATTTAAGTGTAGCTGTCACCAAAGAAGTAATTACTGGCTCCTGTCCATTTTTAACAGATTGTGCTTTAGCTCCTGTTTAAATGTCCCTTCCCACTATTGCTGCTTTTCCTCCTTAGTATAATTTATTTTTAAAAATGTTTTTATTCTGTGTTTAAATAATATGGATATTTCCACATATGTAGTAGAACAAAAAAAGATTCTACATGATACCCCAGGTTACTTTTATGTACAGCTTGCTTTTCTTTTCAAATATAAAATCAACATGTAATTTTGAAAGCTGTTCAGCTAATCTGTGATTCTTTCTTAGTTTCTTTATGTTTTCGTCTACGCATTTAAAAAATATTTGAATGAATCTCTTTAGCTTTTTTCCTGCAACTCAGACCCTAACCTTTTCTCTCCTTCCAATCCTTCTCCTTTTGCAAAATAAATAAATAAACCGCACCAACAAATCCCTTATAAAATATATGCATCATCTAGCAATATAGACTCCTATATTGGCCTTGTCTGAAAATTTGTCTTTTTTTGTACCTTCAGTGTATCACCATTCTGTCAGGAAGTGTATAGTGTGCTTTATGTCATTGAAGCACCAAAATGTCAGTTCTTTGGTCTGCATTGATCAGAATCCTTAAGGCTTTCAAAGTTGTTTGTCTTTTAATATTGTTGGTGTTGTCTATAAACCTCTCCTTGTTCTTCTCACTTCACTTCAGATAAGTCTTCCCAGATTTTTCTGAAACTTGCTCTTTTTTTATTTTTTGTGGCACAGTTAAAATTTTCATATACTATAATTTGTTCAATCATTTGCCTGTTGATGTGCACCTCCTTAATTCTAGTTCTTTGCTACAACAAAAATTGCTACTGTAAATATTTTTGGACATTTGGGCCTTTTTCCTCTCTTATTTCTGAAGTAGAGGTTTAATAGTGTTATTTTTGGATCAAAAATTATGCTCAGTTTAGTTGCATAGATTCTGATTATTTTTTCAAATCCACAGCTCTACCAACACTTCATTAATGTGCTTGTTTTCCTGTAGCTCGTTCAGCAGTTGTCATTTTTCTTTTTTGCCAACTTTGCTGATCTGGGGTGTGAGGTAGAACCTCAGAGTTGTTTTCATTTTAATTTCTCTGCTAGTGATCTGGAATATTTTTCATACGCTTGTTGATAGTTTGGAATTCTTTCTTTGAAAATTGCCTCTTCACATCCTTGGATCATTTATCAGTCAGTTCCCTTACATATCTTAGAAATGAGTCGTTTATCAGAGAAACTTCCTGCCTAGGTTTTTTCCCAGTTTACTGTTTCCCTTCTAATTTTAGTTGTATTGATTTTGTCTATGCAAACCTTTTTCATTTTATGTAATCAAAATTGTTCCTTTTATCTTCTGTGATTTTATCCCTTGTTTGGTCATGAATTCTCTTATTCGTAGATCTAAAAGTAATTTCTTCCTTATTCTTGGTTTGTTTATGATGTGACCTCTTATATCTAAATTATATATATATTTAAAACTTATCTTGGTTGTGTATGGAACATGGTGTAAAGTGTTGGTCTGAACCTAATTTCTGTCAGACTGTTTTCTGGTTTTCCCAACAGATAAAAAGATGAATAGTGAGTCCTTATCTCAGGAGTTGAGTTCTTTGAATTTATCAAATACTAGTCCTGATATGTTTCCTCTATATGTACCTAATTCATTTGAACCACTAATCATCCTCTGTTTTTTAACTATTACCAAATGGTTTTGATGAATACTGCTTTCTAGTAGAGTTTAACTGCTGGTATATCTGGTACTGCTAGACCCCTTTTTCCTTTACTTTTTCATCATTTCCCTTGAGATTCTTTATTTTTTGTTCCTCTAAATGAATTTCATAACTATTTTTTCCCCTATTAGCTCTATTAGTAACTCTTTGGCTGTCTGATTGAATTGGCACTAAGTCAATCATTTTGGGTAGTATGCTTTTCTTTATTATATGGGCTTGACCTACCCATAAACAACTATTTTTCTCCAACTACTGTTCTGTCCTTATCTTCATAAAGTTTCATAGTTGTATTCATATAATTCCTGTAATGTCTTGGTAGATAAGACTCTCAAGTATTTTACATGTTCTGTTATTTTAAATGGGATTTCTGTCTCTCTTTCTGGTGGGTTTTGTCAGCAGTACCTTCAGATACTTTGAAGATAACCTATTATATTCTACTGGCTTCCTTCTCTAGGCTAAACTTCCCAGTTTTTCAACCATTCCTCAAATGACATGAACTCAAATCAAAAACCTTTCTCCATACTTGTACTTAGTGGGACATTATCCACATTTTCAGTATCCTTCCTAAAATGTGCTTTTCAAAACAGAACACAATATTCCATAATATGTTCTAACCAGTATGCTATATATAATCCCCAGTTAGAGTGTCATATCTTTGAGAGCAAGGACTGCCTGGTTTTTTCAGTTTCTATTTTCATGACTTAGCATAGTGCCTCACACATAGTAATAACTTATCCAATATTTTCTAAAAAAAAATTTATTCATTCTAATTCAGATCATCATCAAACAATTATTAAGTATTTATTAAGTGCCTAGCATTGTGGTAAGGATTGGAGTTATAAAGAAACAGGGTTGCTGTCCTCCAGAAGCTCACAATTCTAATGTGGAAGACCACATATAAATAACTATGTGAATATATGTAATGTACAGAATAATATATACAGCATAAATGGGGGGATAATCTCAGAAGAAAGGAAGCAGCAGTAAGAAAACTGGGAAAAGTTTTCCTGCAGAAAGTAGGATTTTAAATCCGTCTTGAAGGAGGCGAGTAGGAGAAGGTAAAGAGGAAGAGTATCCTAGACATTGGGGCAGCCAGGGAAAAAGGATGGAGTCAGGAGATAGAGTGTCTTGCCTCCATTCTTGCATAGTGTGCCTCTGAAAATGAATTTGAATGTGTAAGCTCTGGTATGTTTCCTCTGTATGTGGCCTTTGGAAGTATTTAGTCCTCCGGGATCCTAGAACTGGCCTTTTGAAGAACAGGAGGAAAGGCAAAATGGATGTTGTTGAGAGGGCTGTCCCTCATTGTGCATGAACTGTTCCCTCCTCATCTCCTCCTCCATGCTTCCCTGACTTCCTTCAAGTCCCAGCTAAAATTCTTCTATAGGAAATCTTTGCCAATCCATCTTAATTCTAGTATCTTCCCTCTGTTGATTACTTCTTACTTCTCCTATACATAGCCTTTTTGTACATAGTTAATTGTATGTTGTCTTTCTAATTAGATTGTGAACTTCTTAGGGAGACTGCCTTTTGCCTTTCTTTGTATCTCCAGTACTTAGCATAGTGTCTATGCCTTTCATAGTGACACATAGTAGGTATTTAATAAATGTTTATTAACTGTTCTTTGGTTTCTTTTTATTCTGGTTACCAAGCAATCACTTTGAAAACATCATTTATTTAGCAGCTTTATGTCCTGTACTTAGGAATTTGGAAATTCTTTGAGTTGGATTAGTCAGTTTGTATTGGCCCCGATTTATCACTTCCTCAGCATATCAGAACTGTGAACTGGTTGAAAAGTACCATAGGAGAAAATATGATTGGCTTATTATCATTTTTAATCATATTTATCCTTACATTTGAGTCCTCCTAGAGTTGTGGTTTAGTTTCTGCTTGCTTAACTCTGACATAGTTGTTAGGATTTTTAAGGCTAGGAAATTAACGCACAGGAAATTTTCGGTACCTGTTGTCAGTTACCTGCAAGAATCTTGAGCAACTTCCTTTTAATCCAAGATCTAATAGTTAAAACCATTTCATAGATTACATAAATGTTAAACAATTTGTCCCTTTTTTCTCCCCCTTCTCAAACCCTTCCTTTTAATCCAAGATCTAATAGTTAAAACCAATAGTTAAACCTAATAGTTAAAACCAATAGTTAAAACCAAAACTTCCTTTTAATCCAAGATCTAATAGTTAAAACCATTTCATAGATTACATAAATGTTAAACAATTTGTCCCTTTTTTCTCCCCCTTCTCAAACCCATTGGGGTTCAGTGGTAACTTGCTACCCTTGAAACAAGGCCTCCTATGAGGAGAGGAATGTGGTAGCCTGTATAATTTTAAGGCAGCTTTAGTCTGATAGTCAGGAATCTAGCCCAAGACAGCTTCAAGTTCCTACATTTTAACCTACGGAAAGTAAATGTGGCAAAAATGTGGGACTATATATATGAAGGTTACCTAGCACCTGGAAAGATATTAGGAGAATTTTGAGGTAAGAGAGAAATGGAGAGAGTAATTCTTTTTTTGGAGTTGATGAACTTTTTTTTTTTATATTTTGATAACTATATTTCAGTGTTATTTGTTTCCCTTGTAATCCTGTGTATTTTATTTTATATATTTAAAACATTATTCCAAGAAGGTATTCATAGGTTTCACTAGGCTGCTAAAGGTGTCTATGACACAGAAAAGGTTAAGAATTCTTGAACTGGGCAGTAGGTAAGAGCTTTCCAGATTGGAACTTGGAATTGATATTTTTAAAAAGATCCATGGCCTGTCATCTGCCAGCAATACCTTTACTAGACCTTATGCCTCCAAAGAAAAAGGTAAAGGATCCATATGTACAAAAATTATTCATAGCAGCTCATTTTCTAGTGGCAAAGAAGTGGAGACTAAGAGGTACCAGTCACCTGGGAAATGGCTAAACAAATTATAGTATATAAATGTAATGGAATACTATTGTGCTATAAGAAATGATAAAAAGGTAATTTCAGAGAAACCTGGGAAGACTTGTATGAATTGCTGCAGAGTGAAAAGAGTAGAACCAGGTGAAGAAATTATACAGTGTCATTTGCTTTATAGCTTACTGTGTTCTGAATTAAAGTACTTTCTTTCTTGCTTTTCTCTAGCAAGATTGTGCATTAAAGCCACAGTACTGTTCTTATAGCATGTAATTATGTTTCACTCTGAAAGCTGGATGACTCTGGCAGAGAATCCTGGTACCTCTCTGAGCTGAGAAGTGATAAGTTGTTGGTTTAACTCATGTGGACAGAAGCATTTTGGGAAAAGTAATAGAGGGGGAAATGAATTTATGTTGTCGTAATCTAAATATGGCTCATTAATCCTCCAGAGTTGGCCTGAGATTAGCATCTTAATCAGCCTAATTTAAGGGGCTTTAAAGACTTGTTCTGTTGTTCTCTCTAGGTTCAGTTGGAAAAAAAAACCCATGGAGACTGGCCCCTTTCAGTAGAAAGGTATATAGAAATCTCAGAGTTTTTCCTGTCTTAAATAAGTTAGCTATTCAAACTGTTTTTCATCACTAATGGAGACATAACCAGACTTTGAGTAATGTTTATAGTAGCTATAGTCTTCCTAAAGTTTTGAAGAGAAAGAGAAAACTGACCCTTCTAACATAGTCTCTTTTACTGACAGCTAGAATATTGCCTCTATTCACTGTGCAATGCAGGTTGCTAGTAGGTGGCATAGTAGATAGAACACTTGGCTTTTGTGTCAGGAAGACCTCAGATACTGACTAATTGTGTGATGACCCTGGGCAGATCACCTACCCTCTCAGCCTACTTTACCATGTTATTGGAAGGATCAAATGACATAATATTTGTAAAGTGCTTTGCAAACCCTAAATACCTGCTATTCTTATTCTTACTATGTCTGATTGGTGTGCAGTCCATTTAATCACGTATGTAGATGGTGAATTTTATAAGATTGTTTAACAACATTGAAAGTCCCTGTCCTCAGATGTAAATACCAACTCTCTTCATAGTTTGCTTCAGCAATAGAATGTGACTTGCTTTGTAACTAGTTACAAGTTCTGAGGGTCTGTGTTCTACAGAGACTCTAAGAATGTGGCCTTGCTGCAAAAGTGTTTTGTGATTGGAAAATTGGAAAATTCAGCTTGAAACTAAACTTATGTGAAGGCTTCCTAGTTTTCTAGAAGGTGACAACATTATTAAAGGAATAAACTTTTATTAATTACCTACTGTTTGCTTCATACAATATTGAGTTGTTAAGGAAGGACAATGAATAAGTCACATGTAATCCCTGCTATCACAGAATTTATAATCTAGTGGTAGAAATAATATATTGCATACATAAATAACTATAATACATAGTGATGTCATTTTGGTACTCTTTGAGAACAGACAACCATATATGCTAAATAGAAAATAAGTACATTAGAAACCATAGATAGATTGCAATCAGTATTAGAGTGAATACCCACATTAATGAGATCACAGATATGTTTGAGTTTAAGAAAGGCATAAACAAGGTTCTCAGGAAAAGGAGAGACCATTTCTGGTCGGGGAAATCAGGCTTCCCTGATGTTGTGGTGTTTGACTTGAACTTAGAAAATGGGGTATGATTTCAACAAGTAGAGATTAGGAAAGGACCTCTAGGTATGGCTAGCGGAATAAACAGATAAACTTAGGAGATATAACAATGATCACAGTTTTTATTTATACAGTATTTTGTACTTTACAAAGTACTTAACATGAAGTCTTAAAAATTATAGCTAAAAAGAGATCTTAGAAATCATTCAGTGTAATCCCCTCACTTTATATCTGTTTAACCTTCACAATAGGTCCCTTTTTGAAGATTAAAATCCAGAGGGGCACAAAGATTAAGGGACTCACCTGAGGCCCCCAGCTAGTGGAAGTGGCTGAGCTGGGTCTGGAATCCAGGTCTTCCCGCCCCAAATCCATTGCTCCTTCAGCACTGTCTCAAGGGGAGGGCATGGTTTGGAAAAAGCAGATAGTCTTGTTTGGTTGAAATGTAGTGTGTGATGAGGCTACAGAGATAGCTTGGGACCAGACTGTGGAAAGCCTTTAATGCCAGGAAAGGATTTTGGATTTCATTAAGTAGGGAGCTGCTGAAAATTTTTGAGCAGTAGTGTTTGTCCTTCACTCGAGGAGCTAGCAACAGAAATGCTTTCTGTTTGGCCTGGGTTTGACAACCAGCTGAAGTCTGTTTTTCTTTTTGCTTGATCTTAATGAGGCAGAACTTACTATGAATTTTTAATCATATTTGCTCAAATATATGTTTATTACACAGTTGAGAGTTTTCACCTAGGTATCTTAAATAAAATCTGAAAGGATTGAAAGTACACATTGACTGGTGGCATCAAAGGATATAAAGGAAATTTTTTTGAAAAACACTTTCTGAAGATGGTAATGGTAAGTATTGGAAGAGTTGTGGGGAAACAGGGGACACTAATGCATTGCTGTTAGAGTTAGGCACTGGTACAGCCATTTTGGAAAGCAATTTGGAATTATGCAAAGAAAGTAAAATACCCTTTGAGTCAGAGATTCCACTGCTAGGCACATACACTTAGGTCAGAGACAGAAAGAAAGTTTTCATGTGTGCCATATGAGAAATGTGAGAAAATATTTAGAGCAGCAATTTTGTGGTACAAAAAACTGGCAACAAAGTTGATGCCCATTGGCTGGGGAATAGATAAATTATGGTAAATGAATGTAATGTAATATCACTGCACTGTAAGAAGCAATGAACGTGATGAATACAGAGAAACATGGAAAAATATATATGAACTGATGATACAAAGTGTGGAGTCAGCAAAACCAGGAAATCTCTCTCCATATATGCACATGTATGTGCGCATATACTTATATGTATCTACACATACACATGAAATATATGTGCCTATATATACATGTGGATATGTGTGATTTAGAAATGTGTATATGCACATACGTATGTATATACACATACTTTTAAAAATAGTTGCAATCAGCTTATGGTGACTTCAACTTGTACACCTGGATCAGTGCTGATAGAACTGATCTGTTTAACAGTTTCAGAAGGACTGTATAAATCAATGAGGCATTTGTGGATTCTCATCTGGAACCTATCCCAAGTTTTTGAACCTTCACCACAAGGGATTTTTCTAGCTGTGATTCAGAATGTCTTAGGGGTCATTCAAACAGGTCCCTTCACTTTCAAGTCCTTCTCTTTGGCTCAAGTGATTTCAGGCTGGTGATATGTGTACATACATACATATGCAATGACTGCAACAGTGTGAATGGAGAGAACAACAAAACAGTCAAAACTGACTGCTGTGGAGATGTAATGATTAACTTGGTCCGGAAAAAGAGATGTGAGGAAGATCAGCATACTATGGGTGAGGGATCCTGCATATAACATTAGGTATTTTGGGTTTTTTGTTTCATTTTGCAGAACTCTTTTTTTCTTCTTCCTTCCTACTTTTTTTTTTTAATTAGGGATGGCTGTCTGGAAGGTTGCATGAGAAAATACAGTAGGAAGTATAGGTAATATAATAAAAGATATCAATAAAAAATTTTTTTAAAGACTGTCTTCTTCATTCTTTGTGTTTTGGTCTATTTTCTGTTTATTTTTCCTCTCTTTATTTTCCTATATCATTCTTTTGCCTTAACTTTCTTTTCCTTCTTTTGCAGTATCTTATTACATATGACCAAACTTATTGGAAAACAAAACAAGAGAGTGAGACCACTCTTGCCTTCTGAGTCTTGAATCTTTTGCTGTAGTGAAGAGGCTAAATGATGCAGCTATTGCCAGTTACCTTATTAGATATAACTTTTACTTAATTGGGACCACATGACTTATAAAAAAATGGAGGAAAACTAGAAAAGAAAGGGAGTGTGAGGCCACTTAGGAAGAGAATATATATGGGCATTACATCCAACAGGCCTTCTACTCATTAGCAATATTTGTGCTTTTTATTTTTCCATCAAATGTGCTGCTGGAGAAGTTGTTTTGGGGCTAAATGGGGGTACATTCAAACATGCCAGTAAAAGATTCTATCCCTGGCTCATCAGATTTCTTTCTCCTGTGGAGAAAAGGTTTACTCTGGGATAGGGTGATTTAATGGTCTGATCCTAGCAGGCTGGGTTTGCAAGTTGCTTTTGGTCGACTAGTGTTGACAGAGTTATTTTTAACTATCCATTTCAAATCCTTCATTGTTTAGGTGTCCCCAGCGATGGCCACAATGATCAAAGTTGAAATTAGTATCTATGCTGTAAAATACCTCTTGTCTCCCCAGCCACTTGTAAAATAAACAGGGAATAAATACTCTCCTCATTTTGTCTCATTTTACCTCTGAAGGTAGGCAATAGAGGAAGCATGTATTAGTTTGTAGTGATTTCTAGGCTCTGCCCTCTGGATTCCTCTCTGTGTGCCTGAGCTGAGTGACAGGGCCATGTGGCAGGAGTGCAGCTGGAAGTATATCATTGGCAAATTTGGGTTGGGTAAATATAGCAGGAGCAGGATGTCAGAGTGGGAGATGGATTGTTCTGGGAAAGGAAGTGTTGTCTTTCGTCTGAGAAACAATTTCCTGCACTTCTGGGACTCTTGCTTTCTTCTTTTTTTCAGAGCAGAACAGGAGTTGGCAGCAACTGGGTACACTTGCTGTGTTCTGTCTCTCTGGGTCTGCCTGTTCTTGCATTTGGGGTTAGAAGAAGAAATCAGATCTGTTTCAGTTTGTTAGAAAGATAGATAACCCTTTCCATGTCCTGCAGCCCACTCTCCAGTGTCTTAAATTACAGCACATACTTATTTAAGCTTATTTTTAAAAGTAACTGCTCTCTCAGAGAGTGGGGCAGACAGGACCGGAGGGAAAAATTAACTATTTGAAGAAAATTCAACTCTGTTGAAAGTCCAACCTGAGGCACCAGCTGGCAGAGAACAGCTGGGTTGTCTCTAGGAAATAGACTTTGAGACCTCCTTTACTCTATTGACATAACTACCGTTGTCCCCTTTGTTTATCATTTTCTCAATAAACTCCAGTGACTCTCTATTGCCGCTAGGGTAAAATATAAACTCTTGGGAAAAGAGAGTTTTCAACTCAGATTCTTATGATACGTGCAGTGTTCCTGAAGCCATTGTGGGGATTCTTGGCATATGATTACCATTGCCCCCTTTAATTCTGAGAGTGAGGAAAGCTAGTTCTCCAAAAAGCAACACCGAAGGAGGGAATGTCACTATTTGGACTTCAGAATCATCATTTCACGTAGCTTATTGATGGGGTGGGAAGAGAAGGAGGAATAAATTATAAGCCATAAAAACATAAGAAGTTTGCTCAGAAAAAGGAATGATAAATGTTGATGGCTTTTCCTTGGCTAGAGGGAGAAAGTGACAACTGAAAAAAGTATAGGCTTAACTGGTTTTTCTGAAAGTGTCAGTTCTACTCAAAGTTTAAAAAACAAATGTTAAAATTATTTTTTCATGTAACTGGGAAAAAATTAAATACTGAATAAATACAAAAAATGAGGAAAAGAAAATCTGGGGTGCTAAAGATGTGGAGTATGGCATGTGAATGCTGTCTGATTAGAAAACCCTTTCACTTTGAAAGAGAAAGAAGATGTTCATCCAGACAGAATACAATAAAGCACAGAATCCTTAAAAAAAAAAAAAAGCAGAAAGAAAAAGAAAAAAATGTTAGTTTTACCTCAATAATTAAGGCATGTCAGTAAAAGGAAAAACTTTTTTTTTAATATAAAGGACAGAGCTGTTGTTTGTCCTTGTTTTTTGAAGAGAATCAGTAATGTCATGAGGTGATATCTTGTATGTGAATTGAATTTAAGTGAGGGGAGTTGCACAGTCATCAGCTTCATACTCTTCCAGAGTCATTGAAGTCTAGTGGTAAGACAGAAGTCAGGATGATTGCCAATGGCCTGGCATTCACTGGATGACCGTGGTATCTTCAATGCCTGACCAAGCTCTAAACGCTCCATAGTGCATACTTCAGCCACCTTCATGGCTGTTGGAACAAAGTGTTCTTTTTCACCCATCCCCCCAGGGGAAGTCTTCACATGCTTGGGGTAGATGTCCACCCTAACTCACAGTTTTGAGACCCATTGGTTAGCCTCAAAAGGACTGAGTTAGTGATAAAGGAATGACAGTAATTCTAGGTGATGATACAAGCAAATCCTTATCCTTTCCCCTGGTCAAAGTAAGTTGGTATAACTGAAAGAAGATCTGGACTCTCCTGACAGATAAATCAGAGAGGGAATCTCAAGATTTCTCTATGAAAATTCTCTATGAAAATGAAATACGTGTTCTTGAAGCAGTTTTATTTTTAGAAGATGATAGAGAGGGACATTCTTCTTTTAAGGACACATAATGGAAAATTTTCATGTCATCTCAACAAAGGCTGATACATGAAAGGAGAAGCTCAGGGTGTTCAGACCTAGACTGGGGAAGAAGACAAGAAGCTAAATAAAAATAGTTGCTTGATATCTGTTTTGTGTCCTTTTAATATCAGCTGGTTCTGGAGAGCAAGCTAGTTTGCAGAAATCGAAGGCACTCTTCTCGAAACCTGCAGTGACTGTTTGTCTCTGCAGAAACCATAGATAGAACTGAAGCTTGTTGGCTTTGTTATGATTTCTTTTTTTTTTTTTAATAAATTTATTTATTTAACTTTTTACATTCATTTTCACAAGATTTTGGGTTCCAAAATTTTCTCCCCATTTG
>CM053769.1:548537236-548554631 GCA_028658325.1 Potorous gilbertii
CAATTGTGGCCTACACCACTGAATTTCTCCTATCAATTTTTGAAAGTCATTTAAAGTGGTAACCTTTGTAGAGTCTAAGATAGGTGACTTCAAACTTAAACCTTACCACTGAATAGAGGTACATCACTGTTTCACAGGCTAGTTTCTCCTTCTCTGATTACATTTACTCTGGAAGAAAAATCTTTTAGAAATTAAGTTGTTAATAAGTTCAAACACTAAATTTAACTTTTGCTTAGGCCAAGGAATGATTACAAGTTCAGATTAAAAGAGCAAGATCTTTTCTGCTTTATAGAGCATTACATATTAATTTATCAATACATTGTCTTGAAAATGAAAATTTAAAACTGTTTAAAATTTTTCCTGTTGTTAATAGTCACTAAACTTTTATAAAGAAAATTAGTTGAAGACCTTCAAAATGATAATTCTCTTCCCTTGATCTAATCTGGAATGAAAGGGGTTACAATTCACTGTAGACCCAGCTGAATGATGAGTTGGGACTGCAGGGCAAAAAAAATCTTAATGGTTCTAACCTTTACTCAAGTAAATTTTACTTCTGTGTCCACTCCTTAAGAGCTTCTTTGAAAGAGAGGCCTTTTGAATCCATCAGCTGAAGGGAGGGAGACTTCTGGACAACTGCCCAGTGGTGCCAAGTCTGGTCCATTCTACTGGAGAGTTCAAAAGCTTTATCTTTGCTGAGGTGTCTCTTTTAGATCTATGCATTTTTCCAATTTGCCTTAGTGCTAAATAATATAACAAATCCTGATCTGTTTTAAACATCCAATTAGGAGTGACATGTTTCACTTAAAACATGACCAGAATAACTACTTTTTGGTTATTTCCCATTATACAAAAAACTTCTCTTTTAGGTGAGGCATGAGATAATGAAAATGCTAATCAGCCTGCCTCTGATATGAGGGAAAAAGTTCCCTGATCTCCTCTTGTCTTTCTCTCCACTTTCACAACCTGGTCAGGGTTAGAAAGTAGAAAGAGAGAGAGAATTTTACCAACAATTTTCCAATAATTTCAAAACTTTTATGCATTCCTTAAATTTCATACCCATGTTGTTCTCCTAGTGGGCTTTGATTAAAGCCCCTTTAAAACTGCACATATATTATTTCCTCGCATTTCTTATCTAAAACTGCATTTAGCAATCATATAAACAAAATAATATAAGATTAGTTTCTCTCTTTCTCTCTTTCATTCTTCTCCCTGATGCTGCAGCCATCAGAGAGAAGGGAGGAGGGGGAGGAAAAGAGATAACATTCCAAATTCCAGCTACCATCGAGCTGGCCACAATAACTCACAAACACACCTACACAGAACATGTAAAGACAGAACACATATACAGACAACAAAAAACAGTCCAAAAACTGAGAAAAAATTGTCAGAAATTCTCTGCACAAATTATAACTTTGGCTTACTTTCTATCACTGTGTAACAAACATCTTTTCTGAGAAGGGCCTACCGAGCAACCCTGTTTCTCTAGCATTTTGTAAATAAGCCTTGCATAAGATTCTTTTTCTAGACTTACTCCTGCAATCTTTTTTTAAAATGACCTATTTTTCCACATTTGTAACACTTATGACCCTGTTTTTTATTGACCTCACTGTGATACTGCCATCTCACTTGTTCCCCTACTACTTGCCAGGTCTGCGAGGACCCTGGAGGTTTATCAGTTACCCAAGGACATATCTCCTCAATTTGTTTCAAGAATTTTCTGATTACTTTTAACTGTAATGTGACTCCTTGGCTCTTTGCTTTCTTGTAAATGAGACCTGTGTAAGCTTTCTTATGTAGCTGTTCTGTGGATGTAGTTAGCCCCATAATGCTAAAAACCTAGCTCACTGCTTAATGAGCCCTACGGAACTTAATATTTTCTTCCCCTCTCCCAGGCGGCTGAGCACGTGTCGTCCTGTCCTCCTTGTTCTCCTATTCCTGTTCCAGGGCACCATCTGGGGACTGCAGGTGACGTCTTTCTTTGGGCTACAAGCTTTATGCTTCTGACCCTGCACTGACCACTCTGAGAGATAGCTCTGTGTTACTTGTCTTTTAAGCTTCTTATTCTCATTTCTCTTATGCCCCACGTATGGATGCCAGTTATTAGGGTATCTGGGCCTGATCTGACCAGCAGTGCCTGTAGGCCTTGGTGGAGTGAGCTGTAAGTAATGACCTAGGCAGGAGATAAGATAGTGAACAACTCGGTTTATTGTAGCAGCAAGCAGTGCTTTTATCTCTTTCCTGACACCAGAGCCCTTATTAGACCTATCAGCAAATAGTTTGCCATAATAAGGAAATCCTATACCTATGACCAGGACTGCCCAGGATTGCCACATAGCCCCTAGAAAGAAAAACGTCTTGGGCCTTCTTTGTTCTCCCAGGACCTGGGAAATAGCCTTGATCAAAACAGGGGTGGAACCCTTCCTCCCAGAGCCATCTTGTTCATGCCTTACTAGTCTCCCCTCAGTTTACCTGAGTTATGACCAGTGAATGCCGTCCAAGAGGCTGGGGGTTGGCAATTCCCTTACACATAATCACAGTGGCCTTGAAGGGAGGAAGGGCAGAGTTTATTATCCTCATTTTACAGCGGAAACAGCCAAAGAGGGAAAATGAAATACCCAAGTTCACACAACTAATCAGTCAATATTTCAAACTGAAACTCAGTCTAGATGTTATACCTGATAGTCCAAGGATCCTTCTACCATAAGATGGCAGCCCTTGACATGGTAATATTTAGATAATAATTCAAAATAACACAAAATACAGACAGTGGAGTAGCAGAGGGTGGTATAGTGGAAAGAATGATAAACTAGGAATTGACAGACCTGAGTTTTAGCCTAGACTGTACCTTCTCAAGGCCTCTAGTCTAGTCCTCTATAGCATAGCTCTTGAAACTACTTCTCTTTTTGGAACCTCAATTACTTCCATTTGTAAAATGGGAGAATTGAGCTAGACGATCTACTGTTTCATTCCTTTGCAGGCTTAAGAACCTTAATCAGATGAATAAAGAATCAGATGTCACAAAGCCCATGATGATTAATTGCCAAATAGATAAGCCAGCCTCACCCCAGCAGAGCTTAGGGCACTGGGGCAAAAAGAGATTCATTGAATACACTGATTGTCCCACTACAGAGAATACTGTACCCCTGCTTCCCCTCCCTCCTCTTCCTCCTAGAGGGAAATCCAGGGCAATGTTCAATCAATCAATCAATAAACATTTGGGAAGCACTTATGAGCTGCACTCTAGGGACACAGTGAAAAAGCAAGAAACAACCCATTCCCTCAGAGTTTACATTTAACAGGGGAGACAATATACCTATAAATAGATACATACAAGATACAGAACAATACGAATGGCCAGTCTTTACAGACTCCTTTTGGATTTACACAGTGCCTTTACAAATATTATCTTATTTTATTCTCACAACATCCTTGGGAGGTACCTGTTTTTATTAGCCTCATTTCACAGATGAGGATATTGAGATGGGTGAAGTAACTTGTGCAGTAGAATTAGTAAATGTCTGCAGTAGGATTTGAATTTGCTTCTTACTGATTTGGGTCTAGCATCCTCTCTAATGCACCACCTACCTGCTTCTACATATAGAATAGATGGACGTAATCTTAGAGAAAGTAGAGATAAAAACCTTAGAAAGGAAGGCACCAGCAACTCGGGGGAAGTCAGACACTGGAGAGAGAGAGAGAGAGAGAGAGAGAGAGAGAGAGAGAGAGAGAGAGAGGGAGGGAGGGAGGGAGGGAGGGAGGGAGAGAGAGAGAGAGAGAAAGAGAGAGAGAGAGATGGAGGGAGGGAGGGAGGGAGGGAGGGATAGAGTTCTTGCAGAAGTGGCCTTTGGAGAGAATTCCAGACAGAGGAGATATTGAGGTAGGAGACAAAGAGCAGCAGGTAGAAGAATGTGGCTGGAGTATAGAGTTTGTGGAGGTGAGCAATATATAAGAAGATTGGAAAGGTAGGAAAGAGTCAACTTTAAATGACAGAGGAGTTGATGTTTTATTCTAGGGGGAATAGGGAGCTACTAGAGTTTATTGACTGAAGTAAGGGAGTTGACATGGTCACACCTGTAATTGAGGAAAATCACCTTGACAAATGTGTGGAGTATGGATTGGAGTGAAGAGAAGCTTGAAGCAGTCTAATTAGAAGACTATTGTAATAATCCAGGTGAGAGGTTGTGAGGACATGAGCTAGGGTTGTGGCAGTGAGAATACCGAGAAGCAAACATAGAGGAAAGAGGTTATAGAGCTAAATAGGACAAGATTTGGTATCTGAATGATTGTGGAAGGAGTGAAAAGGAAGAGTTAAGGAAGATACCAATGATGGAATCCTAATAAAGATAGTCCCCACTAAACAGCAGGCCCACAGCCCCTACCTAGCCACTCCACCCCCCAATATCCTAATTTCTTCATATATGCTTCACTGTTCCCTAGTACAACAAATGTGTCCATGAATCCATATTTCCCATAGAGACAACAGGCTTTTCAAATGGACACTGCCACTAAGATACCAGTCACTGCCCCCAGACTCATTCCTCAAATTTCCCACAGAAACAGCAGGTGCCTCCATGAACTCAACCACAACCACATCTATCTAGTCTCATACAGGACCATATTACTCAGTCAAACAGAAAGCAGCACCACCTGGATGCTTGAGTAGGATGTAGACCCCAAACCAATGGAAGGAACTTTTCCTAAGTAGGCACCTGTGCAGTAAGAGCAAAAGTTGTTCTTTAGGTGAATCTGTGATAGAGGCTTATTATAATATCATTATCACACATACATACCCCCTCCCAAGTGGGAAGAAAAGTATGTATTGTGGGTAATCACATGCACAGTTCCACTGTGACTGGGACCCCTCCCCATTATCTAATCCCTTAACAAACCCTCCTGCCTTTTAAATATTCATAATTTCTGTTCTGTAATTGCATCTTTACCTTATAAGAATCTTTGATTTCTCCAAAGTTACTAGTTCCTCTTGCAATTTAGCCCGCTTCATGAGAAGCATCAATCTCAATAAATGCCTATATTGAAATTAGAAGTGAACTGACTCTGAATTCTTTGAGACTGTTCCACCACAACACATCATGAAACCATAACAACAAGGCTATGAGCTTGGGTGACTATGAGGATGGTGATTCCCTTGACAGTAATAGGGAGAGTTAAGTTTTGGGGAAAAGATTGTAAGTTCTGTTTTAGACTCACCAAAGATGTTTCAGATGTGATAATGGCCATGGGGCTTTTAAAATACGTGCAGACATGTAAAGCCTGTGTCAAATTGCTTATTGCGGGGAAGGGGAAGAGGGGGAGAGAATTTGGAACTTGTTTTTTTAAGAAATGAATGTTAAAAATTGTTTTTATATATAATTGGGGAAAATATTTTAAAATATATGCAGAATATTTATTTTGAGTCTTCAACTATTCTTAACTGAAAGCATTTTTAAACATTTATTTTTGACATTCTTTTCTTTTTAAATTTTGAGTTCCAAATTTTCTCCCTCCTTTCTGCCCTTCCGTCACCCCATTGAGAAGACAAGCAGTATATCAATTATACATGTGAAATTATGCAAAACATATTTCTATGTTAGCCATATTTCAAAAATGCAAGAGAAATAAGGTAAGAAAATTATATTTGCACTCAAAGTAAATCAGTTCTCTCTCTAGAAATAGGTAACATTTTTTCATTATGAATCTTTGCAATTTTGTTAGATCATTCCATTAATCAGAGTAGATAATCTTTCTCAGTTGAGCATTATTGCAACATTGTTGTGACTGTGTACAATGATCTCCTAGTTGTCACATCACTTTGTATCAGTTCATATAAGTCTTGCCATGCTTTTCTGAAACCACAGCCCTCATTAATCTTACAGCACAATAGTACTCTATCACAATCATGTGCTACAACTGGTTCAGTCATCCCTCAATTGATGAGCATCCCTCTGATTTCCTATTCTTTGTCACCACAAAAAAAGTAAAAGCTGCTATAAATATTTTTGTACACATAAGTCCTTTTCCTTTTTTTTTTTTTTTGATGTCTTTGGGATACAGACCTAATAGTGGTATTTCTGCATCAAAAGGCATGCATATTTTTTTTGGACCTTTGGGCATAGTTCAAAATTTTTCTCCAGGGTGGTTGGATCAGTTCACTACTCCATCAACAATTCCCACATCTCCTCTATCATTTGTCATTTCTGATAGGTGTGAGGTGGTACATCAGAATTATTTTATTTTGCATTTCTCTAATTAATAGTAATTTAGAGCATTTATTCATATGACTATAGATAGCTTTGATTTCTTCTTCTGAAAATTGCCTGTCTGTATCCTTTGACCATTTGTCATTTGAAGAATGGCTTTCATTTTAATGAATTTGACTCAATTCTGTACTCGGTACATTTGAGAAATGAGACTTTTATCAGAGAAACTTGCTGTAAAAAATTGTTTGTATTACATCATTGTTTATGGTACCTCTTAGCATAATGTAGTTTCCCTGATTATCCCTTTTGTCTATTTTTGCTTTTGCTTTGTCTGAGATCATGATTGATATCCTTTTTTACTTCAGCTGAAATGCAATATATTGTAATGTAATATGTTCTGTAATATATTTTAAGTCTGTGTATATGTTTTGCTTCAAGTGTATCTCGTCTAAACAATATATTGTTGGATTCTGGTTTTTAATCCATTCTGTGGCTTCTGTTTTATGGGTAAAGTCATCCCATTCACATTCACAATTACGATGACTAACTGTGTATTTCTCTACACTCCATTTTCTTCTGTATCTTCTTTTCTCTCTCTCTCTTTTTATCCTAACCCTCCTCAAAAGTCTACTTTGCTTCTAACCACTGCCTCCCTTAATCAGTCCTCCCTTTTATTATTCCTCTCTTTCTCTTATTCTCTTCCCCCTTCTATTTACCTATTGAGAAAGTTGCATTTCTGTATACAACTGACTCTATATATTCTTCCCTCTTTCAGACAATTCCTGGGAGAGTGAGGTTCAAGCTTTGCTCATTCCCTGATACTTTCCCCTCCTTGGTGAAAGTTCTTCCTTGTGAAGATCTTTTATGTGAGAAAATTTTCTCCATTCTACCTCTCCTTTCCCCCTTCTCGCAGTGCATCCCTCTTTCTCATCCTTTCTTTATTTTTAGAGATCATTCCAACATAATCAGCTCACATTTGTGTTCTCTGTCTATGTAAACTCCTTTTAACTGGCTAATAATGATAAAGTTCTTAGGAGTTAAATATACCATCTTCTCAAATAGGAATGTAAATGATTTAATTTTTAAAGCCTTTTTGATCACTCTTCCATGTTTGCCTTTTTATGTTTCTCTTGAGTCATTTGCTTGAATGTCAGATTTGTATTCAGCTCTGGTCTTTTCATCAGGAATGCTGGAAAGGCCTCCATTTCACTAAATAACCTTTCTTCTCAACGATTATATTCCGTTTTGCTGAGTAGGTTCTTCTTGATTGTAATCCTTTGCATTCCAGAATATCATATACCAAACTCTCTTCTCCTTTAACATAGAAGTTGTTAAATCTTATGTGATCCTGACTGTAGCTCCATGTTTCTGGCTGCTTAAAGTATTTTCTCTTTGACTTGGGAGCTCTGAAATTTGACTATAATATTCCTGGAAGTTTTCATTTTGAGATTTCTTTCAGGAAGTGATCAGTGAATTCTTTCAACTTCTATTTTACCCTCTGGTTTTAGGATAACAAGACAATTTTCCTTGATAATTTCTTAATATATGATATCTAGACTCTTATTTTTATCATGACTTTCAGGTAGTTCAATAATTCTCAAATTATCTCTCATCGATCTACTTTCCAGGTCTGATGTGATATTTCAAATTTTCTTCTATGCTTTTGATTTTATTTTATTCTTTCTTGATATCTCAAAGTTATGAGCTTCCAATCACCAAATACTAATTTTTAAGGAATTATTTTATTCAGTGAGATATTTTATGTCCTTTTCCACTTGGACAATTTTGCTCTTTATGAAGTTCTTCTCTTCAATGGATTTTTGTTCCTTTTTTATCATTTGGTCAATTCTTTTTTTTTAAGATGTTATTTTCTTCAGTATTTTTTGTATTACTTTTTAACCAAGCTGTTGACTCTCCTTTCATAATTTTCTTGTATCACTCTCATTTCTCTTCCCAAGTTTTCCTCTATGACATCTCTTTTTTGAACTCTTACAGGAATTCTTGTTGGGTTTAGATCCAATTAGCATTTTTCTTTGGGGGGCTTTTTTGTAACTATATTTATTTTGCTGTCTTCTTCTGAGTTTATGTCTTGGTCTCTCTCTGATACTGTCATTGCTTTTGATGCTCAAATTCTTTTTTGGTTGCTTGCTCATCTTTTCAGCCTATTTCTTCACTTTGAACTTCATGTCAAAGTTCAGCTTTGCTCACCTAAGGATGGGAAGGAACTGCTCCAAACTTCATGCTTTTTGTATTGTTGTTTTCAGAATTAGTTCTATGTATCAGCAAGTTTTGGGTGTTTCTAAGGTGGTGTGATCCTAGGAGAGGTGTGGTCACTATTCTCCTGGTCTGCACTCTGATCTTTACCCAGGAAGGGTCTCTGGTCCCCTGTAATCACAAACCCTGGAACTCCTACTGTGACCAGAGTCCCTTCTCCCTTGTGACTGACCACCAGGGCTTCCCTCTGCCCTAGAACTTTGATCCACAACTATGTATGGGCAATAGAGTTCTCAATGAACGTCAGCTGTACTCATTTCCAGCAAAGAGTCCCCTGTAATCTCTTTCTGACCCCTTTATAGTCCCTAGGCTGAGAGCTCTTGAAGCTGCTGCTGCTACCTGTGTGAATTCTGGACAGGTCTTCACCCTGGTGCCACAGACTTCTGCCAACTTCTTAAATTTTATTAGGCTGGAAAAAATCTGACTCCAACCTTTTGTTGGCTCTGACACTATAAAATTTGATTTGAGGCATTATTTTAAAGTTGTTTGGAGGGGAATGTTGGAAGAGTTCAGCCGAGTGGCTGCTCCTAATCCACCATATTGACTTCTCTCCCAATCTGAAGCATTTTAAATGATGACTCTATATAGGGATTATATGTATAACACATGGAATAGCAGAAGGTGTCCAAAGAAGATCACACCCTCTATCTTCTGCTACCCTTCTACTATTCTCATTGTGTAACCAGCCCACCTTCTTTTCTATTCCTTGACATCACTTTAAAATTTTATTTTGTCCTGGGCCTGTGATTCCCTTCATTTAGACCAATTTTACCTCATTTTAGGCATTTGCTTTCATCCTCCCCCACGTCTTCTGACTCTCATGGAAATCAGGTTACTCTAAGATGACATCAAATTTCAAGTTTTTCTTTCTAAGGAAAGAATCCCCTGATTCATTGGTCCCAGGGGTGAAGTCAAAATACTCCTTTCTCTCCATGCCACTTCCCTTTCTACCTTCTTAGAGAGTAGAGCTCTCTCCTACTGCCATCACTCAATAACTTCCCCTTCAAAGTTGTCTATCCAAATTTATCACCCAATACAGATCTTGGTGGCTGCTATCTAACAACCTCCTGCATATAGACCTTTGTTTTCAATGGATTCAATAACCGGCTCACAATCTCCCTCTCCATTTGAACTCCTACCTTCATTCTAGGAGAATTCAGCATGCACAGTAATATTTTCTCAAATGCCTTAGCTTCCAAGTTCTTCAGTCTGCTGAATTCCCATGACCTACTTCCACACTCTACCTCATTTACAACCTGAGAATACCACATCCTCCATTTTACCTTCATACTAATTTAATTTGGTTCAGGACTTACTAGTCCTGAAGAGTTCTACTTTCATATAAGGATTTATTAAATCTCTTCCTCTGATCATATCTTACTTCTTCCAAACCTAGTCTTTGTCTCTACCATGACTTACAATCTTTCCACTCCTGCCTATCTTGCCAAGCCATTATCCATGCTTTGGCTGTATTCTCTTCTATTTCCACTCTCAACCCTTCATCAAACCCATTCAACTTTATACTATTTCAAAATCTCTTGCTATTTCAAAATCTCTTGTTTCCTCATCTTATTACCATGAAAAATTCTAACTGTGGGTTACTACCACAATTCATCTCCTGCCCTCCTACTCATGTGCCATTGCATGGAACTGGAAATCAAACAGCAGTGATGATAGTATTCACTACTAATTGATTTTGTCCTATATCAAATGAGCTCTTACTACAGTGAGACAATCCTTTTACTTTTCCCTAATTGATTCCCCATCCCACTCTCTATAATAGCTTCTCCATGTCTTTCTTATTTCCTCAAACTTCCCATCCTCCTTCTTAGCTAAGGTACTTGTTTCATATTTTACCTGAAAAATGATACTGTTCACCAAAAGTTCCCCCTTTTCCCCTTTTATCTGACAACTTCGAGACCTCACCCCCAATCATTTCCTCCTTTATTGTGTGTGTATTTGTCCTTCATTGCTTGACTGATGGATCACATTGAGTAATTCAAGGAATAGAATCTTCTTTCAGCTGAATCAACTCAGGTGTCGTCAATGCCTATTCTTGTTGAATGACCACTCACTATGGCTAAGAAAAATCCCTTTGTTAATTGTTGAATGATTTATAAGTGCCTCATTGTGCTCCAATATAGAGCTTAAACTACCAGGGGATTGACTTAAGTCAGGCCCAGTCTGGAAGAGTCCTATAATTGTATATGGACATAGCCAGCCATTCACTGGTGGTATGAGGGACTCCAACAGTGAGATCATGCATACCAAGGCTGATCCATGGAATTTTGGGATCTTCAAAAAACTGTTAAGAACAAAACAAAAGACAACTGTTTGAGTTTTATATGTTTGTTTTTAAATTTGGAATTTGAGAGGTCAACTAGAATTTTACTTCATGGATTTTATTGTAATTCTTTGTCATAAGACGGAAGTATCAGATAGGAGCAACACTCCCTAGTAAGTCCTGAACCAAATTAAAATGTAATTGGGAAATATTTAACAAAATAAATAAAAATATAATAGAACATAGATAATGTTAGTATGTGATTTTCTAAGTCAACATGTGGCCCAAAGGGTTCCTCATAGGCAGTTCATTGTTTCTGTTTGAGTTTGATACCACTACTATAAGCCATAGGTGGAGTCACTTGAAAGGACAGAACTAAATTCTCTCTAGGAGTGGAGAGAGGTTTCTGGAATTGGGGAGATGGATAGGTATGCCAATTACATCCCATTTCATTAGTTAAGGACAAGCAGAGGTGCTGTATCAACTTATAAAATTTCTATCCAAACTGTGAACTCTGAAGATTGTAACTCTCTCTCTTGAATTTCCAGTTAATGAGTCCCTACAAAGTGAAGAGCTCAGGCCCCAGTCACATTTTCCCAACCCCAACATAATGGTTACTGCATGTACACGGTCAGTTGCTGTATGTTCTTGCCTTGACTTATCTCTGGTTTTGTAGTTTTACGTCCTTTACTCAGCACAGGAAGATAGGATCAGACTCCAGCAATAGCAACACTCCCAGAGTTTTCCTGACAAATATAGGTGGATGGTGACAGCACATGCCTGCAGTAACCTGCCTCAGAGGGGAATAGAGTCATGCCTGTGGGAGGTGGGGTAGGAGGGGAGGAGAGTCAAACCCCAGCAGGGTCAGTGTAGTAGTAGCTCTCAGGTCTGTGGTAGTACTCAAGATCAGCATGGGACAGAAGAGTTCAGGTCCTAGTAGTGGCAACTTTCCTGCCCCAGCACAGTGCCTAGCATATAGTAAGCACTTCATCAAATGTTTATTGAATTGGATTATCAGATCCTGGCAGAGTGGTCAGGAGGTAGAGATTCTGGTGCCAGAAGTGCCTTCCAAAGGACAGTGAGTACAGATGTGGATCCTAAAGGGAACAGGAATGGGACCTAAGCAGAAATGGATAATAGGTCAATTCCCATCAGCAGTACAGTGGCACAAGAGTGCCCATGGGCATATGCAATGACAAAAAGCAGATTCACTCTAGCTCACTGCCTGCTAGATTAATAGCCAGAATTTATACAGTAATTTGAAGTTTGCAAAGTGGTTTACATATGTTGTATCATTTGATCCTCAGAATAACTCTTGGAGGTAGGTGCTATTATTGCCCTGTTTTACAGATGAGGCAAAGGTTAAATGACTTGCCCAAGGTCATCATGTGAAGTAGCATTTGAATTCAGGTCTTCATGATTCCAAGTTTGGTCTTTATCTACCTAGCTGAACCCAGTTGCTAATGTATACATTAGATAATGTAAAACTGATTAATCCCTCCACAGTGACACCAGCATAATATCCAATGATGTTTGTACAACTCTTTCCCTGGGCTTAGAGAAACAAGGGGTGACAGACATTGTTGGGAAGAGATTTATATTCTAGCAACCAGGGAGAAGTGAAAATATTTAACATACAGAAGGGGACAGTTGTGAATTTCCTTTTGGGTAGAAGGTCTTGGTCAGCAATACCCTATGCCCTTCTCAGGAGGCAATGAATAAGGCGGGAGGCAGGATGTAAGGCAACTGTTTATTAGCAGTGAAGCAGCATTATTTATAATATAACAGCCTCCTGAATTATACCCTTCAGCCAACCCTTTTGAAGGTCAAATCTAATCCTCCAACCCCTGCCCCGCATTTACCTCCTGTCCAGTTTGTGATCACCCACTTCTCCTAACCTCAGGAGAAAAACAAGGGTGGCGGTCCTGCCTCAGGCACCATTAGTTCCAGGCACCTTAGGTGTGGTCCTACATTGACATCAGAGAGTTCCCAGCCCCCTTATAGACAGTCCCTCAAAGGCCTCCTATAGGGCAAAGATTTTGTATTCTCTCCCAAGGGGTTGAGACCAATGAAAAACCCTAGAGATAGAGTTTCTGAGTAATTAAAATCAATATATTGATTAGGTTAGCTGGCAATCAATAAATCGATGATCAGTGGTTCTTCTCAGTAACCAAAGACCCCCACTGGAGACTCTGAGATCCTTAAATACCTTTCTGCAAGGGAATGCCCCTGACAAAAATCAACCCTAATTGGTGGACATTTAATGGGGAGGTGGGTTAGAAATCTTCAGCTCCTCCTGCTGAGAATATGGCTTGATCATGTGACTCAGCAGCTACAGCAATCTGAACAGGGGAATCCATCTTCACTCAGACCTCTCTGGCTGATTTTCTCCTTCATGAGCTGGGTCACTCTAAATTGTAATAGAGAGGTACAACAAGGACAGGAGCTCCTCTACCCACGATAAGGACTTCCTCAAACTGAATTCTGTTCGTGTCTAAACAGAAGTTAGGTCTCCTAGTTGGGTGAGGTTCCACCCAAGATTGACAAGTACATTCCTTGAGCACTTGTAGTAAATTCATCAATCACTCATGTCCTCCGGAGACTGACTTTAATAACCCCATAGATGAATAATCCCAATAGAACTGGGCTATATAATGAGGAAATAGAAGGAGAAAACACTGGATCCCTGTTTAACAATTGGTTATTAATATAATAGTATAGTAATAATTTCTCTCAGGAGTTCCCCTGGATGAGGGGGAGGGAAGTTCTGACTGGTGGGTCAGAAAATTGTATGGTGAAGACTGATGATTATGCAGAAAGTGTCATCATTTTTGCTGTATCTCTGATAGTCCTGATGCTATGGTCACATTTTTATACTGAAAGATCCACTGTGAATTGCAAAGATTTAACATCCACTCCCCACATAGGCCTGATTACTTAGACCTGGCCCTCAGTCCTTCCAATAACTTCCATATTCAGTCACTCCTTCAGGAAAATGACAGTTTGTTTTGTTTTTGCTCTATTTCTCTGTTAAATTTTTTCTTTCTCATTTACTTCAGCCTGGGTTGGATGTCTTGAAGGCTGGAGAGCAGGACTAGCCAGTAACAATCCTAAAATCATTTAAGTGGTGGAAGATTCTCTGGAACAGAGGTGCCAGACTCATGGCCTTTGGACCAGCAAAACTCTCGAGTAAAGTCAAACTAGAGTGTTACTGAGAAATACCTAACAAAATAAATAAATATGCAGTACAACGTAATATTAATTACTGGTTTTCTAAGTCAACATGCAGGCGCAAGGTTTGTTTCTATTTCAGTTTGACACCTTCAGGCTAGAAGACCTTAATAACTTTACCACCAACGAATGGAGAGTGGTAGGAGCAAAATTTTAACTCCTTCACTGTGCAAATTAGGTTAGTTTTTTTCTTAAAAAAGTATTGAGACCTAAACTTGATTCACTCAGATAACATTTTCTAGTGGTCCAAGTACAAAACGGCCAAGAAAACCTCCAGGGTAGCTCTCTGATGTTTGGCTTGTAGAAAGACAGTTCAAGCAAGGGAGCATGAATTTACTTGATCCTTACTTAATATTTTTCTTCCCTTTCTTAGTCATATTTCCAGAAAAAGCCATCAGCGTTTCCTCTTATTCTCTTCAGAAACCCCTGTAATCTGGCTTCTAATCACATCACTTAACCAAAACCACTCTCTCCAAAGTTAACAAGGATCTCTTATTTGCTAAATCTATGAGGTTTTCTAAATCTTAATCAATTTTTACCTTTCTGCATTTGACACAGTTGATCATCTGGATATACTTTTTTTTCCTGATACTTCTCTCTCGATTCTTTTTCTTCCTGTCTAAATCCTCTGTCTTCCTCTATGCCACATCCATTAACTGTGATACACCCTAAGGCTATGCCCTGGGTTCTCTTTTCTCTTCACACACTTAAAAAAAAAGTTTTCACTTATATCTTCCAGAGTTTTTTTTAATACTATCATAGTTATCCCAAGTATCTCTCTCCCATCCCCTCCAAGAAAGAGCCATACTATCTAACAAATACTACTCTTTTTAGAGAGGATAAGGAAATCAGTACAGCCAATCAACACATTGAAAATGTCTGGAAGCATGTTCAATGTGTAATATCTATGGACTTCCCATCTCTACAAAGGAGTAGTCTGGGTATTTCTTCTCATATCTCTTTATTTGAGTCCTGTTTGATCTTTATAATTTTATTACATTTACTTTTAACTTTTTGGTGCATAGTTACTGTTTCCATTTACATCATTACCATATATATTATTTTCTTGGTTCTGCTTAGTTCACTCTGCATCAGTATGTAAATATCTTACCATGCTTGTGGTCATTGCATGCATCAGTTCTTACATCCTAGTAATATTCCAATACTTTCATATGTCACATTTTGTTTAGTCATTCTTCAATGGATGGGCATCTACTATATTTTCAATTCTTAATTATGAAAAATAGTGCTACTATGAATATTTTATAGTATATGGGAACTTTCTTCTTGTCAATATTTTCTTTGGGATATGAGGTCAGCCTGTTTGGAACCTCTGCTTCAAAGTATGTAAACATTTTAGTCATTTTATTAGCATAATTCCAAATTGTTTTCTAAGATAGTTGTATCATTTCACAGCTCCACCAACAATGTACTAATGTACTTAATCTTCTGCAACCCTTTCAACCCTATTGACATGTTTTGTGATTTCTGGGTGAGAGGTGAAACTTCAGTGTTGTTTTGTTTTGCATTTGTCTTGTAACTTGTGATTTGAAGTATTTCTTTATGGGGTTGTGAATACCTTATGGTTCTTCCTTTTAGAACTGTCTATTCATATTTTTTTAACAATTTATCTGTTAGGGAATGACTATTAGTTATGTATATATATATGCCTCTGTGTACATATATGTGTGTGTGTTTGTTGTTTTGGACATCAAAGCCTTATTAGGGAAATTTCACATAAAGAAGATTGTTTTCCCATTCAATTGTTTCCCTTATCTTAGATATAGTAATGTTGCCTGTTCAAAAGCTTTTTAGTTTCAAGTAATCAAAGTAATATATTTTACCTCTTGTAACTGCCTCTGTCTCTTATTTGGTTGAGAATATATCTCCTACCTATAGCTGTGAGAGGTTTAGGATCTATTTCTCTTCTGATTTTTTTTAATAGAACGTTCTTTAATACTAAGGTTGTGTGTTCATTTAGAATATATTGTGGAATATGGTGTAAGGTGTTAATTTAGCTTAATTTTTGCTAGACTGATAACCAGTTTTTCCAGCTTTTTTATCAAATAGGATTTTTTTTTTCCCTCTAGGAAATTTATGTCTCCCACTTTATCAAATACTAGGCTGTTGAGGTTGACTGCTCCCAAATCTCTTCTGTCTGGACTGTTCCATTGCTCTATTTCTCCATTCTTTAATAAATACCAGATAATTTGATGAGTGCTACATCAAAATATAGTTTGAGATCTGGAAGTACTATGTCCTCTTCATCCCCACTTTTTTCATCATTTCCTTGATATTCAAAATCTTTTGTTTTTCCAAATGAATTTTGTTATTATTTCATCAGGTTCTACAAAGTATGCCTTCAGTAATTTGGTTGGTATTGCATTAAAAGCATAGTTTTTAAAAATGTAAATTAACTTCGGAAAGAGTATCATTTTTATTATATTGGAACAGCCTGGCCTTGAGTACTGAATATTCCTCCAACTATTTAAATGGATCCTTATTTCTTTTTTTTTTAATATAAATTTATTTATTTAACTTTTTACATTCATTTTCACAAAATTTTGGCTTCCAAAATTTTCTTCCCATTTGTCCCCTCCCCCCGCCCAAGTACACTGAGCATTCTAATCTCCCCTATCACCAATCTGCCCTCTCTTCTATCATCCCTCCCTTCTCTTATACCCATCTTCTCTTTTGTCCTGTAGGGCCAGATAATTTTCTATTCCCCATTACCTGTATTTCTTATTTCCTAGTAGCAAGAACAATACTCAACAGTTGGTCCTAAAACTTTAAGTTCCAACTTCTCCCCATCCCTCCCTCCCCACCCATTCCCTTTGGGAAGGCAGGCAATTCAATATAGGTCATCTCTGGATAGTTTTGCAAGTGACTTCCATAATAGTCGTGTTGTATAAGACTAACTATTTTTCCCTCCATCCTTTCCTGCCCCACATTGCTTCTATTCTCTCTTTTCATCCTGTCCCTCCCTAAGAGTGTTGACTTCAAATTGCTCACTCCTCTCATTGCCCTCCCTTCCATCATCCCCCCCACCCTGCTTATCTCCTTCTCCCCCACTTTCCTGTATTGTAAGATAGGTTTTCATACCAAAAGGAGTGTGCATTTTATTCCTTCCTTTAGTCGAATGTGATGAGAGTAACCTTCATGTTTTGTTTTTTTCTCAGCTCTCCTCTTTTTCCCTCCACTAAAAAGTCTCCTGCTTGCCTCTTCTATGAGAGATAATTTACCCCATTCCATTTCACCCTCTCTCCTCCCACTACATTTCTCTCTCACCATTTACCTTGATTTCTTTTAAGATATGATCCCATCCTTTCCTGCCCCACATTGCTTCTATTCTCTCTTTTCATCCTGTCCCTCCCTAAGAGTGTTGACTTCAAATTGCTCACTCCTCTCA
>CM053769.1:548555131-548567338 GCA_028658325.1 Potorous gilbertii
TCAAGGTATCGACCCGTTTTTCATGCTTTTCTTGCATCTCTCTCATTTCTCTTCCCAGTTTTTCCTCCACCTGTCTAACTTGATTTTCAAAATCCTTTTTGAGCTCTTCCATGGTCTGTGCCCATTGGATATCTATTTCAGATGTTTGGGATACAGAGACCTTGATTCCTATGTCTTTACCTGATGGTAAGCATTGTTCTTCCTTGTCAGAGAGGAAGGACAGAATCATCTGTTCACCAAGAAAGTAACCTTCTATGGTCTTATTTTTTTTTCCCCTTTTCTGGGCATTTTCCCAGCCAGTTACTTGACTTCTGAGATTCCTCTCCACCCCACCTTGCTTCCAGATCCGTCCAGCTAGTGCTTGGGGTCTGAGATTCAAATACTGCTCCTCAGCCTCAGGGCTTTTGCCAGCAGGCCTGGCTGCTATTCAATGGGAGCTTAAGTTCTGGTGCTCAGGTGGGGTCAGGGCCGCCTCCCAGGCTCAGTTCCCTCAGGGGGTTTATGCAGAGACTTTCCGTAATGGAGCTGCTGCTGAGCTCCTGCCTGCTCTGGGCACCTCTGGCCGCCCGATGCCTCTGCTGCTGCCTCCTGAGGGGGTCTGAGTCATGGAGACACCCCGCTCCCCTCTCAGCCTGTCCAGACGTCTTTCTCACTGACTTGTGCGTCTGTGGATGGAGGGACCTTCACGTCCACTGGAGATTCCGTCCCTGAAGCCTGCTCAGATCTGCTTGCTCCTCTCAGTGCTGCGTGGCCGGGGCAGGGCTGGGCTTCGTTTCTATCCAGTGCACGATGGACCTTTGGGGTTGGTTTTTCAGGGCTCTCTGGAATGGAAATCTCCTTCACTGTGTTGCTGCGCGGCTTCCACTGTTCCAGAATTTGTTGAGAGTTCTTTTTAGAGGAAATTCATGGGCTATGGGTTTGGAGCTAGCATATGTGAGTCTTTCTACTCTGCCATCTTGGCTCTGCCTCCTTATTTCTTTAAAATTGTAATTTAGTTGAATATATACGAGTCTTTTATGCATTGAGAGGTCAATCTCCAGATATTTTACATATTTTATAGTTATTTGGAATAGGATTTCCCTTTCTATTATTGCTTCTTATGTTTTGTTATTATTATATAGAAATGTTGCAACTTGCTGAAGCTATTAAATGCCTCAATTAATACCTTTGCTGAATGCCTAGGAGTTTCCAAGTAAATCATCATATAGTCAGCCAAGATAGTTTTATCTTCTCTTTACCTCTCTTTATGTCTTTAATTTATTTCTCTTGTCTTATTGTTGTTGCTAGCATTCCCAGAATTATATGAAATAATAGGGAGGAGAGTGGGCATCCTGAGTTTACTCCTGTATTTATTGGGAAAGTTTCTAGTATATCTCCACTGTATATGATCTTTGCTTTTGGTTATAGATAGATGTTTTTTATGATATTATAAAGGTCCCTCTCTGCCTATACTTTGTGGGCTTTTTTTCTAGCAAAAAAAAAGTGTTGTACTTTGTCAAAGGCTTTTTCTGCATCTACTGAAATGATCAAGTGATTTTTTAATATGATTAATTATGCTGATTGTTTTCCAACTGTTAAACCATCCTTACTGAGTTTCTTCTAGGAGAGTCATGATGACATTAATGGAAGTGCTTTGGTGAGACTTTGGAGCATATATAGACATTCTCTAATTGATTCTGGCCTGTTAGATGTGGTAAACACTAGCCTATTGAAGCTTCAGTTGTAGAACTCAAACTGGAGATTCCTTCAAAAGGTCTTGGTTGACCTTAGCCTTTCTTTTCTCTTAGTGAACCCTTATTCTTAGTTTGACTCTCTTGTTGTTGATGTCTGTTGAATGATGGTCCTATAAAAGGAGAGGACTTGGACTTTCTCCTTCCTGAATTGATATGTAGTCCAATGAAAATATGCCTTAGTCCTTTGCTTCAGCATTTGTTTTTTTGTTTTAAGTGGAGGACTTGGAAGTTACAATCTAGTGATTTTCAAAAGGTGAGGAGAGAAAGACATACATGTGTATTGTGTGGCTATACATACATAGTAATACATATATCTGCGTCAGTTCCACATACATACATACACATTATGCATACATATCCATAGCCATATGTAGTAGTCCTAGACTACTCTCCTAACTTGTATTTACACTGACAAGCTGAATCCCTAGACGGTCATAGAAGACAACTAGTATACACACTTCAAAGCAGTGGAATTTACTAATTAAGCATCACAAGAATAGTAATTACAAAATATTCCTCCACTAATATGAGGAGTCCTTCCCCACAAATGGAAAAAGTTGGCACAAACTTAGAGTATAATGGGTAATGAGGGAATACACGTGGCCAAAGCAGCTCACACCTCCAGTACAGCAAGGCCTACATTGTCCTTTCTCTCCCTGTGTTCCTCCCCATGGTAACTCCTTTGGGTTCTGCTGGTAGGCTCCCATGATTCACCACTACTAGATTTTTGATGGCCAGCACTAGTTCTCTATTGAGTAGGCTCATCTCACCTATTCTTTGCTACTAGAATACTGATCTTTGATGAAGTTGGTTTCTCTCTGTTTATGTGTCTCCATGGAGAATATGTCCCTATTCTCTAGCTCCTCAACTGTGCCTTAAACACTTTTAATACATTCACTGCATCGTTGATTTCAGAACAACCTGTAAAGTTTCTAGACTCAGTTCCTAGCTGCCTTCTGTTTTTATTTCATTAAACAAAGAAACAAATGGGCAAATAAATGAATATATAGATAAATAACCTAATAATAAGTATGGTTGGTGATTTAGGAAGGGCAGAGATAATCTCTCCCTCTCCCCTGGATCCACAATGAACTGATGCAAAGTAAAGTGAGTAGAACCAGGAAAACATTGTATACAGTAACAGCAGTATTGTATGTTGATCAATTGTGAGTGACCTAACTGTTCTCAGCAATACAATGATTCAAGGTGTTCCAAAGAACACCTGGTGAAAATTTCTATCCACCTCCAGAGGAAGAACTTACAGAGTTTAAATAAAGATTGAAGCTTACTATTTTTCACTTTATTTTTTTTCCATGCGTTTTTAAAAATTTTCTTCTCTCACAACATGACTAATACAGAAAGATGTTTTATATCTGCACATGTATCAAATTGTTTACCATATCAGGGAGGAGGGAGAAAAAGAAAGGAGGGAGAGAACTTCAAACTCAAAATTTTAAAAAATGTTAAAAATTGGTTTTTACATATAATTGGGAAAAAACATTGTATTTTTTAAAAATTCACTGTATAAAATGAGAATTAAAAAGAAAGCATTAAAACTCCCAGACCTTGAAGACCACACTTCTAACTAGTCTGATCTCAAATCAATTTACAATTTTACTTTCTCCAAGGGAAAAAAGTGCTCCCAAAGATTGTTTACAAAGAAAAACAATTGGGCATTATTCCCCAATATTACAGTATCCCAAAGCAAGGATGTAGTAAAGTGTCTCTACATAGTGAATGTCAATGCCACTCCAACTCCTGTAGATGCAGTCATCATTATCAACAGGAAATGGACTCCGTAGTCTGAAGATCATAGGGTTTCCTTTGGAGTTTCCTACATTACCCCAAACTGTAAGCTCATCATCCAAGACTGTGTCTGGAAGGGTTTTCCCTGTGTATTAGCTACTGTACCCTCTCAAGCAACCAGAACACTGCCAGCTCTAAATTCTAGATACCCCAAGAAATGAGAAGTCACCTGTTTTTATATTATAGGCAGAGTGACCTCCATTCTAAATCTCTGCATGATTGTCTTACTGCCAGTCTCCAATATGCCACTTAGTTACAGTTGCTCAAATGTGATGCCCTACTACCCCATTCTGGTCGAATGATTTGGTATGATGTCTTAAAGTCCCTTGGTTCTAAATATTACTTTGAGTCAATGATTAATGACCTTGTAATAATCTAACCTAGTTCTTTATAATAGCCAAGACATTCTTCCTGTGATACCTTAACAGAATTGGAGGAGAAAATGTTTGTGACTTTCTACTATTTACGTCTGTTGTTGTGTTCATCCTTCTTTCCCAAAGAAAACTATGCCATCAGAGAAATTATGACATGACTTGCACTTGACTTTGTATAGGTTATCAATCTAGGAAGTGCCTGGTCAATTTGATGAGTTCTCTGCTTCCTCCAAACACACACACACACACACACACACACACACACACACACCCCATTTTGATGTATTACAGAATATGGATCTTATAGCAGGGATCTAAAGGACCTTTCCCAAGAAGTGGACTTGAACGCTGGTGCCATACTGATTGACTTCCAGAGATTACAGTTACCTCTGGATGATTATTTGACTTAAGAGAAGCCATTACTTCTGTGATCTATAAAAGTGAGTTGTGAATTATCTTATCTTTTCTTTTCCTGTACATGTAGCGGTGCGAGTAATAATTAGAGAAGGTGGAAAAAAATTATCTCTTTGTCCCTGCAGGAGCAAAAAATGTAAATTCTCAGAACTATGTAGTGTACAGCCTGGCCTTGCCTGGGGAAATCTGAGAGGGAAGTTTCTAGACTCATTCCCGGCTGCCTTCTGTTTTTCTTCCATTAAACAAACAAATAAATGGGCAAATAAATGGATAGATAGATAAACAACCTAATAATAATTAGTGGTTGCTAGATTTAGAAAAGGCTGGGACAATCTCTCCGTCTCCCCTGCGTCCACAGCATGGTGATCAAACCTGAGTAACCTGGGCTCTAATGAGAGGACTTAGGTTCTCTTTTCTCACTCTTAGGCTTATTACACTCCCACTCTGATGCCCCAAGGAATATTTGATTAAACCTTAAATTTTAGCAAATATTTAGGGTCTTCCAAGATAGGAAGAAGAAATTCACTGTATATAAATCAAGTATAGGCACATGTGCACATAAATGTGCACACATACACACAATACTTAATACAGAAAACTCAAAAGTAGTCATTTGACAAAATCAAATATATGGTAAAATAATACAAACTATCCCTCATCTAATGTATCAGGTTGTCAGAGAAGATGTCCACATCACTGCGTAGGTTTTCACCTTGGCTTACACTGTTCCCCTTCAACACAGATATCTTCTGGAAAGCTGGGTCAGAGTTTGTGGTCTTTCTTAATACCATTGTTTCAGAGGTAATAGAGTAGTTGCCAAGGATTCCTCCTCTTTGCCAGCAGTTAACTCCACCCAAAGGATCCAGGACTGATGGAGCTATGCACTCTCAAGTTGTCTTCCAAGTCTGAACATATCCATCTCGAGACTGATGAGATTCTTTCACCAGATCTCAACTTCTGCTCTCTTTTCTGTGGTTTATTTTAAATGCTTCATTGATATTCCTTTCTAAACAACTCACTTTCCTCTCCCCTCCCCACAACTGTACCTACCCCCACTGTACCAGTAGAAGTCATCTCCTGTAAAAAAAAAAAAAAAAAATATATATATATATATACTTTTAAAAAATATATTTTTAAGTATATTTAAACGATAATGAGAACAGATGCTTCCAGACATTACCGTATGGATTTGAGAATTCCCAGGTTTTAGAGTATCCAAGAGATAGTGAATTCCTGATTTCAAGTCAGGCACCACCTTCCAGAGAGAAATTTCTTCAACAGTGTGTTTGTTGCTGAAGGCACCTGGAGGACTGAATTCTCTTTCTCAGGACCAGAAGTTCTGAACTGTACCACCTGCTCTCTCGAATATGGACAGGAGTTGTTATGACACTAAAGGTGAATAGAGTGTTTCTTTAGCATTCCTAAAGTGTCTTTTTATCTTGGAGTGAGGGAATAGCCTGCAGTGCTTTTTAAATTTGTGGGTTGCAACCCCATACGGGGTTGCATAACTGAATGTGGAGGTCACAAAAAATTTGGCAACAATAAAAGGTTTCTGAACACACAACGACCAAAAATTAATTCAAAATGAAATATGTAATGAATCCAAGGTGTTTCCAGCAGCACTCATTCATGTTGTATCCTATCACTGCAGACTTAGTTCTGAACACACAACATGTGCACTTTGCACTGTGCAGGCTGTCACACCATGCAATGCCAATGAACGTTGGCAGAAGCACCTCGGTTCAGATTTGAGACTATTCTATATTATGAACTGTAGTGTTTTTACTACCCATACAAAGTTTTCTGCTCTTACAGAAATATAATAGCTTAATTATGGAACATAAAGACCCGTAATATTTTACTACTATTATTATTTCTCTGCATGTAAGTACCAAATTATTATGTCTTTGGATTGTATGGTATTAGAATGTGTTATTTTTAAAATTGCTGCTATCTCCTTCTTTTACAGAAACATGTTGAATTGCAGCAAGCAAAGATAAAAACCCTTTAATAATATTTCTCCACCATCACCACTGTGTAGGGAAGTGTGAACATTGATTTTTAAAATTAAGCATAAACAAATGTAATTTCATAAACTAAAGCTCATGTTTATTTGAAAAATTATTAGCAATATTTATTTATATTTTAAGACAAAAATATTTTTCAGTTATAGATAAATGGCTAAATTTAAACAGAAGAGTAAAAATACTGATGACAATGCAGCAGAGTCTTTGCTACCAGGCTTTAGTACACTGAAATTGACAAGGAAAAGAAAATATGTCTAATCATGTGACTTTCAAGAGAGCAAAGTTTAAACAGATTATCGAACTTGAAAGATGAATTTGTTATATTTTGACTGAGCAAAAATTCAATTTTGTTAATTTTTTCATATTGAGTCATTGCTTTCAAAATTGTGTTATTTGTTGGATATTTTTTTAAAAACTCAATGATTTAAACATATTGCTTCAAGGAAAAAATATAACATCCTTATGTTATATTTTTATACATAACATAATTTTACTAAAAAAGTTAACATGGAAGAATACAGTGACATTCTTTAGAAATGTTTACAGCTATAGATGATGTCATAATTTAAAACAAGCTTTAGAGATTTAATTGAAAGAGTTGTAATTGATCATCTGAAGTGCCTGGAGACACAGTTTCAGAAATACTTCCCTTCAAATTCTGATTTTAAAAAACTAAGTTGGGTTCATTAACGATACTCAATTGAAGTAAAAAACGTCAGTCATCTGCCATTAAAAGTTCAAGAATTTTCTGAGTTACCAGGTGATACAAGTTTAAAATATTATTAAATACATTTTGATTTGGAATTAGGAGCAGAATTTCCAACAATTTCTTAAATGGTCCTAAACATACTTCTGCCTTTTTATACTACATATTTATGTGAAACCGCATTCTCAGAATTGTCAATTGTAAAATCAAAATATCAATCAACTCTGAAAAACAATGAAAATGTTCTGTGTCCTGCAGTATCAAATATTCCACCAAGATTTGGTTTTTCATGTAAAAATAAACAAGCAATCCATCTCATTAGCATGCAAATTTGCTTTTATCTTTAATAAATGGTAAAATTATATGTATACCAAAGAATTTTTAAAAAATAAATTTCTTTATGATTTATTATCAGCAAATGTTTGATTTATATACCTACTTTATATACCCATATACCCAGGGTTGTGTAAAAATTTTTCAGGCAAAAAGGGGTTTAAGAAGCACTGTTCTAGGGAATATGTTGAGTTATTTGAGTCTTTTGTGTGTCTACATTGTTCACAGGTCCTGGTGAGTCCTCTGCAGGAAATGCAGGGCCATTCCATACCTGATGCTCATATTGTACCTCGAGTATCTATCAGGGAGCGAGGATTGTATTACCTACATTTGGGAAGCCAAATGAGCTACACCAAAGATTTATTGAGATTTTTTTTCCAGAGTAAAATACCAACAGAGAACAAGCAGCTAAAGGGATACCCTTTGAAATCAGGCCCCCAGGGTCTGATGCAATTTATGTGAGCTCAGAATTCTTGGGTCATAGAGGGGTATAACAGATAACAAATATCTAGCACTAACCTTTCTCCTTAGCTGAAGATTCCACATTTTGAATGGCCTATAGAATATCTTTGGGTATCCTCCTGGCTCCTCAAATTTAATATGTCTCACCTCAATACCTTCCCTGAAAAATCTGGCTATCCTTCCAAAATATCTATTCTCATTGAGGAATCTACTATATTCCTAATGATCCAGACTAGAATCCTCAGAGTCAACCCTGATATTTCTCTCTCACTTTACATCGAGTTCATGAAGTTTTTTCAAAAGTTCCTTCACAGTTTTTCCTTGAATTCACCTTTTCTCTTTCATTCTTCCTACCTCTACCCTAGTTTAGACCTTCATCCACTCACACTTAGACTATTAGAATAGCCTCTGAATTTATATTCCTAATTCTAGTCTCTTCTTCTCCAATGTATTCTTTAATCCACTGATAGATTAATCTCCCTAAAGTAGGACTCTGATCATGTTATTTTTCTACTCAAGAATCTCGAGAGGCAATCATTGAAGTCCAAAGTCTAAAATCTTTATCATGGTATTCAAACTCTCTACAATTTAGCCCTATCCCATTTATCTTTCCAACCATATCCATAATGCTTCCAAATATGTACTTTCTGTACCATTAAAGCCAGTCTTCTGTCTCCAAAGGAACGTTTGTATTCCTGCAAAAGCCTTCAATAACTCTTTACTATTGATAAAGTCTAAATGCTCATGTTTCCTCTATTTGGAATCTGTTCTTCCTACTTTCTGCCTATCCAAATACCATAAGTCTTTTAAAGCCTAGCTCATATCCCATACCTTTCACAAAACCTCCAGCACTCATTTCGTTCTTTCTTCTTCCAGTTCCTAAAGTACTTTAAGTCTTACAATCCTAAATCATTAGAACTAGAGAAATTATAATCCACTTAGTGTTTGTACCTGTAGTTGTTTAATTGTTCTTTATTTCATAATGAGTCTGGTCTCCCTTTGTAGACTATAAACTCTCAGAGGACAAGAACAAGCTCTTCCCTCTTCTTTTCTACATTATTCTTCAATATGGTTTCAGCAGCTGCTTGTTGATTTATTGTTAAACAAAGATTTTGGAGAAGAAGGGAAGTTGAGGAGGGAGAAAGAACCAAAATGGACACAAGGAAGGGTCCACACAAGGAAGTACTTGTTGATTTCACAGTCTTGGATCACTACATACATAAATTGCCTGGTTTTCAACAATATATTTGCCAAAGTATCTCATACAGGCTGAATAAGGTGAAGAGATATGAACTAGATTAAAAAAATGGATATTATGAGTCTGACTATTGTTATCTCTTTATCACTCAGGGTTAGCTAATTTCTTTCCTGCTATGTCAAAACTTCTTTGTCTTTAATGGTTTTGTTCTTTAATGGTTGTTCTCAGTCTAACAAAACTACCCTCCAAATACCGACCACATTCTCCTCTCTTCCCATTGAGAAACTCTGTAGATCTAACCTTGTTTTATGAATCAAAGCTAAGGCACAAAGGACTACCTCCCACGACTGCTTTCTCAGTGCCAACTTATTTACTACTATCTTAATGCCTCCTTCCACTATAGAACATTTTTCTTTTTTTTTCTTATCTCTAGTCTTTTCCTATTTTATTTTTAAATGTTTTTTAAATTTATGTATTTAAGTTTTCAACATTCATTTCCACAAAATTTTGAGTTCCAAATTTTTTCCCCATCTCTCCCCACCCCCCCACCTCAAAATGTCAAGCATTATAATTACCCCTACCACCAATCTGCCCTCCCTTCTAACATCCCTCCCTTCCCTTATCCCCCATCTTCTCTTTTGTCCTATAGGGCAAGATAAATTTTTATACCCCATTACCTGTATTTCTTATTTCCCAGTTGTATGCAGGAACAATACTCAACAGTTGTTCCTAAAACTTTGAGTTTCAATTTCTCTTCCTTCCTCCCTCCCCACCTATCCCCATTGGGAAAGTAAGCAATTCAATATGGGCTATATATGTGTACTTTTGCAAATGACTTTCATAATAGTCATGCTGTGTAAGACTAACTATATTTCCCTCCATCTTATCCTGCTCCCCATTCTTTCTATTCTCTTTTGACCTTGTCCCTCCCCAAGAGTGTTGACTTCTAATTGCTTCCTCTTCCCATTGCCCTCCCTTCCATCATCCCCCCATCTGCTTATCCCCTTCTCCCCCACTTTCCTGTATTGTAAGATAAGTTTTCATACCAAAATGCATGTGCATTTTATTCCTTCCTTGAGTTAAATGGGATGAAAGTAAGCTTCACATTTTCCCTCACACCTCCCCCCTTTCTCCCTCCATTGAAATGTCTTTTTCTTGCCTCTTTCATGAGAGATAATTTGCCCCGTACCATTTCTCCCTTTCTCCTCCCAATATATTCCTCTCTCACCCCTTAGTTTTACTTTTTCAGATATGATCCTTTCCCATTCAGCTCACTCTGTGCTCTCTGTCTCTGTCTCTGTCTCTCTCTCTATGTATGTGTGTGTGTGTGTGTGTGTGCGTGTTTGTATAATCCCAATAACTACCCAGATACTGAAGAAAGTTTCAAGAGTTACAAATATTGTCTTTCCATGTAGGAATGTAAACAGTTCAACTTTGGTATGTTCCTTATGATTTCACTTTCCTGTTTTTCTTTTCATGCTTTATTCTTTTTCTTGATTCTTGTGTTTGAAAGTCAAATTTTCTTTTCAGTTCTGGTCTTTTCATCAAGAATGCTTGAAAGTCCTCTATTTCATTGAAAGACTATTTTTTCCCCTGAAGTATTATACACAGTTTTGCTAGGTTACAGAACATTTTTCAATGTGATCCCTGGCCCTGCCCCCTTGTTAGGCAATAATTGTAATATCTCCTGTGTATATGATAATTTATAGTGTATAAAATACAGGTCACAATAAACTGTGCCTTTATTTAAAAGCTTCAAGACACCCCCACCCTAGCCACAACCTCTCTACCTCCTTTAGGAAAACATTTCTAGAGTGACTAAGGGAGAGGCAGTAATTTTCTTCATACATGCAATTCCGGCATCCTGTGTAATTTTCCCAGTCAACCTTCAATACTTGAGAGACAAGACTTGTTAACCTACTTACCTGGATGATTATTTTCTTTACTATTGGCCCATCAGTTTCTGTGATCCCTGAAGGCAAAGGAAGTCAAGATAGGTCAGTAGAAGGAATACTGGACTGGCAATTAGAAGATCTTGTCTTTAGCTACTGAATGGTGATTTTTGCCAACTTACTCACTTTTCTTGTCATAGGTTTCTTCATCTATAAAATGAGTGGAGCACAGTTCAGCACAGGCAACGCCAGCACAAATAAGGCTGCAGCAAACCCAGAGTAGGCCTTGGGGTGACTGAATCACTGGCAGCAGTGGCATTTCCAGACGTCTCAGCCCACAGATGCCTGGAATAGCATAGCTTGTGGCTGCAGTGGAGCAGGGTCCCTCCTCCAAGTTCCAGAGAAGAAAAGAATGTTTGTGGTCACTAACAGACCAGAGCACAAGCCAGGACAGTAGGAAATACCTCTTCTTAGATCATACCAGCTTGGAAGAACTAAAACTTACAGGTCCCAAGAAGTATGCTTGAAAATAGCTGCACAAGGGGGGGCGGAGTCAAGATGGAGGAGTAGAAAGACTTACATTTGCTAGCTCCAAACCCACAGCCCATGGATTTCCTCTAAAAAGAATTCCCAACAAATTCTGGAACAGTGGAAGCCACGCAGCAACACAGTGAAGGAGATTTCCATTCCAGAGAGCCCTGAAAAACTGATCCCAAAGGTCCATCGCACACCGGATGGGAGCAGAGCCCAGCCCTGCCCTGGCCACGTGGCACTGAGAGGAGCGAGCAGATCCGAGCAAGCTTCAGGGACGGAATCTCCAGTGGACGTGAAGGTCCCTCCATCCACAAACACACAGGTCAGTGAGAGGGGAGTGGGGTGTCTCCATGACTCAGACCCCCTCGGGAGGCAGCAGCAGAGGCAGTGGCAGTGGCAGAGGCAGTAGATGGCCAGAGGTTCCCAGAGCAGGCAGGAGCTCAGCAGCAGCTCCATTACAGAAGGTCTCTGCATAAACCCCCTGAGGGAACTGAGCCTGGGAGGAGGCCCTGACCCCACCTGAGCACCAGCAGATAAGCTCCCATTGAATAGCAGCCAGGCCTGCTGCCAAAAGCCCTGAGGCTGGGGAGCAGCATTTGAATCTCAGACCCCAAGCACTAGCTGGGCGGATCTAGACAGGGGGTGGAGAGGACTCTCAGAAGTCAAGTAACTGGCTGGGAAAATGCCCAGAAAAGGGGAAAAAACTAAGACCATAGAAGGTTATTTTC
>CM053769.1:548567438-548580652 GCA_028658325.1 Potorous gilbertii
CCCTGAAGCTTGGGACAGTGCTCTCTCCACCCTGGAAGCAAAGCCCTACTTTAACAAAGAGTTTATAATCAAGTAATAGGCTGGGGAAATGAGCAAACAACAGAAAAAACTCAAGACTATAGAAAGTTACTATGGTGACAAGGAAGATCCAAACACACACCCAGAAGAAGACAACAAAGTCAAAGCTCCTACATCCAAAGCTTCCAAGAAAAATGTGAATTGGTCTCAGGCCATGGAAGAGCTCAAAAAGGATTTTGAAAATCAAGTAAGAGAAGCAGAGGAAAAATTGAGAAGAGAAATGTGAGTGATGCAAAAAAATCATGAAAAATGAGTCCACAGTTTGGTAAAGGAGGCACACATAAAAAATATTGAAGAAAATAACGCCTTAAAACTTGACTAGGACAAATGGTAAAAGAGGTCCAAAAAGACAGTGAGGAGAAGAATTCCTTAAAAAGCAGAATCAACCAGATGGAAAAGGAAGTCCAAAAGCTCCCTAAAGAAAATAATTCCTTAAAAAATGGAATGGAGCAAATGGAAGTTAATGACTTTATGAGAAATCAAGAAGCAATAAAGCAAAACCAAAAGAATGAAAAAAATGTGAAATATCTCATTGGAAAAAAACAACTGCCCTGGAAAATAGACCAATGAGAGATAATTTTAAAACTATTGGACTATCTGAAAGCCATGATTAAAAAAAAAAAGTCTAGACATTATCTTTCAAAAAATTATCAAGGATGGGAAAAGGACTCACATGAACAAAAATATTTATAGTAGTTCTTTTTTGTGGTATTCAAGAACTGGAAATTGAGGGAATGGGGAATGGCTGAACAAGTTGTGGTATATGAATGTAATTGAATACTACTGTGCTAAAAGAAATGATGAACAGGCAGATTTCAGAGAAACCTAGAAAGACTTATATGAACTAATGCTGAGTGAAGTGGGCAGAAGCAGGAGAGTATTGTACACAGTAACATTGTGCAATGACTGACTTTGAAAGATTTAGCTCTTTTTTTATTAATTTATCTGTTTTCAGTTTTCTACAAACACTTCCATAAGTCTTAGATTTTCTCCCCTCTTTCCTCCCTTCCTTTCTGAGACTGAATGCAGTCTTATATGGGTTCTATGCATATATTCTTATTCTCAGTCAAATGAAGCCAGTGTAGCCATGGAGAAAAATACAGTCCCCATTTTCACATTTGTCATGTTGCATGGAAGAATTAAAATGAATGGGAGAAAGCATGAGAAAAACTCAAACAAAACAAAACATAACACAAGAGATAATATTCTACTTCATTTTGCATTTCAATCCCATAGTTCTTTCTCTGCATATGGATGGCATTTTGCCTCAAGAATCCTTTGGGAATGCTTTAGGTCCTTGCATTGCTGAGAAGGGGTAAGTCTACCAGAAAAATGACTCACACACTGTGGTTGTTCCTGTGTACAATGATCTCCTGGTTCTGATAAAAAGACTAGAGCTGAATGGAAAATTTGACTTTCAAATATAAGATTCAAGAGAAGTATAAAATGGTAAACAGGAAAGCGAAATCATAACGGACTTTATAAGGTTAAACTATTTACATTCTTGTATGGGAACATGATATTTGTAACTCATAAGATCTTTCTCATTATTAAAGTAGTTAGAAGGAATGTATAAAGATAGAGGGCATAGGTGTGAATTGAATATGTAGGGATGATACCTAAAAAATAAAATTAAGGGGTGAGAGAGAGGAATGTACTGGGAGAAAATGAAATGAAGAGGTAGAATGGGAGTAAATTATCTCACTTAAAGGGGAAAGAAAAAGCTTTTACAGTGGAGGGGAAGAGGAAGAAAGTAAAGGGGAGCTAGAGAACCTTACTCTCATCAGAATTGGTTCAAAGAGGAAATAATATACACACTCAATTGGGTACAGAAATCTATCTTACCCTACATGAAAATAGGAAGGGAAAGGGATAAGTTAAGGTAGGGGGTGATAGAAGGAGGGCAAATTAGTGGAGAGGGTAGTCAGAAGCAAAACACTTTTGTGGAAGGGCAGGGTGAAAGGAGGGAGAATAGAATAAATGGGAGGGATAGGATGGAAGGAAATACTATTAGCAATAGTAACTGTGAAAAAAAATTTTAAGCAAGTTTCTCTGATAAAGGCCTCATATCTTAAACATATAGAGAACTTAGTCAAATTTATAAAAATAAGAGCCATGCTCCAAGAGATAAATGATCAAAAGATATGATCAGTTTTCTGATGAAGTAATCAAAACTATGTATTGCCACATTTAAAAAAAAACACTCTAAGTCACTGTTAAGTGGAGAAATGCAAATTAAAATAATTCTGAGGTGCTACCTCATAACTATTAGAAAAGGAAAATGACAAGTGTTGGAGGGGATATGGGAAAAGTGAGACATTAATGAACTGCTAGTGGAGTTATGAATTGATTCAACCATTCTGTAAGGCAATTTGGAAGGCTAAAACCATTCATACTCTTTGACCAGATCTGTATCCCAAAAGAGTTTTAAAAAAAAAGGGAAAAGGACTTATATATACAAAACTGTTTATAGCAGCTCTTTTTTGGTGGCAAAGAACTGGAAATTGAGGGCATGCCCATCAACTGGAGAATGGTTGAATGAGTTATGCTATGTGAATATGATGGAATACTATTGTACTATAGGGAAAGATGAGCAGGATGCTCTTAGAAAAACCTGAAAAGACTTGCATGGACTGATGCAAAGTTAAATGTACTGTATACAAAGTAACAGCAATATTGTAAGATTATCAGTTGTGAATGACTACATTAGCAAGAACCTTAGCACACCCAGGATGGCTTATTAGCACAGGTTCTTTGATCTGCTTTATAAAGGAAAGGCAGCTTCAAAGGAGTTAACAATCCTTCTTTAATTTCATATATATAAGTCATTCACTAGCTCAGGGGAAAAGGTAAACACCCTGAACATGGAGAAAATACAAACGGAGAAAATACAAGCAGAGAAATTAGCACAAAGATAAACAGACAGGGCTCCAGCTATCTGGCAAAGTAATATAACCACCTACATATACTACTGGATGGGGGAGCACCAACAACATCTGAGTAGTGGGGGTGGAGGGGCTCCTAACAAACTACTCAGAGTCCCATCCTAGGAATCCAAAGGTCATTCTCATAAGCAAAACCCCCAAAGCAAAATACTAACATCCCAATATGTATAACAAAGACTCAGTTCCTGATTGGCTCAGAACCAGCAGGCACAAAACCTACATGACTCAGCTGTGAACCATCAGGTTTCAAAAGAGATCAATCCCTTAGATACTCACAATTTAGCCTGAGCTCAGGAAACTGAACTCCAAAAAGAAAACAACAAAAATCCCACTTTGCTTGCTCTTACAGTGGCTTAGCTATTCTCAGCAATGCAATGATCTAAGACTTATGATGACAATGAAGGACTTATGATGAAAAATGCTATCCATCCTCGGAGAAAGAACTGGTGGTATTTGAATACAGGTTAAAGCATACTTTTTTTTAAACTTTCCTTATTTTTCTTGAGGTTTTTTTTTTTTGTCTGCTTTCTTTCACAACTTGACTATTATAGCTATGTTTTGCATGACTACACATGTCTAATATATTGAATTGTCTGCCTTCTCAATGTGGGGTGGGTGGAAGGGAGGAAGGGAGAGAATTTAGGACTCAAAGTTTTAAATATAAATGTTTAAAATTATTTTTTACATGTAACTGGGGGAAAATAAAATACTAAATGAAAATTTTAAAAACTGATCTCCATGCCTAGCTATTATATGGAGCATTCAGTTCAGATGATGTAAGGTTAAAATGTAAAACTCTACAGAATATAATACTTCATAAATGTATTTTAAAAATGAATCTTGTCCCCATTTCCCATGAAGGATATCTTCACAAACTCACATAACTCAAAAGAATACCTGCCACATTATACATTTGCTATGGAGTACATTTGCTGATATGAAAGTGGTGTACATGAAATACACACTTGGTTGGTGTCCCAGGTGACAGCTGAGCTGTTGCTGAGGCAACAGCAGCAGCTTATACCTTTCTTCAATCCTACAGAAAAAAAAAAAAACAGGCTATTAACATTAATGTTAACAAAAGGAATATAATGCATAATTTGTCCAACAGGTGGCACTGAACTCAAGACAAGTGTTAAATGACTTCCATGGGGATTATTATCTAGACAATTGTGTTCACATTCAATTCAATTCAAAACATTTGTTAAGTGCTCCTATGTTCCAGTTGCTTTGTGAAATACTAGAAATACAAATAAGCCTTCAAGGAGCTTACAATCTAATGCGGAAAGTTAACACACAAAAGGAAGCTGGAAAGTAGAGTTGTGGTCCAGGGAAGTGGAATCTCCTTGGGAGTTCAAATCAAGCAAAGCCGCAGATGGAAGACAGAGGGTAAGCTGGAAACTCCCTGTCCTGTTCACTGGGGTTCAAAAAATCAGCAAGGGAAGCATCAAAGTATTGATATCTGTCTTCCAATCTAATACCATGGCAGCTGCCATGATACAAGTTTCTCTAGTATCCCTGGACCTCTACAGCAACGCTGGTCTGCTTCACTATCACATTACTTTGATCCTTTTTTCTCTCCTAGATCTCTATCTGAAGCCAGTTTCTTTTATTATAGTGGCAGCCACAATAAGCAGCAAATAGTAAATAACAAATAGTTGATGAGTCAATAGCCCATTGAGCAACGGCCAGACTCACTGATGTCATAGAAAAAAATATAACAGAATGTGGACTAGAAATCTCTCCACTGGCAAGTGTGGTAGGATCCGTATTTTAAACTCATCATGCTTATTACGCATTTTCCCCCTTGTGTTTCATTTTTTATTTTTCCTCCTGTGAAGATCAAAAGAGATAATATTTATAAAGCAATTAGCATAATATCTGGCATATGATAGGTGCTTGCTAAATACTTATTCTCTTAAAAGGTATTGAGACATTCCTTGAGACTTGGTTATCTGAGACTGTTGACGTCACTTCATCATCAGAGTACAAAACAGTCACAAAAAACTGGAAAGGTTCGCAAATATTTGGCTGTTGGATCATGTCTTAGTGTCTATCCTAGTGAATATCCTTCTCCTGTTATGGCTAAGTAAATCTTGCGTCTGTTGAGTGGCCTACAAGTTTCATTTTGTTGTTTATTGAACCTAAACTACTTGGAACTGACCTGAGTCAGGCAAGCCCAGGACCATTAGTGGAGTCTTAAAGAACTGAGCTTATTGAATTCAGCGATGGGCAGTGATGGGAAAGGTGAGCCTTCATGCTTCTGGTGGGATTTTCTGTGGTGCCTGTATAAATGGGAGCTGCTTACTGTGAGGCATCTTCCACTCCTAGAAGATTAGAGAGTGAACTATTTGTGGTCAATCAACAAGAAGAAAACAATGTAATACATATGCTCTATGTCCTTAAGAAATATATGTTAAAGATAATTTTGGCAAACTGTATAATAGGTTCTCCAGCTTTATTGGGCCTTCCAGACTGGTAAGTTAAGCCTCCTCTAATAAGAAATCTCTTTAGAATTCAGTTTGCCCTCAAAAGGGCATGGAAGGACTCAATTTTGGAGGATGGAGAAAGATTCTGCCCACATGAAAAGTGGAGAAATTCAGAAGAATTAGTAGTACTCAGTCGTTAACAAGGAATAGAGAGGTGGATAAAGATGGTGGAGTAGAAGGAGGGACCTGCTTGAGCTCTCCCTCAAACCCAACAAAATATTTGTAAAAGATGACTCTAGTAGAAGCCACAAAATGACAGCAAGTTTCCAGCCCAAGACAATCTGGAAGATTAACTTGAAGGGTCTATCAAACTGAGTGGGGAACGGAGCACAGTCCAATATGAATCAGGCCATCATAGACAGGACTGGAGATTCCAAAGGGAAAACTCCTAGGAATATTGTAGCAAAATCCCAGGCCAAGGAGAAAATATTACAAAGAATAAATTACAAAGCAAAAATATTACAAGCAGCCAGAAAGAAACAATCCAAGTATTGTGGAAACACACTCAGAATAACCTAAGATTTAGCAGCCTCTATACTAAGGGATTGAAGGGTTTGGAATATGATAATCCAGAGGTCAAAGGAGCTAGGATTAAAGCCAAGAATCACCTGCCCAGTAAAACTGAATATAATACTTCAGAGGAAAAAATGGAATTTCAGTGAAATAGAGGACTCCCAAGCATTCTTGCCAAAAAGACCAAGGCTAGATAGAAAATTTGACTTTCAAATATAAGAATCAAGAGAAGCATGAAAAGGTAAATGGAGAAACTATAAGGGACTTATTAAAATTGAACTGTTTACATTCCTACATGAAAAGATTATATCTGTAACTGAGACCTTTCTCAGTATTAGGGTAGTTAGAGGGAATATATATGTATAAAATTAAGTGTTGAGAAGAACGTACTGGGAGAAAGAGAAAGGGAATGGCAGAATGTAGTAAATCATCTCGCATAAAAGAGGCAAGAAAGAGCTTTTATAGGGGAGGGGAAGAGGGGGATGGTGAGAGGGATTAAGTGAGTCTTACTCTCATAGGATTTGGCTTAAGGAGGGAATAACATACACATTCAATTGGGTATGGAAATCTATCTTACCCTACAGGAAAGCAGGGAGGAAAGAAATAAGAGAGGGGGGATAATAGAAGGGATGGCAGATTGGGGGAAAGGGGTAAGCAGAAGCAAACACTTTTGTGGAGGGACAGGTCAAAGGAGAAAACAGAATAAATAGAAGGCAAGACATTATAGAGGGAAATATAATCAGTTTTTCACAACATGATTGTCATAGAACTGTTTTGCATGACTACATGTGTATAACCTATATTGAAATGCTTGCTTTTTTTTAAGGGTGGGTGGGGAGGGAGTAAGGGAAAGAATGTTGAACTCAAAGCTTTAAAAATGAATATTAAAAATTGTTTTTACATGCAACTAGGAAATAAGATATATAGACCATAGTGTATCGAAGTGTATCTTGCCCTATAGGAAAACAGAAGGGAAGGGGATAAGAGAAGGGAGGATATAGAGGGGAGGGCAGTTTGGAGGAAAGGGTAATCAGAATTCACACTGTCCAGGGGGGTAGGAAGGAGGGGAGAGATGGGGAGAAAATTTGGAATTCAAAATCTTGTGGAAGTGAATGTTGAAAACTTAAAATAAATTTAATAAAGGAAAAAACCCAAATATTGCATATCTTTATATTGAAAATGATCCTCGTCACCCAAATGCCTAGGGATGGGAGGGTGCGCTGCCTTCTATAAAAAAGTCCTTCACTGATATAAGAAAATGACATTTGTGTAAACTCAACCAGCTGAACCAGCATTTTTAGTCATAAACAAACATAGGAAACCATTAAATGATAGCATGAGGGACCCTAACAATGAAAGAATGCTAACCAAGGCAAATTTATTGAATTTTAGGATTGTTTAATAACTACAATGACAAACACTATTTGACTAATACTTGTTTGTTTCTTCATTTGGAATTTAAGACACCTACCACAATTTTGCAACATCAGATGTTTTTCTAAGACCTACTGACTTTTCTTGACATACAGCTCTGCCTTCCTGACTTTAAGCCTGTAAATGATCTCAACCAGCTCTCAGTATTTTCAAATTTAGTCCTTTTTTTGTTCTGTTCCTTAGGGATTTCCATAACTGAACCATCAAGCAGAAAAGGGGCTACCTCAGGCTTCATCATTTTCAGTCATTTACACTTTTTAATCAAAGTACCCTCAGGCTGGGGCAGAGGCAGAGTTTGTTTTCTTTGACCTAGAGAGCATGTTGAATTCATAGTTAGATAGTGCTGCTATCCAATACACCTTTGTTAGGTAGCATCCAACTTCGCATGAATCAAAATATAAGTCAAATGTTGCTGGTCATCCCTTGAAATTTAGACCCTAGGAAAGGACTAGTATTTTCCTATCCACAATATGGACAGACTTTACCTAAAAGAAGACAAAGCTGTTACTCAGGAACTGATTGGTCCTGGTTACTTAAAAGCATAAAAATCCCTGTGCACATGGAGTCTAGGCTTCTCAGACTTGTTAAACGTCTGAAGACCACTCGAATCACCATGACAAGTTTCCATATGGAGAAAAAGGGGCCATGTAACCTTAACTAAGAGAATGCTGGCATTAGAGCTGCCGCCAATAGCTCCATATGCACAGTCTTTAAACTTCTCAGGGTCCAGTCGCTTCAAGGCCAAGAATGTCAGTTTGTATGTGGAATAGTGACCCTTACTCAGTAATTCTTCTCCTAGTCAATGGAATTGACTTCTGATGACCATCACTCTTGGTACAGGAATGTTCCAAGCTTTCTAGGATAGCATCCCTATGTAAGAAGAAAGATTTGCTCAGTACTACAGAGCCCAGTACTGGTGCAATTGATTAAGTTCTTAAAACCTATTCACAGTTGCCTCTAAATGGTGTCAGAGGTTCAAGGTAGATTTTTCTTGCCCTTCTTCTTCCAGTTGTCCTCAACCATATATCCAGAGATCAATTCATTCAAAGGTTTAGCAATAGCAACAAAGTTTTTCTACAATAACAAACACCAAATCTCCAAAAGGGCTTTAAGCCTTAAAGGCTTTTTAGTTGTGGAGAATTGAGGAGTGCCTCTGGATCCTTTGGGTCAGGGCTCATCTTGATTATATACTATGTGACCTGTACTTAAATGAAGTAAATGTTGATTAAGTAAGGGCTTGTGCCAGGCATAGTACTTAGCACTGGGGATACAAAAAGAAGAAAAAGATAGTCCCTTCCTTTGAAGAGCTCACAATTTAATCAAGGAGACTAGAAGCAAACAAATATGTACAAACAAGATACGTACAGAACAAAGAGGAAGTAATTAAGAGATAGAAGGCACTAGAATCAAGAGAAATTAGGAAAAATTTCCTGTAGGTGGAATTTTAGTTGTGATTTAAAATTAAGGGATAAGAAAGAGAGGTGCCTTGGAGAAAGGGAGAAAATGACCAGTAGAATGGGGTAAGTTATCTCACATAAAGGAGGTGCAAAAGAGTTTTACTGTGGAGGGGGAAATGAGGAGGGTGGTAGATAACACTTGAACCTTACTTTCACTGGAATTGGTTCAAAGAGGGAATAACATACAAACTCAGTTAAGTATAAAAATCTATCTTACCCTACAGGGAAGTGGCGGGGCGGGGCACAGGGAAGGAGATAAGAAAAGGAGCAATCCAGAGAAAGAACTGATGGTGTCTGAATACAGGTTGAAGCATACTTTTAAATTTTTCCTTATTTTTCTTGAAGTTTTTTTTGTCTGTTTTCTTTCACAATATCCACTACTGTGGATATATTCTGCAGTATGACACATGTACGACCTGTATTGATCCTGCTTGCCTTCTCAATGAAGGGGAGTGGGGAGGAAGGAAGGGAAAGAATTTGGAGCTCAAAGTTTTCAAAATAAATATTAAAGTTTTTACATGTAACTTAGAAAAATAAAAAGAAAATACTTTTTAAAAAAGAAAGAAAGGGGGGGCTAATACGAGGGAGGGCAGATTAGAGGGGATAATAGTCAGAAGCAAAATGCTTTTGAGGAAGGACAGAGTGAAAGGAGAGAGAGATGGATAAATAAAGGGAAATAGGATGGAGGGAAATACAGCAATAACTGAGAAAAATATTTACAGTATGTTTCTCTGATAAATGATTCATTTCTTAAATATATAGAGAATCAAGTCAAATTTATAAGAATACAAGTAATCATTCTTCAAATAATAAAAGGTCAAAGGATATGGATAGGCAGTTTTAGATGAAGAAATCAAAGCTATCTATAGTCATATAAAAATGCTCTAAATCACTTTTGATCAGAGAAATGCAAATCAAAACAACTCTGAGCTATCACCCCACACTTACCAAATTGACTAATATGAAAGAAAAGGAAAATGATAAATAAAAAAGCACTAAAGCATTGTTGGAGTTGTGAACTGATCCAACCATTTTGGAGAGCAATTTGTAACTATATCCAAAGGGCTATAAAACTAAGCATATCCTTTGACCCATCCATACTACTACTAGGTTTGTATCCCAAAGAGATTTTTTTTAAAGGAAAAGGACCTATACGTAAACCACAAACACACACACACACATACACACTTTTCAGCTCTTTTTGTGATGGCAAAGAATTGAAAATCAAAGGTATACTCATCAATTAGGGAATGACTGAACAAGTTATGATATCTAATTATAATGGAATACTATCATTCTATAAGAAATGAAGAGCAGGCAGATTTCAGAAAAACCTGGAAAGATGTACATGAATTGATCAACTATTATTGACTTAATTCTTCTCAGCAGTATGATCCAAGACAATTCCAAAAGACTCATGATGGAAAAGTCCATCCACATTCAGAGAAAGAATTGATGGAGTTTGAATGCAGATCAAAGTATACTGTTTTCACTTTTTTGTAGTATTTTTCTTTTGTACTGTTTCGTCTTTCACAACATGGCTAATATGGAAATATGTTTTGCATGACTACACATATCTAACCTAAATCAAATTGCTTACCTTCTCAATGAGGTGGAGAGTGAAGAGGGAGGAGGAGAATCCTCCCCCATGCAATTCAAAAGGAAGGGACCTCCCCAAAATACCATTTTTGGTCTCCTAAGCTCTTTCTGGGAAAACATTGTCCAAATCATCCTAAAGGAAAGAAATTGCTGGCCAATTGAAGGGGATTTGAGCTACTTTTCCAGGATATAAGACCTCTGAGGGACCAAGGACCTTGAAACCCAGACAAATTGCTGCACTGGGGATGCATTAAGGAAGCACTGAAGTGGGTCAGCTGGAACTATGTCCAAAAATAGTTCCATTTTTTTTCAGATAATCTAGAAATCATAGGACAAGAGATCCCTTCCCCTTCCCAGGGAAGCAGTGATTTGTCACAGACATGACTTCTAAACTTAAACTCTTCACCTGGACATAACAGATGCATAAAAATGCAGCTGTTGATAAACAGTGGTAAATCTCTTATCCTCAGATGGGAGTGTACCATTTTTGTCAATTGGGGCATTTGGGTTAGGCATTCAAACTAGCACAAGAAGGCCAGTAGGACACATACCTTGTCTTCAGAGCACAGCCAGCACAACAGGAACCCACCACCTCAATGTTTATATTGGCACTACCTAACCTCTGCTGTTTTAACGGCTTCAATTTTATTCTCTGAGGGGTGCTGAAATGCTTCATGAACAACTTCATGCAGTGGGAAGCATCAGCAAAATTCTTTCATTGGTCATTTCCCCAATGGGGAAAACTTTTGATTGTGTAGCCCTGTGTTCTCCAGACCCCAGATCACTTAGCCAGATCTATAATCACTGCCCAGGAATTAAGAAGATGAAGGTATGTTCTGACTTCTATCTCTCAAGGCTCTCTCACGTATCATCTACATAGCCTGGAGTTCAGCCCACGAGAAGGACTTAACCAGAACTACTATTCCTTAAAGTATCCCCTTCTACCAAATCAGTGGTGTTAAAACTCAGTTGCATATGCCTCTAACATAGTGATAATCCAGGCAAAATGACATTGCTCAGGGAACAAGTCTTTATTAAGTGGGAGACCATTAGAACATCAGAGAAGGCAGGGTTCCAGGGTCTAGAATGTCATCTTCTGTCTCTAGCTTAGTCACCACTCATCTGTTAAGGGCACTAACATGAGAAGGGACTGACAAGCATGATTTTTTTGACACTTTATAGAATATTCATACAACAACACAACAACAATACCATCATGTTATCACTGAGCAAAAGGTCTTCAGAGGCTAGTTAATCTAACCCCCTTCTTTTTTTTTTTAAACATTTAATAGTATTTTTTTCCAATTATATGTAAGATTTTAAGTTCCACATTTTTCTCCCTTTCTCCCTTCCCTCCTCCCTCCGCAAAAGAGAAAGCAATCTGATATAGGCTATATATACACAATCATGTTAAACATACTTCCACATTAGTCATGTTGTAAAAAAAGAATTAGAACAAAAGGGAAAAACCATAAGAAAGAAAAAAATGAAAATAATATGTTTCAATCTGCATTCAGACTCCATAATTCTTTCTCTGGAGGTAGATAGCATTTTTCCATCACGAGTCTTGAAATTGTCTTGTATCATCCAATTGCTGAAAAGAGCTAAGTTTATCAAAATTAGTCTTTGCACAATGTTGCTATTACTGTGTACAATGTTCTCCTGATTCTGCTCACTTCACATAGCATCAGTTCATGTGAGTCTTTCCAGTTTTTTCTGAAAGCTGCCTGCTCATCATTACATTCATATACCACAGCTTGTTCAGTCATTCCCAAATTGATAGACTTTCCCTCAGTTTCCAATTCTTTGCCACCACAAAAAGAGATACTATAAATATTTTCGTATATGTGGGTCCTTTTACCTTTTTAAAGTTTTTTTTTTTATTATTCTTTTATTTTTAGACTTCCACAAGATTTTGAGTTTCAGATTTTCTCCCCCTCTCTCCACCCTAATATGGCATGTATTCTGATTACCCCTTCCCCCAGTCTGCCCTCCCTTTTATCACCCCCCCCTTATCCCCTTCTCCCTTATGTTCTTGTAGGGCACTATAGATTTCTATATCCCATTGCTTATATATCTTATTTCCCAGTTACCTGTAAAAACAATTTTTAATAATTGTTTTTAAAACTTTGACTTCCAAATTCTGTTCCTTCTTCCCCTTCCACTCACCCTCACTGAGGAGGCAAGCCATTCAATATAAGTTATACATGTGTAGTTATGCAAAACACTTCCATAATAGTCATGTTGTAAAAGACTAACTATATTTCCCTCCATCCTATCCTGCCCCCCACTTATTCTATTTTCAACTTTGACTTTGTCCTTTTTCAAAAGTTTGCTTGTGACTACTCCCTTCCCCAAACTGCCCTTCCTTCTATCATCCCCCTTCCCCTTTCCCCTTCCTCTCCTGTAGGGTAAGATACCCAATTGAGTGCGTATGTTATTCCCTCCTTAAGCCAAATCTGAAGAGAGCAAGGTTCAATTATTCCCTCTCATCTCCCCTCCCTTCCCCTGTATTGTGAAACCTTTTCTTGCCTCTTTTATGTGAGATGATTTACCTCATTCTATCTCTCCCTTTCACATCCCAATATATTCCTGTCTCACCCCTTAATTTTATGTTTTAGATATCATCCCTTCCTATTCAACTCACCCTATGAGGGCTCTCTCTCTCTCTCTCTCTCTCTCTCTCTCTCTCTCTCTCT
>CM053769.1:548586592-548603056 GCA_028658325.1 Potorous gilbertii
ATATTTTGTAATATTGTATCAAGATTCTTTTTTTAATTGTAATTTTCAGTCATTCTATTATCATATTATTTCTCTTCGATCTGTTCCCCAGATCAGTTGTTTTTTTGATGAAACATTTCACATTCTCTTCTGTTTCTTCATTGTTTTGATTTTGTTTTATTATTTCTTAGAACATCATTAGCTTCCCTTTGGTCAATTCTAGTTTTCAAGGAATTATTTTCTTCCTTAAGTTTTTTCATTCTCTATTTCAAGTAGGTTGAGTTTCTTTTCATAATTTCCTTGATTTCTTTGAATTGCTCTTATTTTTTTTTCTAAATTTTCCTCGAGCTCCTTATTTGATTTTTAAAGTCCTTTTTCATTTTTTCCAGAAACTCTTTTTGCACTTGGAACCATTTGACATTTCTCATGGAAAAAGGAGTGACATTTTTAGCTCCATTCCTTTCTCTGAATATGAACTTAGATCTTCTCTAGCCCCATAATACCTATCTTTGGTGGGTTCTTTCTCTTTTGCTTACTCTTTTTGTTTTGTGTTTGATTTTGTTTTTAGCAGTTTAGCAGTTATTTAGCATAATCCACTTCTAGTCTCAGTCCAGCCTTATTTTCTGAGGCCTATCCCAGAGTTCAACCTTGGGCTCTCCTCTCCACTCATAAACCATGGCTAGGGCTCTCAGTCACTCTATCTCACAAATGATCTTGCTTCCTGCAGTCCCTCCAGTGGCTGTAAACTACAGCTGTCCTCTCTTCCCTGGAAGTGAAACCAGGGACCCTGGTAACCAGGTGTGTGCTAGTTCCTTTTTCCCTGTAGCAGCAGCTGCAGCCTGGGATGTGTGTGGTCAGCACAGCTGTACTTGGCATTCCTTGATCTGGAAGGTCTTTCAATCTTCTCAGTCTCAGACCCCTAACACTAAGGCTTCCTTCAAAACTTGTTTGTTGATTCCAAAGAGGGAACCTGGAAGTGTTTGCACTTCACTCAGACCAAACCTCAGTCCCTAGAGGTCTGGTCTTTCTTGGTGTCTTCTCTAGTTGTTTTAGGAGAACAACTGCTTTACCCTGACTTCTGTTTATTTCCACTACTCTACTTTTCCTCTGAGGTGATGTTCTGTCGTTTTTGGTTTGTTTGTTTTTTTGCGGAGAGCTGAAAGTTTTCTGGCCCACTCTGCCATCTTCCCAGAATCCTCTCCCAGTCACACTTTCTAGGAAACACATTACTCCTACAAAGCCAAGTACACTTTATATGCCCTCATACACATTCTAAGTCTTCATCCAAGTCAATAATAAAAATGTTGGACAAAAAATGGGTTAATGACAGATTCCTTTTCTTTTCCTTTTAAAGCTTTTACAAGTGAATATTTGCTTCAAAGGGATAATAACAAACTACAAACATATTACACAAAGGTGGGAGGTGTAATTTACCTCAGTCTTTGGGGAGGGGAAGGGAAGTTAGGTTCATAGTTTAGCTCAGTTCTTACTTCAGGTCCAAAATCCCTTTTGGGCACCTTGGTTCTTCAAGGATTCCTCCAGCCACCAGGCTGACCTGATGCAATATTCAACCTGGAATCCAGACTCCAACACGATTTGATCCTGGGTCCAGTGAAGATTACTACCTTTACCTAGAAATGGAGGACAAACCAAACTGAACAGAAATAATATGCCCATCCTGCCCATTTCTCTGGGCCATAGAACTTAAAAGGAGAGAGGTGGGGAGGTATTCCCCCCTCAGATCATTTCATAGCATCCACACTGGGAGTGAACTGTGTATTGATCTTCACCCTCTAGATATAGCAAGAAAGAAAGTGAAATGGTCCCAGTCCGCCACTTTTAAAGCTGCTTCCTGTTCTGGCTATGTAACTAATTGAAATAAAGTACTCCTATGCACATGATAGTGCCATGAGGAGAAATAGGGTACTTCCCATGTTAGGTGCTCTAGGTATGTATGCTCCAAGCCCCCATTACACATTTCCTCTTATTTGAAATTTACCATTCCTTGCAAAAAAGCAGGAGTAAATTTTTCAACACCGGCCAAAGTCAGATTCCTAGCCCACTCAAGTAGATACTTTCCTCCAGGTTGATGTCATTCCATCTCTGGTCTTCAGAGCAGGTCATTCATCCAAATCCATCTAAATGTGCTATTGTCTTTCTGTCTTGTTCACTAGGGTATCATGAGACGCTTTTTTTTCCTAAAAAATCCAAATAATCTTTTTTTATATCACTGTAATTTCCTACTATATCTATGTCTCTTCCTGATCTACTGAGCTATTATTTGACCAGTAACCTAACCTCTATTATAGCAAAGAAAAAAGAAAGAAAAAAACCCCAGTTCATTAAAACCAACCAACCAACCATCCATGTTTGACAGTCTTTGCAATATTCTCCACTCATATGCCCCACTTGGACAAGGGATGTGAATTTTCTAAACTATTCTTCAAAGTCAGCCATGGTCACTGCTAACAGCACAACATTCATTTTCATTTTTTTTTCTATTTCTGCTTTTTTAGTTGTTGTGTATATTGTTATTCTGGTTCTTTTTATCTCATTTTGCATGAGTCCTTTCCTTGCTATAGTGCTGACTCATCTCCACAGGACTTTTTCTACCATCCTCCAATTTTCATTTGCCTTTTATGTGTTGTCTTTCCCCATTAGAATGTGAGTATCACATGAAATAGTATTTGTAAAGTTCTCACAGCAGTTCCTGGCACTTAGTGGATATTTAACAAACATTAGTCTTCAAGAATTGCCTAGTAAGACTGGAGTTCTAATAGAGCCTCAGACACTTACTAGCCATGTGGTCTTGGGCAATTCATTTAACCTCTGTTGGTCTTGGTTTCCTCCACTGTAAAACAAGATTAATAATAGCACTTTTCCTCCCAGGCCAGTTGTGCTTAAAATGCTAAACTGTTGTTGTTGCAGTTATGATTATGAGGATTATGTTATGGAGGGCAGAGACTTTATTTTTACTTTATTTTTGTATTTGTATATTCCCTGTACTTAGCACAGTTCCTGACATATGTTCTTGTTCGGTCATGTCCTTCCCTCTGTCACCCCATTTATGGTTTCCCTTTTCCTTTTCCAGCTCATTTTGTAGACGAGGAAACTGAAGCAAACAGGGTTAAATGATTTGCCTAGGGTCACACAGCTAGAAAGTGTCTGAGGCTAGATTTGTACTCAGGAAGATGAGTCTTCCTGACTCCAGGCCAGGCACTCTATCCACCACTCCACTTCGCTGTTCCATATACTTGCCCCATCCTAATATAATTCATTTGTTATCACAAATATCCTGGGAAGTAGGTGCTATCATTATCCCCATTTTACAGTTGACTAGTAAGTATTTGAGGCTGTATTTGAACTCAGATCTTCCTGACTCCAGACCCAGTCCTCTATCTACTTTGCCACCTAGCTTCCGGGTATGCTTATTTTTAGAGAGGTGGATGGAGGCTGACTGCTGAATAGGGAAGACCTGGATTCAGGTTCTGTCTCTAACATAAAACCCAGGTCCTATTATTTCATACTAATCCCAATCCTTGGGGCAAGCCGATTGACAGCTCAGTACAATTCTCTAAGACTAGAGAATGGACAAATATTTATTAAATATTTACTAAGTGACAGGCACTGGATCTCATTTGTCCCAACACTGAACTTGAATCAAGGAATATTCTGGAATTTTAATCGTGCCTATCCCTTTAAGAGTTGGTCACTGCTTTGATCAGAAGTCATTAGTGGTTGTCTGTTTTCATAAAATTGCTGATTTTGATAAATTGTTCTCCAGGCTCTGCTCATTTCACTCTTCATCACTTCATATGTGTCTTCCCAGGTTCCTCTGAAACCTTCATTGTTTCTTATACTGTATATGGTGTAGTATTCTACTGCATTCATATACCGTACTTGATTAGCTATTCCCCACTTGATGGGGACCTCATTAATTTCTCATTCTTTGCTACCACACAAAGTAATACTCTATACATTTTTCTACATATAGGTCCTTTTCTTCAATGAATTTGAGGGTGTAAACTTATTAGTAGCTGGGCCAAAGAGTAATGCGTGGTTTAATAACTTTTTTGGGTATAGTTCCAAATTGCTTTTTAGAATGGCTGAACATCACAGCTCCTTGAATAATGCATGAATGTGTTGTTTTCCCATAGCCCTTCCAATATTTGTCATTTTTCTTTTGTTAGATTTGGCAATCTGATGGGTATGAGGTAGAACCTCTGAATTGCTTTCATTTGTATTTCTTTAATAATCAGGAATCATTTGAATTTCTTTCTTAGAAAACCATCTGTTCCTATACTTTTGCTATATGTCAGTTGACATATTGGCATGTTGACATTGTCTATTCTTATACATTCAAATGAGTTCCTTGTACATTTTGTGAATGAGACCCATAATAGAGAAACTTGCTGCAAAGATTTTTGTTAGTTACTTCCTTCCCTTATAATATTAGGGGCTGTGTTTTCATTTAAGCAAATTGTTTTTCATTTATGTAACCAAAAATACCATTCTCTATTCTGTGAACTTCTCTATCCCTCTTTTGGCCAAACTGTTTTTTCAAACCTCTCTGAGTCAAAAGAAATTCTGCTTCACATTTATAAGGTAATTAGAGGTGCATCTATAGGATAAGAAGACAGAAACACCACATAAAGAAAAGAAAAGAAGTCATGAAATAATATTGGAGGATTTATATACTTGGAACTCTTCATTTCCTCAACCTCCACCCCCAAACCCAATCCCAACCCACTGTATGAACCTAAGACAGTGGAGCAATCTGTCAGACTTATACTTCAAAAACTTCCTTGTTTTACATTCCCCCCTCCTTACAATTCCCCACTTGCCCTACCAAAGTCAGCAAGCATTGATTCTCTATCACTATGGGAAGTAAAAGGAAAACAATTGGACAGGAAGGAATTCAAGATTAGGAAGAGGGAAGATGCTTGTGGAGGCAATCAATGGGAGAGAATTAAGCTGTCATTGCTATTGGTACTCATCAAAAATAGAGAAAATGGGGCAGATTGGAACAATAAGAATCAGAAACAAATGAATTTAATCAAGAACCTAATTGTTAGGAGTGAGCCTAGTTCAGACCTTGGGTGTTAGTTCAAGTTTGATGTTGGGATGAAATGAGGTAAAATAAAGCACTTGCAGATCATTGAGCAGTTAACAAAAGAAGGTTTACTTAAGCTCAAACATAAAGCAAAACAACTAGATGGTTCAGTGTATAGAGTGCTGGGCCTGAAGTCAGGATAGACCTGAATTCAAATCCTGCCCTAGACCATTACTAACTGTGTGACCCTGGGCAAATCACTTAATCTCTGTTTGTCTTAATCTACAGGAAAAGGAAATAACAAACTACTCTAGTATCTGTGCCAAGAAAACCCTAGGGACAGTATGGTCCATGCAAAGAGTCAAACAAGACTGAAGGATAACAGCATAGAAAGTATATTCAAGAAGCATTTAGTAGCACTTAACTCAGATAGTATAAGACAGATAAACACAGCACACAGGAGGGCTACTAGCACAGGTTCACTCTTGATCTGGTCAGACAGGAAAGACACTAAGAAGGGGTTAATAATCTTACTTTATTCTAGTCTAGTCTTCTTAGAAGAGGATTGCTGATAATGGGAGTACAAAGTCCTACAGCACTCCCTAATTACCCTTCTTGAAAGGGCTGGTGAGAAGGGGTCACAACTACCCCTATGTCTTGATGGAGTCAGTAGAGACAGGCACAGCTTGTGCTTCCCCTAAATCTCCTCAAGTCTCAATGGAGGCCCATTGAGGCAAACATAGATTCCTCTCAAGATTGATGGGGGCCAATCAAGGCACACACAGCATTCCAGCTTGTGCATTGAACCGTAAAGTTCCCCACTCTTTGACCAATGCCCACCTGCTTTATAGGGCAACAAACAAAGAAGGTATATTGACAGCAATAGCCTCACAAGTTTACCTTACCTTATTCCTGTATCTCACTGAGCAACTGCAGTGGATGTTTATATTATTTATCATTATATAATGCTGTGCAAGCATGGTGGAGATGTTTTGAACCATACTTGTGGGAACTCATATCTAATAACTGGGAACAAGAGATTGTTATGGCTATGGATCCTGGGAAACTGAACTCTAAGAAATAATAACAAAAATCCACTTTACACACAATAAAATTCACCTTACAGGTAGATGTATCCTACCTCTCCTCCCCGACTTTTCTTCATAAGGAAATAGGGCAGGGTAGGGTAAATCACATGATCTTAGATGGCTTGAAGGAAGCAAACGTTTATTAAGTGCCTACTACGTGCCTGACACTGTGTTAGAATTTTACAATTCTTATCTCATTTCAGCTTCACAATAACCCTGGGAGGTAGGTGCTATTATGTGGGACACCCCAAATAATGCTAGAGTCAAGGTTCGAGTACAGGAAGGGCTTTTTATTCTTTTTTCGGAAAAAGGGCACAGTCCTCAGGTGCTCAAGTAGCAGTAGTCCGGTAAGTGAGCTCAGCTGGCCACAAGAAGCAGGTTTTTATAGCCCAAAGCAAGTCCCCTATCTCCCCCCACCATCTGTTTCCTCATTGGTTGAGTACTGGGGATTTACAATCTCACCAGGACAGCCCCTTTCCAATAGCACCACCCAGGCTGATATGGATTTTGGGAAATGGAAATTTACCCAGGGCAACTGAGACTTAAGATGATGTGTAGAAACAACAAAAGGGGAAAAGTCCTTCTAGTCCTTCAACTGAGGAAACTACACTATAGGCCATCTCCCACACCTCTATTTTACAGTTGAAGAAACTGAGGCAGACAGGTTAACTGACTCACTCAGGGTCACAGAACTAGTTTTTGAGGTCAGATTGAATTAACATGTTATTTATTCCAGGCTCAGGGCTTTTTCTACTATGCTACCTAATCTGTAGGCCCTACCCCCCCATGGGGGAGGATTGTGTGAAAAACTGGGGAGAGACATTTTTATGCCCTTAGGTGACCAAGAAAACATGTCAATATGGTAAAAAAAAAAAATCAGAAAGCTACCAGGCAGGTCCAGCATGAGCCTTATTAGGCCCACCTCCAAGCTTAGCTAATTTTAGAAGAGGGGAGGGCAGTAAGGAGCCTTGGTGGATAGTGGTCTTATCCCATCAGTATCCTCTAAAGCCAACAACAGAAAGTACTTGGAAAAGGATTTCCCATTTGGCAAAACTCCCATTTGGAGAAACTGGAAAGTGGTTTGGCAGAAAATAGGTTTAGACTAACATCTTGCTTATCAAAATAAGCTGAAAATAGATATATGATCTGATTATAAAGGGTCATATTATTAAAAAAAAAATAGAAGAGGATTAGCTTCCTCAACCATGGCTAATTTATTAAGCAAATAAAGGAGATCACAGAAGGTAAAACAGATCATTCTGATATAAAAATAACAAGAGGTAAGTAGATAGAGCTCTGGGCCTGGCATCAGGAAGACCTGAGTTCAAATCTGCCTTCAGATACTGACTAACCCATGTGACCCTTGGCAAGTCACTTGACCTCTCTTTGCCTGATCTCTTTGCCTGGAGAAGGAAATCACAAACCACTCCAATATCTTTGCCAAGAAAACGCCATGGACAATATTGATGTGCTTTGGCTTATGGGGAAACAAAAAGTTGGATATGAGTGAACAATAAAATCTATTTTAAAAAGATTTTACATGATAAATCAATGCAGCTAGGATAATAAGGGAAATTGTCAATTGGGGAAAATAAGTCTTGTTTGCATCTTTTGCATTGTGAGGGCCAGAAGGTGAAAGGCTGGTAAACAAGAGAACTCTTCTCCCCACTCTAGTATGGACGGTTCTGCTTCTTTCCAGCTACTCCCTTCAGGAGTAGCTTTTTAATTAATGTCCTCAGCCCCAGCTCTGGAGGACGTATCTTTCAGACCTAGAGGAGAACAAAGGGAAATCTGGAGGTCCTCAGATAATTGCCTCAGAAAGGTTATTTAGCTCATTTGCAAATCTCCTCAGAAAAGAACTGCTTGGCTCCTAGTGTCTGGATCTTGGTCTAGATTCATTTGACCTTTCTCTACTTTTGGGAAGCTATTAAAATAGAAATCAACAAAATCTCTTTTGTTGCTCCAAGCTCCCATCATAGCCTGGGAATGCCTCTCAACCCCAGTAATATCTTTCTCCTCTGTAGTTACTATCCATTATTTTTATCTCAGCTACATTTAACACCTGAGGGCAAACACAAAATAGCGCTACAGTGAATGACCTTGTTATCTTAGCAAAACTTTTTTTAAAAAATGGCAAAACAGAAAGCAAATTTATATCTGTGTCTGTCTCTTGCATTCCTAAAGTCTAGATCACTTCAGTCAACTTGAATGGAGATTTTTCTGCTGACTAAAAGGCATCCATCTCCAAAATATTCCAACTCATTGACAGCCCCCAAGGGGGCACCACTCATCAAAGATCTCTGATAAGGGTCTGACAGCCAAGACATATAGGAAATTAACACAAATATGTACAACTAAGAGCCATTCCTTAATGGATAAGTAGTCAAAGAATTTGAAAAATTGATTTTCAAAAGAATTACAAACTATTAACTATCTGAAAGATTATTACATATTTCTAATAAGAGATGCAGAGGAGATAGAGGACTATGAGTGTGGAATATTGCTTTAACTATCAGATAAAATCTATGTTAATTTTACTGAACCATCACTTTTCCTTTTAAAATCTTTGTTACTTGGAAAAACTTGTAGAGAAGAGGCAGGAGGGTTATATTGAGAAATGAATGTGAGAATGTAAAAAAAAGTATCAACAAATATAAGATGCAATTTAAAAAAGAAAAATACAAATCAAAACAACTCAAAGGTTTCACCTACACTCAGCAAATAGGTATAAAAAGATGGAAATCAGTAATGGAGAAGAGGCTGCAGGGAGATATATAGCTGTTTTCTCACTAAACTCTCGCTTGATTCTTACCTTTTCTCCCAATCTATGCATCCTTTTCTGACTTTTTTTTCCTTTCATGCTCAGTCTGGACCCAGAATTCATCAATTCAAAGTTGTCCTAACTTCTACTTTGCCTCTTAGACCTGCTCCCAAAACTCTCTTAACAGTCTTTACCTAAGAGTAAATACTATTCACTTCTGCTGCTAGAGAAAGTTAGAGAAAGCTAAGAAACATAATCATTTGGTCTGCAAGTTCATGCTTTGTAACCTCAGCTGAGATCTCACTGGTGCTCTTTTCAGGTTCCCACCAAGACTTTGCCTTTCCATTCTAAAGAAATTCTTATTTTTTTTTTTTGATTATGTCTCCCTATCTCACTCAATCTGGAAGTACAGTAGCCAGTAATGGGCACCACTACTGATTAACAAAGGTGCTATTTTATTTACTACCTGGGCAGATTCCTCCCTCCTTCAGCCATCTGGTGTCTCCCAAATCCCTAGAGGTTCATAATAATGGTGTCAGACTTAGTGTAGCTATCTAATCTATTTAGGATGCAGTAGCTCAGAACATCAGAGCACAAATAATCCACTTGTCTCAACCTTTCATCACCAATTCTAGCAAATCAATAGTCAATAAACATTTATGAAGTCCCTACTAATGTACTAGGCATGGGGAATCCAAAGTAAGGTATACAACAGTCCTTGACCCCAAGGAGCTCACAATCTAATGGGGGAAGATAATACAAAAAACTGAAAATAAGGGAAGGAGAAGAAAGGAGGAGAAAGTACCCCATCTGAGGGGCACGATGAAATCTTGCACACTTGAGGAGGTGTTAGAGTTGATTTCATCTTGCAGGATGATGAGTTTCCAGAGGTCATAAAACCTAAGAGATCAGTCAGGTAGGACATGAGGGTTAAATTCCCTTAGTGACCTTCTTAAGTGGTTGTTAGTCCTTCATTTTGAAGAGGATCAGTAGCATCATGAGGTGATGTCTTGACTTCGGCTTGAGTTAGATCTAAGTGAGGGAGAGTTGCACAAAATTGTCAGCTTCACTCTCCTTTCTAGAGTCATTGAAGTCCAGTGGGAAGACACAAGTTATCATGACTAGTGATGGCCCAGGATGCAGTGGATGACCTTGGTGTCTTTGATGTCTGATCAAGCTCTAAGAACTCTACAGCCACCTTCATGGTTGTTGGAACAAATTGTTCCCATCTGCCCATTCTTTTGGGAAAAGTTTTTAATACTTGGGTAGATAGATACCCTCTCTAATTCACTCATGGGTCTGATACCCCTTGGTCATCCTCAACCTGGTTTAGCTTATCTGCCATAATAGTTAATTGGTGTGTGTTCACTGTCTATACTATAGCTTCTTAGAGCCACAGGTGAGAGTTGAATGCCAGGTAGACACCAAAAGTGGATGAGCAGCCCTGAAAAAGGCTCAGCAAGCCCTCACACCAGAGGTGCTAGTCCTCCCTGAACACTCCATAAACTCGTCTCAAGTGGTAGAGGATTAGGGAGGAGCTTTCCACTGTCCAATCTCCATCCTCTCCTATCAAAAGGAGGGAAGGTCCCTGGCTGGTGGTTGAGTGCTGAGGAAGTGTGAGTTCCAAAGCTGCTTTCATCTTGAAGAATAATGAGTTTTTGGAAGCCATGAAAAATTCTAACTTTTCAAGCTCCTTGCATTTACAACTAATATTTTTATATATTTTATAAATTCTAAACTTAGTATTCATCATAAACATTTCAGATAAACAAAAAAATTTAAGACTGTAAACTCTTAATTATTTGCAATTTCAAAAAAACTGTAACCCAAGGCAGCTGTGACCTAATTGTCTCTGCACTTTTTGAATCTCACCCTTTGAATCTTCAGATGTTTAATGGGAGAGCAAGGCAGTGAAGACTTTGGGACCTTTCTAGGTAAAGGGACTGTCTATAGATTATACTCATAATTTATGAGAAAAATGACATCATTAAAGGAAGATGACTTTAATTTACACTTCTCTAGGGACTGGGGTGGAGTTAAGATACTACCAGTTTGACAGGAGGAAGGGATGCCTATGAGTCAGACGTGCCACTAGGGAAGAAGACCCTGCATCAATGTCAACTGTTGTCTAAAACGTCATCTTTCATTCAGCCTGGATGGTTCTTAGAGACTCATTGCTTCCCTAATTTCTTTTGTATACTTCTCTTCTTGCCATGTTCTAGGAGCCATGGGACTACTTTAGGAATTTCCTAGTACAGAAGGATGGGGAAGGAAAGCAAGAGATAGTAATATTTCAGTTGCGAGTAGAAGAATATATGTTTTACCTGACTCATAAAGGAGGGTTTTTGAAATCATTTCAGTGCCAAAGAAAACTGAAAAAAATTATCCTAAGGGGTGGGAGCAGAGCTAAGATAAGTGTAAGAAATACTATTTTTAGAACTCTGGAAGTTGTAGTATGCAAAGAATAAACATCACTTTTTCTGAAAAGTGAGATTTTAGAAAGCTAGTTCTAATAGCCCTCTTTCAGATCAATAGCTCATACTTGGAGTGCTCTCTCGTGGCCAGAAAGGCTATTGAAGAGGGCTGAAATACTGAGAGTTCTGAAAGGCATCCGAGGCCTCTTGGATGCATTTTAACCTTAACGAAGGTGGTTTCTCTGTATAGCCAAAGACTAATAAAGCAACAATTAGTCTTTTAAACAACAAAAATGTGCTATTTAATTCCATAATCTCTTATGATCTATATTTCTTCACATTTTTTTTTAGGTAGAACTTTGAAGCAAGACACATTTGGATTCAAATGCTACCTTGCTGTAACCCTAGGCCAATCATTTAACCTCTTAGGAGAAGTTATTGACTGCATCAGTAGAGTATCTTCTCACCTGGAAGTTCCCTATACCAATGAAATGACAGGCCCAGTTCCTATTGTTATAAATTTGTGCTCTGATCATTAATTGACTACTTTTAACCTCCCTATTTCCAAAAGCAGCTTGGGAATCGGCCTCAGAAAAGATTCACACAAAATCTTAGTTAAAGAGATAATTCTTTGAGAATGGTGAGGTCCTGAAGACATTTCTATTTATATGTGACACTGTGATCAAACGTTGGAATAGTGAAGAATTTCTTGGAAGAGATCCATAACTACTCAAAAGAGTTTGGCTTAACTATCCACACAGGAAATAACAAGCAAATGAAGAATGTTTAATTACCCAAATGGTGACATGCAATTGATGGAAAACCTATAGACCGAGTTCATCAGTATACGTATCTGAGATAGATGAGGCAAATGGACAAAGATTTGGGCATACAATTAAACAAGAGGATGAATGGACTAGATGATATTCACAAAACTGCAAAGATCCTTTAATGATCCCAAATTTTCTTGAAAACAAAGATCCATTTTTAAAAAAAAAATTGTATTTATACCTTATTTTTCCATTATCCACATTTTCTAAAGTATCCCTTCTCTACCTCTTCTCCATGAAGATGCGCATCCCTTACATCAAAGAATAAAATAGAGGAGAAAAAAACAGTTCAGCAAAACTAACCAATATATTAAAAAAGGAACATAATGTGACATGCTCCCTACCCACAGTCTGCACTTGTACAAAGAAATGAGAGATGTTCTCTCATATCTCTTCTTTGGGGGCCAAGATTGGTCAATACAATTTCACAGCATTCAGTTTCCATTGTTTTACTGCTGTTCTTTCCATTTACATTGTTGTAGTTGTATTTTTTTTTCCTGTCTCTTCTTACTTCACTTTGTATCCGTTCATATGTCTTCTCAAGCCAAGTTATGGGGGAAATCAGCCTCCCTCCTAGCACTTCTGCCCAATGGAATTCAGAAGAACTACATCAGCTTCACCAACTCTGGACCTGAGTCTCCTGTGTTCTGCTCTAGGAATGGAACCTTTCAGCTCCTCTGCTGGTCTTACCTTCAGATCACTGTCCATTTTCATCTCTGGCAGCTGAAGTAGCTACTGCAAACATATTCAGTCTCCCTATCATGGAATCCCACAGTGACAAAGTAAACAGAAGGTACCTACTGCAGAATGGAAGGAAGGATGTTACAGATTCCAGATCATTGCTGACTCTGCTGTAATGTGGCTTCCTGTCCCAGAGCACACTCAGCAAGTCAGCTTCTACCGGCATAAATCATAGATTTTGCTGGAAGGGGCCTCAGAGATAGTCAAGTCCAAGCTTCATTTTACAGATAAAGAAATTGAACTGGGGTAACTAGCTAGGTAGCACAGTGGATAGAATACTGGCCCTCATGTCATCCTCAGATACTAGCTATGTGACCCTAGGCAATTCACTTTAACCTTGATTGCCTCCAAAAAAAAAAAAAAGACAGAGGGACTGAGCCCCTAATTTATCTGGACCTAAGTTTCCTCATCTTTAAAATGAGAGTGTTGAACTCAGTTGCCTCCAAGGTCCTTTCGAGTTCTAAATCCATAAGATAGCTAATTTGAGTTGATATCATTCTTGACTCTCCTCTCATCCTCTCCATCCAATTAGTTCTAAATCCCTGATATTTAACTCACACATGTGTCCTTTTTTCCATTTCTATTTTTATAATCCGTATTCAGACCTTATGAACTTATACAAAGACTTCCCTCCAACTCACAGGTTTCTTAACCACAGGTAGATTTCATGATCTGTGAAATGAGATGGGAAAAAGTGGCATCCTTATTTTTATTCACCTTTAGCTGAAATTTAGCATTTCCTTAATTATGAATCTAGGCAACAAACCACAGTAGAATTAACAGCCTGGGACTTTGCTACTAATAGTAATCATAGCTATTTTCATATTACATTACAGTTGTGCAGATATCTCAAAATATCATTTATGGTCATACTACTTTAAAATTATTGCAGTTATTAGACCTGCATTGCACATATACATATTCTTGTATATAGACTGTATTTCAATATAATTAGTTTACTTGGTAATTTTATATATTTTATGCTGTAATAGTATGTAATCTTTTGTAATATTGCATAATTTATTGTATATTTTAAAACATTTTTCTGAGAAGGGGTCCTTGGAATTCGCTAAAGGGATCCATGACACAAAAAGTTTAGAACCCCTGATTAACTGGTCTCCTCGCCTCTAGCCTCCTTACTGTAATCAATTTTAGGTATGCTGACAATAATCTACATAACTCATAATTCCGATTATGTTACTCTTTGCTCAAGAACACTCAGTGGCTAAATGTGTAAATCTCTCATCCTAATATTGACTGTCTCAGTCCACCCAACCTTATCTCTAATCAATCAATCAGTCAATTAATCAGTTAAACAAGTCCTTATTGAACATCTACTATGTACCATGCATTGTGCTAGTCACTAGTGTTTTCAGTCATTTTTTAGCCATATCTGACTCTTCATGACTCAATTTGGGATTTTCTTGGCAAAGATACTTTAATAGTTTGCCATTTCCTTCTTCAGCTCATTTTACAGATGAGGAAACTGAGGTAAACAGGGTTAAGTGACTTGCCCAGGGTCACTTAGCTAGTAAGTGTCCAAGGCCAGATTTTAACTCATGACTGTTGGGTACAAAACATGAAGGATTCCTACTCACAGTGAGCTCACATTTTAATGGGGGAAGCAATATATGTAAAATTATATACAACATAAACACAACATTAATAAATATACACATATATGTGTGCATAGCTCTGTCTGTTTTTTTATATAACACTTTAAGGTTTTCAAAAGTTGGTTGAAGAATAGTATGGCTCGATTTGCCTTTAAGGAAAATTATTTTGGAAGCAGCATGTATGATGGATTGAAGTAGGAAGAGATTTGACAGAGAGAGAGAGAGACAGACAGAGAGACAGAGAGAGAAAGGAGCTCTATATCCACCTTAGGCTGGGCACAATTCATTCTGTAGGGGATACATAATTACATTCTTTAGAATCTGTTTGTATAGGATGTAAATCTCCCTTAGGTGACAAATTCTACTCAGTCTTCAAGACCCAGGTGTCACCTTCAGGAACATCTTTGTGATATCCTTAGCCAGAAGGAATCGCTTTCTCTGATGAATCCCCCACGAATTTCTTTCACACTTATCCCATTCTAGCTTGTATTACTGGTATTTGTGTAGAGGTGTTGTCTTTCCTGCAGCTCCTGAGCTCCCTGTGGGCTGGGACCGTGTCTTCACATAGCAGCATTTATACACCTTTTCAGACCTGCAAAGCTTTTTGCTTGCTATATTGCACTATTTGATTCTCAGAACAACCTTTGGAAGTAGGTGTTACTGTTATCCTCATTTTACAAATGAGAAAACTGAGGTTAAGGGAGGCTAAGAGATTAGCTAAAGTCTGTTTTCTCCATCAAACTAAGTTGATACCTGCATCCATGGCAGTGAATGTGTTAAATGATTAATAAACTTTCACTGTGAGTAATCCGAATTTTTTTTTCTCCTCTTCCAGGGAGGACCCTGCCAGGGGTCCTGGGATGGGGTGTTTGGGGTGCAATAGGCAGACAAAAGGCAAACTTCTCACACCAATGAGTGCCTCTGACTGGGCCCACATCACCCACACTAGAAACTAGGCCCCAAGGAGATTCGTAGAGAAGACTCACTAAGAAGCCAAATATTAGTCTAACTAGGTAGACACTTGATGGACTTGGCACTGGAAGCTGAGGAGTTATCAGGTCATATAAAGAAAGACCCAACCCCATCAGAGGGAAAGAGATGTCCCCTTGTAGAGCTGATGCAAAGATTTCACACATTTCATAGTTTCATTATCATTTCCTCCTTTGGAGTCCAAAGCCTGCAGCTTTTCTTAACTTGCCTGGGTCTATTTTTTGTTTTCTTTCGAGATTTTTATAATTTTTTAATTTTAATTTTTGTCAGTCAATGAAAATCTGCTTTCTGACCCTCCTAATTGTTCTTTTCCCCTATTAAGAAAGAAAACAAAACAACACCCTCCCCAAAATATATTTAGTCAAGCAAAATAAATTCTTTCACCATCCATGAACAAAAAAATGTAGGTCTCAATCTATACCCTGAGTCCATCACCTTTGTATGAGAAGTAGGTGGCATGTTTCATCATGAGTCCTCTGGAATTCTGATTGGTCAGTTGTGATCAGAGTTGCTCAGACTTTCAAAATGGTTTGTCTTTATAATAATATTATGCTACAAATCTGATTCTGCTCACTTCACTCTGCATTACTTCATACACATATCAAATCTAGCCTTGGATCCTTACTAGGTATGTAACTCCAGACAAGGCATTTTAACTTCTGTTTGCCTCAGTTTCTTCAATTGTAAAGTGGGATTAATAATAACACCTACCTCATAGGGTTGTTGTGAGGATAAGAATGATATAATATTTGTAAGGTACTGAGCATAGAGCCTGATACATAGTAGGCATTTAATAAATGCTTGCTCCCTTCCCTTCCTGCAATTCTTTGAAATTTCTTATAGCAAAAAATCATTTCTTATAACAAAATAGTATTCCATCATGTAACTTGATCAACCATTCCCCAACTAATGGGCAATCTCTCAATTACCAATTTTTTTGCCACCATAAAAAGAGCTCTCTAAATATTTTTGTACATATGGGTTCCTTTTTT
>CM053769.1:548603556-548656441 GCA_028658325.1 Potorous gilbertii
CAGCCTAGGTCTGCCCGAACTAGTGCTTGGGGTCTGAGATTCAAATGCTGCTCCCCAGCCTCAGGGCTTTTGGCGGCAGGCCTGACTGCTCTTCAATGGGAGCTTATCTGCTGGTTCTCAGATGGGGGCAGGGAGTGGGCCAATTATTTGCTTGCATCCCACTGGGTGTTTTATAAGGCACAAAGGTGAACATGGACCTTGCTGAGGGCAAAAAAGGACAGCTAATCTCAAAAATTTTCTTTACTCTCCAGGGCTTACCTCATGAAAAGCCTTCTACAAAGGTTGTTATTAAGCTTTCTCTTGGTCTACATGTATGATTTACATTGATGCCAATCAATATTTAATAGAATTTGAAAAACAAAATATGGATTGGAAAGTTTGGCAGCAGCTAGAGGTCTTCAGTAGACATTTTTCAAAGGTTTGGAAAAGAAGAAGCATGAGGTACCATTCAAAGTTGCTGAATTCACTCCAAGTAACTCCATAGCAAATTCCTAAGCAAATTCTCCAACCAGAAAGTAATTATAAGGTGATATTTATGTAGTGCTTTAAGATTTGCAAAGTGCTTTACACACACTCTCATTTGATCCTTACATCAAATAATTATAGGCATCATCCCTAAAAGGAAGTTGTTGCACAATTGGTAGGGAGCTGACATTGAAGACTTGAAGCCCTGGGTTCAGGTTCCACCTCTGACCTCTCCTGGCTGTGTGACCCTGTGCAAGTCACTTAAATTATCAATGCTGTGGACCACAATCTGCAACTGAGTTGGAGGGAAGATGTCGACCTTCATTGGTAAAATACGTTTCCTCAAGTTGTACTTTTCTACAACTAGTCCCTATCCCTATCCTATTATTTCCATTTCACTGATTATGAAACTGAGGCTGAGAGGTCAAAGTGACTTTCTCATGGTCACAGCATTGGAAGCAGGATTAAATCTAGATTTCTTTAGACCCAAAGTCTAGAACCAGAACTTCCCTTTCATTATGTTTTCTTGCAGTTGTTTTTTTTTAAGCAAAACCATTAGTTTAGGTACTTTCTACATCAGGTTCTAAAAAGTCAGGAACTGTTCTCAGAAAACTTTGCATGGATGAAAAGCTTCAGTGGTCTTGAAGACATATCCTGTCCTGGGAAGTCAGAGACATGATTTTTCTGGGGGAATGAAAGTCAGTGCTCTGGGTACTCCCAAAGCATAGGGCAGGAGATCTGGGTTTATAAAAATAACTTACTGGTGAAGGTAAGGATTTTCTTCCCACACTCATCCTACAATGTGATTGTAACATGGATGAATTGGAAACTATCCATGGGTAAACTGGTCATGGTCTCCTTAGAGCCTGGTCTTCGTACCAGGAAGTAAATGATAAATTAAGGGAAGGAATGAGTCAGGTGAAAGTAACCGTTTTACAGCTGGGCTGGAGAAAATGCCTTAGAAGACTAAAGGAATCAATATGGATCCCAAAGTTATTGAATATAAAACCTATTAGTCTATGTGAACAGCTACTCTTTCTTTGTCAAACCATGTGGTGGGATATTCAACCACAATATCCTTTGTCAAGATATTAGGGAGATATCCTGTTTTCCAGAGCTAAGGCCCAACAAGCAAGCTGTGTGCTGAGCTTGCCATAACAACAATCCTTTGCACTCATCCTCTGGATGATCTCACCCTCTGGCAAAATTCTATATAATTACTGTCTTGCTTTCACCAGCACCAGATGTTCCCCAGCTCAAACAAGCACCAGACAAGCTCAGACAAGTTCTGGTCGTGAATCCTGCTGTGAATCAATTTGTCTCATTGTTACCCCTCATTGTCAGAGCTATACCTCACTGCATAGTAATTACTATAAGCATTGAGTTCTACCCACTTGCCCACTAGTGGAGAGGTCCTGGCACACGTGTCTAGATTCCTTCTTGTTTGAAAGCCCTTTCTCTCACTTTGAAATTAAACTTCTCTTTGAACCCTGACTCTCTGGTCTCTGGCCTCCCTCTGTTCAGCTCTGGCCATCCACAGGTTAGAGGCCAATCTGGTCCAGTTGACATCTTTAAATGCTCTTCCCTCATCTTCTTGGGCAGAATTAATAAGAACACACTTCAATAGTTTTTTTCCCCCATTGAGGAAATACCCCAAAGCCAGAGAAGTCAGCAAAAGGAAATAAAGGACAGTATAAAATAGGAAACTGCAGCCAATGGGAAGGTGATCCCTTCAAATGCATTAAACATAAGACAAATAAATCAAGGGTTGCTGTTTCACAACTCTTGGGAAAGGTCTTCTGTGTCTTTTTTTATAATATTTATTCATAAAGATACAGCATTTACAAGCAAGAGGTCAAAATGGGCAAATTTCCCAAATCACCCCAGACAAACAGAACACCTGTGCATGCATTATGGAAACACATGCAATTTGTTAGGCTGAAAAATTCACAACCATTTAGTCATTCTGAGGGTATTAGCTGATTAGAATGCTTTGCCCTCCATGAATCTAAGTAGAATTAACCATAAAATCGCATTCCTCTTTTAGACATATGAAAACGAGCCCCAGCATGGAAGCCTGGCTTTGTTTAGAAAAGCAACAATGGTCTTAACAAAAGCCTCAGTGAAACAGTGCAAGTGAATGAGACCGAGGAGGCTTCTGCCCTTAAAAATTTTGTTTCTTGAGGCTGTCAGAGCTCACAAGTCTTTTTCCAGGACAAAGTAGTACATTAGGTGGCCACATCTAACTGGACAAAAATTTGTCCACCCTAAGAATTACTCAACTCTCAAATTCTAATGGCTCCTACCTGAGGTCCTTGTTTTATTTTTACTGTGTTTCTGAACACACATGGAATTTTCTACCCAGTGTAATTGTCAACAGCTGTAGGGCCCAACTCCATCTACAGCTACTACCCTTGTACCCTTTGCCATTAAATGACAGTAACATTAATGTTCACAAATGAATGGGGGGAAGTTATAGGAGAGGAGGGGGGGAGGGTTTAAGGGTGTGATAAAATACAGATAAGAGATAAAGCAATCAACTGGCTCCCCTTTTCAGGTTCAAAGAATCTAAGAAAATAAAGTCCATCATCCTCAGAGTCAGTGAGAAAGTATTTCTGAAAGAGGCCTTGGTAGAACATCAATCAAGTCAAAGGGATTTCCTCCATTCCAATCCCAGAGGTAGGGGTGCCCCATTTCCTTATCAAGGCCTACGCCTCTCCATGCCATTTTGGTCCCACACTGTCCCAACTCTCCAGCAAACTGTTCCCTGCTATCTTTCTCAGCATCTCTCCTACCTTCACTCACTCCCTATAAGTTCTTCTCTGCTCTCAACAATTAGTCTACCTCCTCCCCACTCTTAAAAAACCTTCCCTCAATCCAACCGGTCCCACACTAGCTCTCATAGAGCACTCTTTCCCTTCTCAGCTGTCTGCACGCTTCTAAATCTTGTGCAGTCTGACTTCTGATCTCACCATTCAAATGAAACTGCTCTTTCCAAAGTTACCAATGACCTCTTAATTGCCAAATCGAATGACCTTTTCTCAATCGTAATTCTTTTTGCCCTCTCTTGGGCATTTGAAACAGTTGATCACCTTTTCCTCTTGAATACTCTCTCCTCTCAGTTTCCTGATACTGTTCTATGCTGATTCTCCAGTCTTCCAACCATTCCTTCTCTGTGTCCTTTGTTGATTCTTTATCATATCATGCTTGCTAACCATGGGTATTGTACAGAACTCTGTCCTGGGCCTTCTTCCCTTTTCACTTTATTGATCTCATCAGATCCCATGACTTCTACTATTATCTCTACATAGATGTCTCCCAGATCTGTAATTCCAATAATAGTCTCTCTCTCCACTGAGCTAGTCACTCAATTACCAAAACCCTCTCTTGGCCATCTCAAACTAGATGTTCTATAGGCACCTCAAACTTAACTTGTCCAAAACAGAACTCATTATCTTCTTTCCACCTCTCCCACTCCCCCCCAAAAATACACTATCCTCTTCCTAACTTCCCTTATTACTATACTGTAATCCTTCAAGGCTTATAATTTTGGCGTCAATCTTTTTTTAAAAAGCAGTTTTAATTGATGTTTCCCGTTTATTACATCATCATAGTTATCTCTAGTATCTATCCTCTTCTTACCCCTCCCAGACAGCCTGCTCATGTAACATACAGTTTTAAAGACAAAAAAAGAAGAAAAAATTTGGTTCAAATGATTAAGACATTGAAAAAAGCCCAAAATGTGTCATGTGAGATACCGGTGAATGTTCCCCCTTCAGGAAGAGGTGGTTTGGGGGCATTCTCTCACATGACTGGCTCAGGATCACACAGCTAGGACTCATCTCAGGCTCTATTTAAATTCTTGACTCCAGTGCTCTATCCACTGCACTACCCATCGTGCCACCCAGCTGCCCCTATGCTTGATCTTTATCATTTTGTCACATTCACTTTTGGGTCTTTTGCGTGTGGTTGTTCTTTCAATTTACATTGCAGGAAATATTGTGTATACTGTTTCTTGGTGCCAGTCTTGACTCTTCATTCTCACTCATCCCATCTATCCAATCTGATTCTACCTTCACAACAACTCTGGTACACACACCTCCTTCTCCTCACTGACAAAGACACGACCTTGTTTAGGTCCTCATCCTCTCTCATCTAGACCACTATGAGAGTCTAACTGGCCTCCTTGTCTCAAGACTGTCTACCCCAATCCATCCTCCACTTAGATGTCAAAGTGATTTTTCTAAAGCATAGCTCTGATCATGTCACTCTCACCCCTGTTCAATGAGCTCCAGTGGCTCCCTATTGCCTCCAGGATCAAATATAAAGTCCTCTGCATAACTCGGCCCATTCCTACCTTCCTGAGTTTTTTATACTTTATTCCTCTCCATGAATTCTATGATCCAGCCATATGGCTTACTAGTTGTTGATTAATGCTCACTGACTGACTGGCCAACTCAAGTGTCGCTTTCTGCAGGCCCATCCTGAGCCCCCGAAGCTTATTTTCTCTCTCAGATTACTTACCCTCTAGTCTTACACATCTTCTGTGTTTCTAGTTATTTATGTGTTGTCTCTCCCATCAGAATGGGAGCTCCTCAAGAGAGGGGCAGTGTTTGCACCTTTATTTGTATAGCCACCACTTCATTCAGTGCTTGGTACATAGTAAGTACTTAATCAATACTTGTTGACTGAGAGGGTTGGGAAGTGAGGAGCTGAAGAAGAGGACTGCTTTGAGACATTTCCCCACACTACTATCCCTGCATAAAGCTGGGCTCTCCCTCTCAAAAAAGACAGACTCTCTTCTTTGCCTTGTGATATATCTACATTTGGGAGAAAACTTTCACCACCCCACTTTGTTTTGAAGAAAAAGGCCTGCACAGCAGAGGACAGATCCTGAAGCTGTGTGATTAATAATCATCTTTTTCCCAAACCATTTTGTTCATCAGAATAAATTTTATTATTGGCCTGCTACTGCCACTGGAGAAAGATTTCAGTCTGACATTCCTAAACTACTAGGGATGAATACTGCACATAACTGACAGGAAAAAGTTTCTTGGTTTCCGTTAAAGTAATAAATTAACTGGGACTTAGTGTGGTAGCAAGGTTGCCCCCTCCTAGTCATCAAGCTAGGCAAAAAGGCACTGAATCATTTTAAATAAAAATCACACAATACAATTTATCTGAAATGGCACTACAGGGAAGAGATGGCTATAGTTAACAGACAGCAAGTACAGCAGAAAGAAAATGCTTTCAGTGGAGCAGGACCTATGACTCCTCTCTAGCCAGGATAGGAAAAAAGAACAAGAAAGCCAAAACATCAAAGCAGTTTAAATGCCAGGAAGAATTTTTGCAGTTCCTTACAGAAACAGGGACAATAAAGAAAGTAGGAGTATTAGGTGAACACAGCCCTGTCCTTCCCATCAGTTTAAAGCTAGGATGAAAGGAAAGAGCCAACAGTGGCACATTCTAGGACTGCTAGTTAGGAACAAAGTTCTTCAGGCCTTGTCTGGTGGTCTTTGAGAATGCCAAAGCATATGGCCATACCATAACTGGCCAGCTGACCAATCCAGTTCATATGAGGCTAGGGTTGGAATGCAAGTGAAGCCAGCTGGAAGAACATGAAGGGAGAAAATATAGCAATCTGGCTGGTTTATGGACTATTATGTACCCCGTGTCACAAGAGCACCCAGGGACCACAAACTAGATGGGCATGGAGAGAGGAGGGAACTGTGAAAGGGATGGCACATTTTATGATATAAAAATAGGGCTCACTGTCCCAGTCCCATACATCATGCTCATTCTCCTGCCATGCCAAAACCCCATCTGCACTCTTACATAATCTACACCCAAGTGTAGGCGCTTTGGGAGCAGAGGAAATCAGGCCAAGTTCAGGGAAAACAAATACGTGCCTGCATTTGGATACCTACTCAGCCAGCCTGTCCCATTGAAAAGCTGCTCAGAAATCACTGCTCAGGACCAAGCTATTTCAATTACTGTCCCAATGAGTGCACTGGCTTTAATGAGACCAACTGCTGCAAATTAAGCTGAACTCAGGATTTCTCTAATTGGCAGTTTCATCCTTTTCAAGTTCTCATTTCTTATTTTTGAAAATCAACATGACTGTCTGCTTAGAGTAGGAAAAACACCACCCACCCTCAACAGGCCACTAAGAACACACTAACTAGTCACCTGCTTGTCTTTTATATAACAAATAATGTGGGTAGCATAAGCATCTCTGTTTCTGCTTAGAGACTCTAGGCCCTCCTAATTCCTCCCAGCTGCTGAACTGTTGTTCTCAAATAGACTAGGCTCTTCTGAAGGAGCTCCCCTGTCCACTCTCACACCCAGCCAGTAACAGAAAGCAATCAAAAGTCATGGTATTCCTTACCTGTTCCTCAGATAGCTGGGATATATGATTCACTGCAGCATAGGATTCAATCTTGGGGTTAAAGTGGTTGATGATAGCTCTGAAACAAAGAATTGACATTAATAAAGTACTAGGGGCCAGGAGAAGAGGCAGTAAGTCAACATTTTGAATTTAATGCTCCTGGAGAAAACAGGGTGTGTATGTGATGAGGTGTTTCCACATGCAAGGAGGGACACACCAAAGAAACAAGAATAGATCTTCAATAAACTTCTAATCTACTATAGGGAAGAGCTGCTGTACTTCTTAATCCCCAAGTTTATTGTATTGGCAGGGCTCAACAGATCTGCTGCTCAGACGCCTATGGGATTCTCTCAGACCAGTTTAGGAGATGGTAACCTCATCATCCTTAGTAACTGTGATGGAGAAGCTAGTGGTACATCTGTCCTTCAAACTATCCTGTGATTGATTCAGGCCTCTGCAGTTCATTATGTTCTTCAGAGAGGCTGAAAGATGTCTTGATGTACAAAAACTTGGGCAGAGAGCAAAAGTTCTCAAATTCCAAACAAAATTCCTCTACTTTCATCCCACAAAGAATACATGTTATGCTGCTGCCTCTCCAGGACTTCTATTTGGAAAGTCCAAGTACCATTCCGGTAGCCTCCCTGCTCAAGAGATACCAGAAATGAAGCACATGGACCAGAGGGAAAGGAATTTCACTCTCCTATATAAGGAGTTTCTGAAGAAGCACAGAGACTCCCCCTCTCCCCATTTAATAGTACTTTTTCCCCCAATTACATGTAAAGATAGTTTTCAACATCCACTTTTATAAGATTTTGAGTTCCAAATTTTTCTCCCTCCCTCCCCAAGACAGAATGCAATCCAATGTAGGTTATACACACAATCATAATAATCATATTTCTGCATTAGTCACGTTGTGAAAGAAAAATCAGAACAAAAGAGAAAAACCACAAGAAAGAAAAAAAAGTGAAAATAGTATGCTTCGATCTGCATTCAGATGCCATAGTTCTTTTCTCTGGATGTGGATAGCATTTTCCATCATGAGTCTTTTGGAATTGTTTTGGATCATTGTATTGCTGAGAAGAGCTAAGTCTATCATGGTTGATCATCCCACCACATTACTGGAAGAACAGAGATTTTCGAAGGCTTCCCCCTTTCAAATTCTTTGTGCTCCCAAATACCTGACTTATTATTGAAAAGGACAACTGAATAGACAGAAGCCAGAAAGGTATAAAGGTCAGCCTCTGGCAAAACAGTGGAGGCAAAAGTTTTTATCTAACACATTTTCTTTCTGCATCTTCATCCCATAGTCTGATTTTCTCCTTTCCTGAAAGATCATTTGAGGTTGCTAAAGCACAAGGGTCTTCTTCTCCCTCCCCTTTCAGACAAATGACAACCATAAAAACAGGCCAGAGTTGGGCTGCTCCTTGGCCAGGTTTGGAACAAAGGATTAATGTAGAAGGAAAGGCAACAGTCTGTTTGGACTTTCTGGACCTTTTTGAAGGGGCAAAAATGAAGTTTATCAAAGAGAAACTTTTTTTTTTTAAGTAGCCTATGTCTGGATGGAGGACAAAGACATAGAATATAACCAGAAAGAATTTTGGGGCTGATATCTGGGCAGGCATCATGGTCTGGGCACTTAGGAGGAAACAGATTTTTTATTTCCATGTAGACTTACTATACTGAGGCTGGTGATCTAATTTCAGCCTTCAGGTATCATCAACAAGTCTAGTCATTGTTTTTTCTTACTTAAGTATATCTTGAGGGCAAGGAAGGGGAGGGAGGAAGAAAAGAAGGGAAATGAAGTTGGAGAAAAATTTAATGCCTCTAGAGCAAAACTGGTAATTGATAAGAGATGGTATTCAGTGGCCACACTTCCAACCACAATGAAGGAAAGATGGAAAAAGAGGAGGCATGAAGAGGATGAGGAAGATGTAAGAAGAGATTCATGCTTCAGCTGTAAGTTAAAAACTAAATGAATTCTGAGTTTCCTAAGCCCTAAGAGTCTGACAACTCTGAAAACTCTCCCTGGATATCTTGAGCATTTCAGACTCAATTTGTTCAAAATAGAATATATTATACTTCCCTAAAGTCCACCCTTCTGCAAACTTCCTCCCCCAGTTCTGTTGAGGACATCACTATCCGTGTCTCCAGTCACTCAAGTCTGCAACCCTGTTGTCATCCTTGGTCCTCATTCTCAGTTAACTCAAATTTTTCAATTTCTTTCTCTACATCTCTCATGTATCTTCCCTTTTATCCATTCAAAGTTATCACCCTAATTCAGGGATTCAGCGAGTGGTCTAGATTACTGCAGTGGCCTTATTGTTTGCCTTGCTTTAAGTCTCTCTCCACTCTTTTCTGATAAATTCATTCACCATTCAGCTATCAAAGCAGCTTTCCTAAAGTGCAGGTCTGGCTATGTTACTTCTGTACTCAATAAACTCCAATGGCTCTAGAGTTATTACTTCTAGGATCTAATATAAACTCATCTGGCATGTAAAGTTCTTCACAATCTGCTCCCCTCCTACCTTGTCATTTTTCTTACATTCTTACTATTCTCCTTGGTCCAACCACACTGGTCAACTTGTTGTTCTTCGGACATAACACTATATCCCAACTTAGTGCCTTTGCATTAGCTGCCCCCATGACATGGAACCCTATTCCACCTCACCTCACCCTCTCAGAATCCCTAGCTTCTTTCAACACTCAGCTTGAATACCACCTTATTCAAGAGGCCTTTCCCAGACCCACTTTACTAGTGCCTTTCTTTTTTTAAATTAATTTTATTTATTTTCAGTGTTCCACAATTGCTACCATATAGATTTCTTTTTCCCTCCCCCCTACCTGCCCCCTCCCTCCCTGAGACAGCATACAATTTTACATAGGTTCTACACATACATTCCTATTAAATACATTTTCACCACAGTCGTGCTGCAAAGAAGAATTGAAATGAATGGGAGAAATCATATAACAAACCAAAACGTAATACAAAAGAAAATGATCTGCTACATTCTAGAATGGAATTCCATAGTTCTTTCTCTGGATGTGGAAGGCATTTTGCCTTAAAATACCATTGGGAATTTCTTTTCTAAGCACTTGCATTGCAATGAAGTTCCAAGTTTACCAGAAAAAACTCTTGCATACTGTGGTCATTGCTGTGCACAAAGTTCTCCTGGTTCTGCTCCTTTTACTCAGCATCAGATCATATAAGTCTTTCCAGGCTTCTCTGAAGTCTTCCTGTTCATTATTTCTTATAACGCAATGGTATTACATTACATTCACATACCATAACTTATTCAGTCATTCCCCAATTGATGGACATCCCCTTGATTTCCAGTTCTTGGCCACCACAAAGAGAGCTGCTATAAATATTTTTGTACATGTGGGACCCTTTCCCATTTTTATGATCTCTTGGGTATACAGTCCTAGAAGTGATATTACTGGGTCAAAGGGTATGCACATTTTTGTAGCACTTTGGGCATAGTTCCAAAATGCTCTCCAGAATGATTGGATCAGCTCACAACTCCACCAACAATGAATTAGTGTTCCAACTTTCCCACATCTTCTCCAACATTTATCATTTTCCTGTTTTGTCATGTTAACTGTGGTACCTCAGAGTTGTTTTGATTTGCATTTCTCTAATCCATAGTGATTTAGAACATTTTTTCATATGACTATAGAGAGCTTTAATTTCTTCCTCTGAAAACTGCCTGTTCATATCCTTTGACCATTTATCAGTTGGGGAATGACTTGTATTTCTGTATGTTTGACTCAGTTCTTTATATATTTTAGAAATCATACTAGTGCCTTTCTAAGGTTACCTTGCATCTTTTCTGTATGCATCTTTTATATTAGCATATATGTATATGTTATCTTCTGCCAATAGAACATAATAAGCTCATTGAGGACAGGAGGTATTTTTCTTTGTATCTTCAGGGTTTAGCATAATGCCTGGCAAATACCAAGCAATAAATAAATGCTTATTGATTGATTGAACCTCCACACAACTGCCAAATTCTAAAACACAAATGTGATCATGTCACAGTCTCCCTCAAAAATCTTCAATGACTCTCTATTCCCTATTAGATAATATAAAAAATCTTGAGCCTGGCAATTAAAGCTCTCCATAACTTGGATATCACTTATCTTTCCAGTCTTATTTCAAATGATTCCTCTTCACAAATTCTGCTTTCTTGTCAGACTGGCCTGCTAGCTGTTCCCTATACTTAACCTTCCATCTCCCCCTTAATGCTTTTGCCCAGGTGGCTATTCACATCTGGGCATTCCCCTTCCTTTCGCTCCTCTGTTTCCCTGCAGACATGTCAGGTGCCACCCCCACCATGAGACCTTTCCCAATCCTGCTGGTTGTTAATACTTTCTACCTCTTGAACATTACTGTATTTTGTATATACTTTATATTTGTTTGTTTGTATGCTTCTTGTATGTCCTTTTCCCCTTTCCCATAAAAGAGAATGTACGTTATTTGAAGACAAAGACAGTTTTGTTCTTTGTCTTGTAGACCCAGTATATAGCACAGTGCCTTGCACATGGTATATACTTAATAAAAGTTTATGAAGTTGAATTAAATTTGTTGAAAGATAAAAAGTGGAGAAGAGGGAAGAAGAAGAGAAAGAAGAGGAAAAAATTATCTCCATGAATTCAATAGTGCCTATTTAGGTTTTGCCGCCTAGAATGAGTCCAAATGATATTCATGAGTCCTTGGTATTTCAGTCAGTCAATCAACATTTATGATAGGGCAGTTAGCAATATTTATTACTGGAGACACAAATAAAGACAAAGGACAGTTCCTCTCCACAAGAAGCTCATAGCCTGATGGGAGAAGACAACATGCAATTATGTATAAACAAGTTATATAAAAGATAATGAATGAAGGGGGCAATCAGGAAAGGCTTCCTGTAGAAGATGGGATTTTACCTAGGACTTGAAGTCAGGAAAGTCAGGAGGGAGTGATGAGGAGGGAGAGTATTCCAGGCATGGAGGTCAGTGAATGAAAGTGCCCAGAATGGGAAGATGGACTGTCTTCTTTGAGGAGCAGAATGGAGACCAATGTTACTAAATCAAAGAATATATATGAGGGTGGAAAGGTGGAAGGTAGAGGCAGGTGAGGAAGGACTTTGAATATCAGAGAACTTTATATTTGATCCTGGAGGTGATAGAGAACCAAAGAATTTTTTGGGTCAGGAGTGAGATAACATGGCTTTAAGAAGATTATTTTGACAGTTGTGGGGAACACACTAGAGTGGGAGAGTTTTGTGGCAGGCAAATCAATCAGCAGGCTATTATAAAAGTTCAGGGATGAGGTGATAAGGACCTATATTAGGGTAGTGTCAGAGGAGGGAAGGGGGTAAACAAAAGATGGTAGGAAGATAAAAGTGACAGGCCTTGACCAAAGTATGGATATATGAGGTGAGATTAAGGAATCAAAGAGGACACTTAGGTTGCAAACCTAGATGTTAGGGCAGGTTTATGGGGAAAGATGAGTTTAGTTTTGGACATGCTGAGTTTAAGACGTCTAAGGAACATCAGGTTTGAGATTTCCAAGAGCAGCTGGAGAATGGAGTTTAGAGGTCAGATAAGTAGATTTGAAGGTCATCAGCATAAAAGATGATAATTTAATCCATGGGAATTGATGAGATCACCAAGTGAAATAATATAAAGTGAATATAAAATAAAGCAAAAAGAGAAGAAAGCCTAACTGTAGCACATAACCATGTAAGAAACCCACCATCAACCAGCATGACTTGGATGGAGATCTGGTAAAGAAGCCTGAGGAAAAGCATTCAGACAAGGAGGAGAGCCAGGAGGGAATGGTGCCCTAAAATCTTAGAGAGTTGTCAGGATAGGAGAGTGACTGACAGTGTCAAAAGCTGCAGGAAGATTGACTTGGCAGTTAAGAGATAATTAAGGGAACTTCCCTAAAACTTGTGTGCTTTACAAGCACTAATGTCAGGAGGAATAGCAACTCTTTGAGAGTGGAGACTATGATACTTGCATGCACATAAGCAGGAAAAATCTCAGCTTTGCTGACCAGTCAACAAGGAGTTTAATTTTACATTGAGCACATGATGCCTTCATATGACATGGAAGAGGCATTGAGTTGGTGAAATTTTGACAGCCAGACTTCAGAAGGAGCTTAGAAGGCTGCTCAGTCTATGTTCAATGACAAGGAAAGGAAGGCTATCTCAATCTCCCTGTTCCTACTGATTCTCAGGGCAAGGCTGGGGCTACCCACTTAGCCACAGGTAACTACTTAGGTGTAGGAAGTAGATTTAAAAGAATGTGATCAATAATGGAGTAGGAGAGAACAGAGGAGAAAGGGAGAATGAAACAAGAAACTCAATGGGACAAGATAACAAATTCTAATCAAAGCCCCACCCTCTCAGAAGTCAAGAGTTTCAAAGTCTAGCCTCATGGGCAGGTCCAACCCTGAAGCATTCATTTGCCCATGGCATAGAAGGAGTAAGAGAAGGGTCTGTTCCCAGAGACAAAAGAGAATTCAGAAGTTGGTTTTCTCCAACAAAGAAGACTGTCACTGAAATCAGAAAAGCCTGCTAAACTTCTCATGCAACAAAAACCACAGGAAGGCTCTTGGAATTTTTCTATTTGATACTGTATTTCTACATGTAAGGCAGACAGGATGGAGGGAAGGCTGGAGAACAAAGCTGAGTCCTAGCATTGGGTCTCCTGGAACAACATCAAGACACAGAGAAATGAATAAACCCAACTGTTTTTCAAGCGTAATCAATAGAGGAGGAACCTGGACCATTCTTCAACATAGCCTCTAAACTCTGACAACTGAAATTTTTTGAAATTAAACTAAACTGAAGATAAGGACCACTTATACAAAATGAAGCAAAATGAAGCAGACAGATGGAACTGCAAGACTGAGCCTCAAATTGGCTGGGGATTTCTCAGTCCATTTTTACCTTGCTCTCTCTGACTCATTCTTCCAAAAAGACAACTCTCCTTTCCATGGAGCTGGGGGGAGGATGAACAAGATATATTTTCAATATTCATATTACCCAAGATGTATACTGAAAAGTTGCTTTAAAAATATATAGGTAGCTATAACTTAGAGGAAATTGATTTTCTTCCTAAAATTCACTTATGAATTCAAAAAGTAAAAAAAGAAAAGAGAAGAGAGGAAGAGGAACAGGGAGAGGAAAGGCTTTGAAGGGTCTCAGCAGTGTCTTTCAGCCAAGAGTCCACAAGTTTTATCTTGACATAGTAACAGAAATGCTAACTATGGCAATAAAGTGAAAAAAATGAAACTGAGGAAATAGCTTGGCAAAGAGGAAGCAAAATAATTTCTATTTGCAGATGATGTGATATTTTACTTAGAAAACCTCCAAGAATTAACAAAATATTCATCAAGAATTAACTGCTTCAGTAAGAAGCAGGATACGAAATAAATCCAAAAGATCATTAGCATTTCTGCACAGAACTAAGAACATAGAACTAAGATCTAAGAACAACCAAGAAGAAAAAAAACAGAATAAGGAATACCATTTAAAACAACAATGAAATTCATTAGATATCCTTGGAATTAACCTGCCAAGAAAGAGATGGGACTTAAATAAACTTAAAAATCTTATATGAAAACAAGGCTTTTATAAATAAAAGAAAATATCTCATAGAAATAAAGGAAAGCCTAAATAAAAAGGATAATCAGTGTCCAAGGCTAGCTGCACAATATAATAAAAATGACATTATAAGTCAAATTAATCTACAGATTAATGGTATACCAAATTACCACTGATAGACTAAGAGAAAATAACAACAAAATTCATACATAGGGAGAAAGGTGAAAAATGTATGGCAAACATTCTTCAATTGGTAAATGGTCAAAGAATATGAATGGCAGTTTTCAGGAGAAATCAAAGCTATCTATAATCATATGAAAAAAATGCTCCAAATTGCTACTAATTAGAGAAATGAAAATTAAAACAACTCTGAGGTATTACCTTTTACCTATCAGATTGACTAACATGACAGAAAAGAAAAATGACAAATGCTGGAGGGAATGTGGAAAAATTGAGTCATAAATGCACTGTTGGTGGACTTGTGAACTGGTCTATTATGGAGAATTTTTTGGAACTATGCCCAAAGGGTTTTCAAAATGTAAATATCCTTTGATCCAGCAACACTGCTACTAGATCTGTATCCCAAATAAAAAAGGAAAAGGACCTATATGTGCAAAAATATTTAAAGCAACTCTTTTTGTGGTGGCAAAGAATTAGAAATTGAAGGGATGTCCATCAACTGGGACATAGATGAAAAAGCTGTGGTATAGGACTGCAATGGAATACAACTATATTCTATAAGACATGATGATGAGGCAACCAAGACTAGGAAGAAAGCAGAAAGAATTTTTACAGCTGGTATCTCTGATAAAGGCCTCTTTTCTAAAATATATAGAGAATTGAGTTAAATTTACAAGAATACAAGTCATTCCCCCAAGTCAAAGGATATAAACAGGTAGTTTTCACAGAAAGAAATTAAAGTTATCTATAGTCATATGAAAAAATGCTCTAAATCACTATGGATTAGAGAAATGCAAATCAAAACAACTCTGAGGTACTACAGTTGACTAACATGACAAAACAGGAAAATGATCAATGTTGGAGAAGATGTGGGAAAGTTGGAACACTAATTCATTATTGGTGGAACTGTGAGCTGATCCAACCATTCTGGAGAGCATTTTGGAACTATGCCCAAAGTGCTATAAAAATGTGCATACCCTTTGACCCAGCAATACCACTTCTAGAATGTATCCCAAAGAGATCATAAAAATGGGAAAAGGACCCACATGTACAAAAATATTTATAGCACCTCTTTTTGTGGTGGCCAAGAACTGGAAATTGAGGGGATGCCCACCAATTGGGGAATGGCTGAAAAAGTTGTGGTATATGAATGTAATGGAACACTATTGTGCTATAAGAAATGATGAGCAGGCAGACTTCAAAAAAACCTTGAAAGACTTATATGAACTGATGCTAAGTGAAGTGAGCAGAACCAGGAGAACACTACACAGCAGCAGCCACATCGTGCAATGACTGACTTTGATAGATTTAGCCCTTCTCAGCAATGCAAGGGTCTAAGACAACTCCGAAAGACTCATGACGGAAAATGCCATCCCCATCCAGAAAAAGAACTATGGAGTCTGAATGCAGAGTGAAGCTATTTTCTTTTTCTGTTTTGTTCTGTTTTTTTTTATTTCTCATGGTATCTTCCATTCATTCTAATTCTTCTCTACAATATTACTAATGTGAAAATATGTTTAACAGGAATGTTTACGTAGAGCCTATATCAGACTGCATGATGCCTTCAGAAGAAGGGAAAGGGAGAAAGTTAAAACTTATGGAAGTGAATGTTGAAAACTAAAAGTAAATTAACTTACAAAAAAAAAGAAATGATGAGAGGGATGGTTTCAGAAAAACCTGGGAAGATCCCATATGAATTGAAGCAAAATGAAGTAAGCACAACCGGGAGATCACTGTACACAGTAACAACAATATTTTAACTATGATCAATTGTAAAAGACTTAGTTACTCTGATGAATATAATGACTCAAGACAATTAAGCTATCCATCTCCAGAGAAAGAACTGATGAACTCTGAGTGCAAACTTATAAGAAGTGTAATTTCTCCATTTTCTTTATTTTTCTTGCTTTTTTTGGGAAATATGGCTAATATAGAAATATGTCTTGCATGCTTTCACATGCATTATTGATCATACTGCTTGCTTCTCAATGCGGGAAAGGTAGGGGTGGGAGGGAGGGAGAGAATTTAGAACTCAAATATTTAAAAATAGAATATTAAAAATAAATCATAATTTTAAAAAGACTGGCAAATATTAGGAAAAAATTATATTGAATCTGTATTAATCTGGCATTTCTAATATGATCTGAAAGCAATAATTGAAGAAATTACCTGGAAATGGATAAAAATATGTTTATCAGGGAAAGTGACTAGATAAGCAAGGTTTAGAAGGAAATAAATGAAAGCTAACCTCTGATAAACTCAAGGGTACAAAGACAAAATGACTTCTATGATTTTATAATCCTATTAGGAAAGAACTCTATTCTATAAAAACTGCTGGGAAAACTAGATATCATTTTGGCAGAAAATGAGTTTAAGTTATCATCATACACCATTTACCATAATAAATCCCAAAACATAATAAATTTAAAAAGATAAACCACTAAAAAGCTAGAGAAAATGGAAAGCACATCTCTTACACTGTGGATATGTAACAAATTTGTAACCAACTGTGAATATTATAAAAAACAAACTACCATTTTAAATATATAAAAATACAAAGCTTTTGAACAAGAAATAAATGCAACTTGAATAAAAAGATATGAACTATACATTTTTTTTTGCACAAAATATCTAAAAGCTACAGGGAATTGCTATGAATTTATAAAAATAATAGCCACATAATCTGGTAGAAAAGATAACTCAGATGTGAACTAGTTTTCTCTCCCAAAGAAGACCGTTACCAAAAACAGAAAAGCCTGCTAAACTCTCAAGCTGCCACGCCAAAGAAACGGAGGAAGGTAAGTGATTAAAGGATTACGATCAGAAAGTTCTCCAAAGAGGTGCAAACCAATAATGACCAATACAAAATTAAAACTGTACCCTGGAAATGGTACACAGGCCATTAATAGAAATATTCAGTTACTGGCATGCAAAAAAGCAAGCACACCAATTACCTGTTACATCCATTTTGGAAAACGAGCTTGAATTCTTGAATTACACAAGAAATTACAAAATGGTTCATACATTTTGACTTAATGGTTCCATTATTGGTTTTCTACGCTAAGGAGGTTATTGGGAAAAAAAAAAAAGAAAAGACCTACATGTAGGAAAATAATGAGAACAGCATTTTCTAGAATAGTTAAAAAATGTGTGCCCAATGATTGGAGAACAAGTGAACAAACTGGTATATGCTGTAATATAATGATATAAAGAATTTAAAGAAATAAGACTTGTATGAAATGGGTAAAAAGCAAAAGAAAAAGATCAATAGATACAATTTCTACAGTTATGTAGAAGAAGTCAACTTTAAAGAACAGGAAAAAAAAATCAGATCAAAAACACAGGACAGGGAATGTGGGAAGAAGGCAGCATGTTAAGGGACCTAAAAAGGATTTCGTAACTTTTTTGTGTCATGAACTCCTTTAGTAGTCTGGTGAAGCTTAAGGACCTTTCCTCAGAATGTTTTTAAATGCATAAAATAAAATACATAGGATTACAAAGGAAGTCAATTATACTGAAAGTTTTAAAATATTTTTAAAAATAAATCACAGATTTCAGTTTAAGAACCCCTGACCTGAGTTTTAGGATCCTAGATTTAAAAAAAAAAAAAAACTTTGAAAAAGCTCTAAAAAATGGATCAAAAGGAACAATAACAAAGAAAATCAAAGAAAAACAGCTATAACATTTGCCACGTAAGTGAGGACTACACAAAAAAATGACAGAATCCTGTAGAAGTTCTGAGTTCAGATAAGCTAGGATAAATGAAATCAAAATACGTAAGCAATTTGTTTATACAGGAGACAGAGCTAGAAAGGAGCCTAAAATGGGGCTTATGTAGTACATCCTATGACACAGCAGAAGACACAGAAGGAGAAAAGGGCAGCATCTGGGAAGCAAAGCACCTTGAATCTTGTAGGAGGCCTGCAAGTAGCAAAATTAATTGTTGTATGTATAACGCTTACCAGGGTCATAGCAAAGGACAGAACCAGAACTAGTTTTAAGACTATGCAAGAATGAGACAAAGAAGCAGTCAAAACCAATACCCAAGTCAAGCCACCAAGGACCTGAGCCAAAACCCAGTAATTCCTGTAGAGGGGGCCTCATTTTAGTCAATGCATCCAGGATCAAGCGTGGCATGTTATATCACTCAAGAGTATGAGAGGAACAGAGTCCGGCTCAAGCACCAAACATAAATCCAAAAATCAAGGCCGGAGAAATGAGGAAACAAAATAAAATGCCAAACACAATGGAAAAATATTAAGGACTGAAAGAACTCTACCCAGTAAATTCTGAAGAAGAGAGTCATTGTAAATGAAGTCTAAGTAAAGCCTCAGAGAAAAGAAAGTCCTGGGCACAAAGACTACCAAAGAATCTGAAAGAAATTAAATAAGAGAGAGAAACTGAAAGTGAAAAGGATATGACAGCTACACAGGAAAGAGTCACAAAGAGAAGCTTAGAACAAGGGAGAGAAAATCTCACCCAAGAATTGAAACATCTGTAAATTAGAACAGAACAAACAGAAAGTAATGAAACCATGAGATAACAGGAAATATTAAAATAATATCATTAGATTATTTTTAAAAAATCTAAGGAAGTTAAGGTATATACTATCAAAACAACTAGCCTGGAAAACAGGTTAAGTAGAGAAAATCTAAGAGTTACTGAAGTACCTAAAAATCATGATTAAAAAAAAGTCAATCTTTTACAAGAAATTATAACAAAAACTATTTAATCTACAAAGTAAAATGAAAACAGAAAAATTCTCCTGGATACCTCATGAAAGAAAACTCCCAATTAACAGGATCATAGCTAAAATCCAGAGCTCCTGGGCCAAAGAAGAAATACTATAAATACCAAAAAGGAAAGAATTCATATACCAAGGTACCACAGTCAGCATTACACAAGACATGGCAGCTTCCATTTTATAGGAGAGGAGAGTTGGAAGTATGAAATTCCAAAAGTCAATAGATAAAGGCTTATAATCATGAATAAACTATTGAGCAAAACCAAGTATAACTACAGGGGGGAAATGGACTTTTTTTTGAGTACCATTTTTTAAAATTATTTTTTGTGTTCTACAATCACTTCCTTAAAATTAAGATTTTATCCCCCCCCACCTTTCCCCTAGTACCCCCCTCCCTCCCCACAACAGCATACAATTCTGCATAGGTTCTACATATAATTTCCTATTGAGTACATTTTCACAATAGTCATGCTATGTAGTCGAACTAAAATAAATGGAAGAAATCATATAACAAATCAAAACATAATACACTAAAACCCACACACATACAAACATGATCTGCTACATTCTGCGAATGACTTCCATATTTCTTTCTCTGAGTGTGGAAGACATTTTGCCTTAGAATACCACCACTGGAATTTTTTTTTTAATAAGTTCTTGCAGGAAATGGACTTTTAATAAAATAGAGGACTTCCATGCATTCCTGATGAAAAATTCAGAAATTCAAATTAATGTCTCAAGAGAATTACAGGAGGGTGAAAATATCTGATCATTTGGAAGGTGATATATAATGAAGAACTGTTTACATTCTAATGAGTAAGAAGAAACAAGTGTCCTCTTAAAACACTAATGTCTTCAGGAATCAGAGAAAAAAATTAAATAAGACAGGCAGAATGTTAATGTTCTGTTCTGTTTGGTTGGTCTTCAAAGAAGGAGATGAGAGGCAAAGGGAAATGTATCAGGGGAAAGAAGGGGGAAGAAATTTACTAGTTTCTTCATAAGATGCATAAGATGAAGAGTGAATAAATATGGAGAAGGGGTAGGGAGGTGGGCATTCTATGAAACTCACTTACATTTTTAAAAATATTAAATTTAAATACCCCTTTAGGGAGCTGGTATATATATATATATATATATATATACATATATATATACACACATGTTATTATATATATGGCAGAACACAAAGAGAGTACAAAAAGAGAGTATGAAACCATGAATCTTTATTTTGCACCCTTTGGGTTTTTTTTAAAAGTACATAATAAATTCCACACATCACTTTTAAAACTGTCTTGCTTGTCCGTTTTCTTCTGAACTTCCTTCTCTTATTGCATTTTTTATGTACTCTTTTTTTTTAATTCAACTTTATTTTCAGTTCCATATTATCTTTCTCCTCCTTCCCCCTTCTCCATCCACTGAGAACCTATGATAAATATGTATAGTCATGCAAAATAAATTCTTACCTTAGACCTGTCTCAAAAATAAAAAAAAAACAGAGAACATATTCTTAAATATGCTGAGTCCAACAGTTATCTCTCAGGAGCTGGATAACATATTTCATCATAAGTCCTCTGGAACAGTAGTTGATCTTTATATTGAACAAAGTTGCTAAGTCTTCCAAAGTTGATTATGGCTATAATATTGCTGTTACTGTATAAACTGTTTTGCCACATTCTGCTCACTTCACTTAGCTTCAGTTCATATGTCTTCCCAGGTTTTTTCTGAAACCATTCTCTTAATTTCTTACAACACAATAGTATTTGATCACATTCATAAACAATAATTTGTTGAGTCATCCCTCAATTGATGGGCATTGTAAACTTACAATTCTTTAGCACCACAAAAATCACTCCTATAAACATATAGGTCCTTTCATTTTTCCTTTGATATCACTGAGGTATAAACCTAGTAGCATTATTTCTGGATAAGTGAGTATGAAGAATTTAAGAGCTTTTTGGGCATGGAATCCAAATTACTCTCCAGAATGGATTTGTTCACAACTCTACCAACAGTACGTTTGTGTACCTGTTTTTCCGTAGCCCCTTCGGTACTGGTATAATATTGAATAGTAACAGTAATGACAGACATCCTTGGTTCACTTCTGATCTTATTGGAATGGTTTCTAACCTATCCCACATCTACTGATACAATCATATGATTTGTTGGTTTTATTATGAATGGTCAATTATATTTGTAGCTTTCCTAATACTGAACTAGTCCTGAAATCTTGATATACATCTCATCTAATTGTGGTATATAATCTGTGATATATGCTGTAATCTTCTTGCTAGTATTTCATTTAAAATTTTTGCATCAATATTCACTAGGGAAATTGGTCTATAGTTTTACTTGCTTGTTTTTGTCTTCCGTTTTAACTCTCCCTGGTTTAGGTATCAAAGTCATATTTGTATCATAGAAAGACTTTGATAGAGCTCTACCTATTTTTTCAAACAGTTTACATAATATTGGGGTTATTCTTTAAATATCTAGTAGAATTTACTTGTAAATTCACCTGGTCTTGGGTTCTTTTCCTTAGGGTGCTCATTTATGACTCAATTTCTTTTTCTAAAATAGTGTTACTTAAGTATTCTATTTCCTCTTCTATTAATCTGAGCACTTTCTATTTTTATAAATATTCATCCATTTCATTAAGATTGTTAGTTTTATTGGCATATAGTTGGGCAAAATACCTTCTAATAATTGCTTTTATTTCATCTTCATTGATGATGCATTCATCTTTTCATTTTGACACCAGTAATTTGGCTTTCTTTTTTTAAAAAATCAAGTTAGCCAATGGTTTATCTATTTTGTTGGCTTTTTATAAACCCAGCTCCTATTTTTATTTATTCGTTCAATAAAAAAAAACTTTTAATTTGATAAATCTCTCCTTGATTTCTAGGATTTCTATTTTGGTATTTAATGGGGGGGCATAATTTGCTGGTTTTTTGGGGTTTTTTTATTGATCTGCTCATTCCTTTTTTTCATGATGAAAGTTTGGAGATATAAATTTTCCTGATTATCGCTTTTGCTGTACCCTACAAATTGTGTTATGTTTGTCTTTAACAAAATTATTGATTGCTTCTATAATTTGTTCTTTGATGAACCAATTCTTTAGGATTAAGATACTTAATTTCCAATTTTTTTCTTAAAAGATTTATTTAAAGAACTGGAGTGTATATAAGTAGAGCAAGAGCTTATGGTTTATAATAATAACTGACATATCTTATTTTGTAAAGCATTTTACATACATTAGGATGTATGTAAGTCTCACAACAACCTTCAGAAGTGGATCCTGCAGGTATTTTCCCATTCTACAGATAAGCAGAGGGTCAGAAAGAGTAAATGACCTGCCAATGTCATACAGTGTTGGAGGAGAGACCTAAGTCCATCTACTCTTTACTTCAAGTTCACTACTCTATCTACTATGTGTAAAACAGTGAGTGGGATTAGGGAGGAATTTTCAGAGTATAGTGGAAAAAGCACTAGATTTGCAGTCATAACCTCTAGATTTGAACCTCAACTCTCCTCCTAATACTGGTATGATCTCTGGCAAGTCATTTTATCTTCTAGACTTCAGCTTCCTCAGCTGTAAAATGAGAGGTTTGGATTATATGAGTTCTAAAGTGTTTTTCCATCCAATTAATTTTTAATCTATTTTTATTGAATTTAATTTCAAAGGCCTTTTATTGAATTTAATTTTTATTGCATTGTGATCAGAAAAAGCACTTAATATTTGTTTTCTGAATTTGTTTGTGACATTTTATGCCCTAAATACATGGTAAATTTTTGTGATAGTGACATATACAGCTGAGACAAAGATCCACTCCTTTCTATTTTCCTTTACTACAGTCTAGAGGTCTATTATCTCTAACTTTTAAAAAAAATCCTCTTTAACTTCTTTGTTTATCTTGTGGTTATATATTCATCTAGGTCTGAGAGGGGTAAATTGAGGTCTCCCACTACTATAGTTGTACTATTTTACCTTCCAATTCTAAGGTATCTTGAAATATGATGTCTAGGCTTTTGTTGTTGTTAATGACTTTCAGGTAGTGCAATGAATTCTAATTTTTTTTTCTCCTCAGTTTGTTTTCTAGGTTAGTTATTACCTATAAGATATTTCACAGTTTATTCTTTTTTTCTTCATCTTTTTTTTTTATGTCTCCCTGGAGTCTTTTGCTTCCATCTGACCAATTCTAATTTTTGAGGAGTTATTTTCATTGTAAAGTTTTGTACCTTTTTTAAAAATACAGATATTTATTTTGTTAAATATTTTCTAATTGCATTCAAATTTTTAAAAATAATCTGTTAAAATTTTGAGTTCAATTTAAATTCTTTCCCTCCTTCCTGTCCCTCTTCCCCTTGACAAGGCAAGCAATTTGATACTGATTACATTTGTTAAATCATGCAAAATATTTCCATATTAGTTATATTGTAAAAGAAAACATACAAAAAAAAAAGAAAAGAAAAGCTTTTAAAAGTATGCTTAAACCTGTACTAAAGAGTTCATCAGTTCTTTCTTTGGAAGAAGAAAGCATTTTTCATCATGAGTACTTTGAAAATGTCTTAGATCACAGTAGTTGTCTTTCATAGTTGATCATCCTTACAAAATTGCTGTACAATATTCTTCTGTTTCTGTTCACTTCACTTTCTATGAGTTCATAATAGTCCTTCCAAGTTTTTCTGAAATCATCCTATTCATCATTTCTTATAGAAAAACAGTATTGCATCACAATCATATACCACAACTTGTTCAGTCATAACTCAATTGATGGGTATCCCCTTGATTTCCAATTCTTCGCACCAGAAAAAAAGCTGTTTTTATAGTTTTGTACTTCTTTTGCCAATCTGTTAATACTTTTTCATATCTTTCTTTCATAGATCTCATTTTGTTTTAAAAAATCATTTTTAGTTCTTTCTTAATTCTTCCAGTTCTTTTCTCCCCACTTAATAGTATTTTATTTTTTCCAATTACATATAGATCGTTCATATTTTACTTTTATGATAATGAATTCCAAATTTTTCCTCCCTCCTTTTTCCCTCCCCCTCCCCAAGACATCATGTAATCTAATAGAAGCTATACATGTATAGTCATATTAAACATATTTCCACATAAGTCATGTTGTAAAAGAATTAGAATGAAAGGAAAAAACCACAAGAAAGAAAAGAGAGAAGAATAGTACACTTCATTCTGCATTCAGGCTCCATAGTTTTTTCTCTGGATGTGGATAATATTTTCCATCATGAGTCTTTTGAAATTGTCTTAGATCACTGTATTGCTGAGAAGTGCTAAGTCTATCAAAGCTGATCATCACAGTGTTATTGTTACCGTGTATAATGTTCTCCCGGTTCTGCTCACTTCATTCAGCATCATTTTCATATAAGCCTTTCCAGGTTTTTCTGAAGTCTGCCTGCTCATCGTTTCTGATAGCACAATAGTATTCCATTACGTTCATATACCACCACTTGTTCAGCCATTCCCCAACTGATGGGCATCCCTTCAATATCCAATTCTTAGCCACACAAAAAGAGTTGCTATAAATTTTTGTACATGTGGGTTCTTTTCTCTCTCTCTCTCTCTCTCTCTCTTTTTTTATAATCTCTTCAGGATACAGATCTAGTAGTGGTACTCCTGGATGAAAAGGGTATGCACAGTTTTATGTCCTTTGGACATAGTTCCAAAATGGTTGGATCAATTCACAACTCCACCAACAATGCATTAGGGTTCCAATTTCCTCACATCTCTTCAATATCTATCATTTTCTTTTTTTGTCATGTTAGACAATCTGATAGTGTGTACCTCAGAGTCTTCTAGGAATTCTTAGTGGGCTTGTATCTAATATACTTTTTGTTTTGGAAGCTTTTACTTCTAGATATTTTTAAGTCATTGTCTTCTATGTGCGTTTGGGTCTTGAGCTTTCCTGTTACCATAGCAGCTCTTTATGACTGGGTTCTTTTTTTGTTGTTTGCTCATTCTTCCAGGCTACTTCTTTGAATTTTATGTAAGTGCTGAATTCTGTGTATTTCTATGGGTCATTTCTGTCCTGGACTTCTGTCCTTTTACGTCTTTCTGCTGCTTTCACAGTTCAGTCTCAGGGCCATCAAATTCTTGGTACTCTCAGACTGGTGTGATTTGGGGAGAGAACCACTCATGGTCTTCCTGGTCTGAGATCTGCAAGTTCCAGACCCAGGTTTGGATCTGTTGGCTTGACTGTAGTTGTGTTTCAATAAAATGCTATTGAACTCTGTTAACCTGCTGGGAAACTCTGCAGGTTCGGAGTGAATCAAGCATCGGCTCTCCTTTGGCCTGGGATTCCTGTCACAATTATTCTACTACAGGCTTAGACAAAGCATCAGAAGTAAATCACCATTCCTCTTCTTCTGGGCCCACATTTCTTCATGACTACTCCTTTCCACCATGAATCCATGACCTAGAACTAGCTAATGGTCATCACAGCTACCAGATGGCACCTGTTCCTAAACCCAGCACTAGTTCAGGGATCCCCTGGGACCACCTCCTTCCAAAGTGGTTCCTGCCCTGTATTCTGTCTTGGCCCTCTTTCTTTTAGTGGGGGCTGGAATATTCAACATGCCCCCATATTGGGCTCCTGGCAAGTCCCCTGACACCAGTGTCTGCAGACCTCTATGTTTCCGTAAGCTTCTCTGAAAAATTAACTCATTATCACTTTTTTCTTTGCTTTCTTAACAGAACTGAAGTATGTTTTCTAGACTGTTGTGAAGGAAGCATGCTGGGGAGCTATGCAACCATGCTTCTTACTTTACCATCCTGACTCCACTTCTCTTTTGTGCATTTTAAATAATATTTTGATGGCACTGGTTGTTTTTGCTGGCAATAGTACTGCTAATTTCCTCCCTCACTCCAACCTCCCCCAAATAAAAAAAATGATTTTTTTTTTTAAAGCAAGCCCTGATGGCAGAAACTAGGTATAGACCAACATCTTACACCATATACCAAGATAAGGTACATAATTTAGACATAAAGGGTGATACCCTAAGGAAATTAGAAGAGTAAGGAATAGTTTATCTGTCAGATCTATGGAGAGGGAAAGAATCTATGACCAGCAAGAGATAGAGAGCATTATTAGGTGTAAAATGAATAATTTTTATTATATTAAACTTAAAAAGTTCTGCGCAAGTAAAACCAATGCATCTAAGATTAGAAGGAAAGCAGAAAGCTGAGAAACAATTTTTATAGCCAAGTATCTCTGATAAGTTTTATTTCTCAAATAATTAGAGAACTGAATCAAATTTATAACAATACAAATCATTCCCCAATTGATAAACTGACCAAAGGATATGAACAGGCAGTTTTCAGTTTTCTTCACCCAAAACATCTTGGAAACTATGGCCTCAAGGATATCTCTGAGGACAGCATCTTTGACTGCACTGTACTGCCCAAGCCATAACTGAAACTACATTACTGTGTGATCCATAACAAGGTAGTGAAAAATCAATTCTATGCGTCATGAAAAGATTGAAAAACCCTCACCCTGCTTCAGACCTGCAGGTTCTGCCACCAGACTCACTTCACTGGTCATGGGGAAGAGTCCTCTGTCTGTCCTTCAAGGTCCCTCAGAGGAAAATAAAATGACTGTTTTACATTTTTTTAAAAAATGATGTAAGGGACAGTTTCAGAGAAACCTAGAAAGGTGTCTGAACTGATGAGGTGTAAAGTGAGAAGAACCAGAGCAACAATGTGTGCATAATAACAATAACACTATTTTTGAAATTTTGAAAGACTTATGAACTGATCAAAGCAATGACTAACTACAAATCCAGAGGAATGATAATAAAGTATGCTACCTACTTTAGGTGATGGACAGAAAGGTGATTTTCAAATATAGTGAGGGAAATTTGTTTTGTTTGACTATGCACGTTACAAGGATATTGGTTGGGTTTTTTCTTTATTTTCCCCAGTTGAAGGGATTGGGAGAAGTGTGGTTAAAAGATGAATTTGCCAAAAAAGAAGAAAAAAATCACTGAAGAATGTTTTAAAAAAGCACAGAAGAAAACAGAAGGAAGGTCAGAAGGAATCATAGTCAAACAGGCCAACTTTGAAAATTACATTTTAAATGTATTATATATTTATTTTAAAAAGTGAGCTGTACACAACAAAGATTCATAGTTTCATGTCTAATCTTCCTGCTTTTGTTGTTTTAATCTGTTATGGAAATGCTCATCTTACTTGGTGTTTGTTAAGCTTAGAATAAAAAAAATAGTTTTTAATATTAAAAATTAAAAAGCCCCAAATGTTGGGCAGTGTTGATATTAATTCATAAGGGATACACCTAACCTTTCTTTTAATTGGGAACACATGGAGCTTCCATATGAAAAGAAACAACTTTCCCAAAGCTGATGCTGACTTCTCACCAGGCTGCTTAGGGAGCAGACTACTTCAAAGAAAGGCCTTCCCATCCCACGCTTGTTTGTTTGTTTGTTTTGGTTCCTGTGCTCTTCGGTTAAGAAGAGGAAAATGTGCTATACGTGGTGACTGTGTCGGACGTCCCAGAAATGAGAAATCAGGATTGTCTAATTACATTGTACAAATGCTACATTTTGGTGAATTTCTGAAAAGATTCTCTCGGAGGGAAATTCCCCATATGGTGACTGAATTCATTGTTTTTCAGTTGTGTCCAACTCTTCATGACCCTGTGGACCCTTGGTAAAGGGAATTTTTTTTTTGTCATTTCCTCCTCGATTTCTTTTTTTAAAATGAAGGCAGGGGTTAAGTGACTTGCCCAGGATCATACAACTAGTAAGTGTCTGAGGATAGATTTGAACACTGGTCTTTCTGACTCCAGACCTACTATCCACTGCACCACCTAGCTGCCCTGTTAAAGAATTGGTTTCTTGATATTACAAATGCAATAACCATCAATGTAATAAATATACAAAAGGAGTAAAGTTTTGAATAAAACCCTTAGATTTGACAAAGAACCAATTGACCTAATAGCACACTGCAAAAAATGTTTGCTCTGATTCCCTTTCCAAGTCTAGCTAATGTTTTTATTATCTTTGGCTTTGTTTTCTCTTTATTTATTTGTATAATGAGTTCTGATCTAGATTAGTTTTAAGAAATCTATCAATGTCTTACCCTCCAGCAGTCTGATGTTTAAAAATTTCCTGCTCATCCAGTCTACAGGCATTTATTAAGTGTTCACACAGGCACTGTGTGAAACCTTTTGCTCATTCATTTCAGTCATGTCTGACACTTCATGATTCCCTCTGAGTTCTCATGGTTCTGCTCCTTTCACTCAGCATCAGTTCATATAAGTCTTTCCAGGTTTTTCTGAAGTCCGACTGTTGGTCATTTCTTATAAAACAATAGTACTCCATTACATTCATATACCACAACTTGCTTAATGAAGGACTGGTTCTGAGGCTGGTGACCTTGCACAGCCCTCCCTCATTCAAAATAAAGTCAAGTCAAGTGCAAGTCATTACATCATTTCTCTGATGTCATGTCATGATCTTCTTCGAAAATGAAAACAAACACAAGTTCAGGGTGTTATTACCACACATTTACAGCTACCATAGTTACCCACCCTCCCCACAACCCCCAATCCACTCAGAACAGGATGACGTACTCTTCTCAAATATCACTTTGATCATGATATTGCCCTGCACAAAGTTTGACAGGAAAAAAATTCCAACCCTACGGTTCCAGCTTAGAGTTCTGCACCCTGATTAAAACTATTCCAGCCAGGCTAGTTTAAGCACTTATTACCTTCCTGAACTTGGACTTTGCACTTTTGCTCTTACTATCTCAACCGACATGTTTTTCCCTGTCTGTTTCACCTAAGCTATCCCTGCACACCGTTCAAGAACCAGCTCAAATACCATGACCACCATAAAGCACTGTTGACCACCCTGGGCTGATCTCTCAGTCATCTGAATTCCTAGAGCATATGTAATTGATTTGACTATTAATCATGTCCACTCAGTCTTGTGACATTTCTTCCCATGTCTCAAACCTGTATTACTAATTCCTTATTCAACATTTGAGACACATCTCAAACTCAAGATGTCTAAACATCTTGAGAATTCCTCTTTCTCCTCAGATCCACTGTTCTTCCAAACTTCCCTATGTCTGTTGAAGATGCAATCATAATTCAGATCTCTTAGATTTGTAGCTGTGGCATTAGACTTGACTCTTCACTCTCCTTCACCTCACATGTCAAATATTGCTGTTTCTACCTCCATCAACATCACTCCCATTTGTAAACCTTCCCTCTACCTAATATAGCTACCATCTTAGCTTAGGCTCTCATCATTCTTACCCTAGATTACTAGAATGGTCTAACTCATTCTCCTTGCCTCCAATCTCTCCCCACTGAAGTCCATCCTAAACATTGCTGCCAAAGTGATTTTCCCAATGCACACAGATCTTACCATGTTGTTCCCCTATAAAATTAATTCTAGTTGCTCCTTATTGCCTTTAGGATAAAATATAAACTCCTTTATTTAGCTTTTAAAGTCATTTATAACCTGGCCCAACCTCTCTTCCTAGCCTCATTATACATTACTCCCCTTACATACTCTGTGATCTAACCAAACTAGCCTTCTGTCCATCTCCATGTATTTTCACTGTGTGTCCCCCATGTCTGGAATGTGTTTAACTCTTTGCTTACCCTTCAGAGAATCCCTCTTTTCTTTCAAGATGCAATCCAAACAGCAACTTCTATAAGAAGCTCTTCCTAATTCCAGTTGCCAATGCCCTCCCTCTTAAAATACCTTGCATTTCACGATTTTGTATTTATTCTCTTTATATTTAGTCTACGTATACTTATTTGTGTATTTTTTGTCTCCCACAATAAAATGTAAGCTCTCTGGTAATAGTGATTGTCTCATTCTTGCATTTATATTTACAGTGCCTAACAGAATCCATGGCACATAGTGGACCCTCAATAAATGTTCATTGACTGTTTCCTTATATTGTGGTCCAGCTGATATTTTAATCTTTATTATCGTAACTTAACTTTGCATATGTTTGTCTTGTTTCACTAATGACAGTTCCTTATACATGACATGCATATATAAAATTACATTACATATAATATGTAATATAATTATATATATTATATGCAGATGTGTATATTATACATACACACACACACACATTTTCCCCTGTAGTAATACCTAATACAGTGCCTTATACAAAAGTAGGCCCTTAGTATTTGTGGATTTGATTTAAAGATCACAAAGAAATTGACTTCTATCCTGCTCTTTCAACAGCTACTGAAACCTCCTGTTATAAGAATATGACAGACAGCCAAATATCTCAGGAGAAAGCATTCTAACAGACAGCCCCAGGGGGAGACATCTGGCACATTCAGCAGCTTCAGACTCTGTCTAGGACTAACAAGGAAGGGATGGACAGTCAGGGAGGAAAGGGTTATTATTGCAGAACCTATGGTATGGGTCCCTATATGCACAAACCAAATAGTTTCTTTCCCATAGACTGAAGCCATACATACACATTTACTTGCTGGGAAACCTACTTGATGGGAAGGTATGCCAGTAGGCTACATAGGGAAATTCAGCAACTCTCATTTTAGAGGTACATCCAGGTAATTTATTTTCCTTCCCTTAAACAATTCATTGGAAGTTTTCCCCCATCTTATTGGCACTACTCTATTTCCCTTTAAGAATGAGTAACTGCCCTATTTTTCTCAAAGCAGTTTCCTTCTTCCAAGTATAATAGCATAGTTCAGAGATCTGTTCACAAAGTGTATGCTGGGATATCTAGTTGAGAGTGAGGGGGTTTGTGGATAGTCACTGTGGTCATGATTGTTTCTGCACCAAGAGCACAGATAAAGGATTGACTTCTGTAAGGGGGTGGAAGGAGGGCACAGGAATGACTGATTAGTATGTGGCAACAGATGACATGGTTCATCTGGGGTTGGGCAATTTTTTATTTTTAAACCAACATTTCTGTTTGCCTTCAAAATTGCTTCATGCTCTCCCATTTCATGCAGTAATAAGCTTCCCTCTTCGTGGAGTCAATGAATCTTCAGCCCATCCAATTCAACATCAACAAAAAAAGCAATTTCCCCTGATGCCTGTTAACAGCAGTACATTACAAGGCTCAGAGACTCTGCTGATTAACATTAAACAAAACAAACCCCCAAATACAAATTTACCATATAACCTTTTCACTTTCAAACTAACTAAAGTCAAACTTGCAATGACTGACCCCTTGGGACCAAAAGGTATCATGAGATACTAGGCCTTAACTTCTTTTCTGTCAACAAGACTTCCCTCTTCCCACAGGCCACCACAGGCCCTGGGGTCCCTTTGAACACTAATAGGTCTGAGTCTCTCATTTTACTAAATGCAACAATCACTTCAACTGGACCCAAGTAGACACTATTTATATATCTGCATATAAAAGTCAAGATGGAGTGAGGGGAGATGTGTTTTAGTGACTTTACTTTAACAGAGGTTTTATTTTGCTTAGTAAATGGTCTGAGTTAGCATTCTAATGGATTTCTAGGCAAGGCATACTGTGAGAGACAGAGAGAGAGGGATCAAAAAGCACCATCTATACAACTGGAAGTTTATGTACTGGATGATGGGAAAGGATATAATATAGTATATAAGTAAATATGTGCACATACACACACACACACACACACACACACCCCACCCCCTCCCTGGGGTTTGGAGTGGGGGATGGAGGGCATCATTCTTTGAAGCTATATGCAAATCTAGGCACATCAGAAAGTTTGGCTTTCTACCTTGATGCATGACTTTATCCAACCTGAGTTTCTCTCTCATCACCTGCTGGAAATTAATAACAATTGGTTATAGCTACTTCACTTGAAAACTAGATAGTTTCCGATCACTATAGCCCTAAACCATAATAAGCCAAGGGAGATGCCAGGGCCTTTTTGCACTGCCTCAGTCACATCCTTTAGCCCTGTTATAGGGAAGGAACAGAATTCCCTTCCTTTTTGGACCTTCTCCACCACTTGTCACTGAATTGCCATAGTAATATTGTTACAATTAACACATATAGTGGAGTGGGAAAGAGCAAAGGTGCAATAGGAACCACGAAAGGCAATCAATTCATCCCTGTTTCCAAGCAAGATAGCACCTAATCCTGGCTCCAAAGTGTTTTCTACCTTTTTAAAGGTTTTGTGTTACTAACAGAGCTAGGGCCATTTATGGATAAATGTGATGCCCTTGTGACTTTTGGAACAGTTCCCAAACTCTACAGACGAAGTGGTCATGTGGTTTCATATCTTCTACTCCTTCCCCACCGGGTTGTGGACCATCGAGTTTCTGGAAATTGCAAGTGGTACCACAATGAGGGTAAAGTAAATGAAGTACATGCCTTGGGTGTACAAAACTGAGGAGCCCAGAAAAATATATAAAATGTGTACCTATTATACAAAGCATGCCATGTCATTAAGACAGAAGGTCACAATTTTATATTCCTGCCTCAGGCACAGATTTAGCTAGTTACAGAGTTGATTACAGAAAGTTATCTTCTCTACATTCCAAAAGCCAGGGTTTCCAGCTATATTCCCTGAAGTACACCATGGGTGTTGTATTGGCACACACAATCAATAAGGATTTAAGGAGTACCTACTTTGTGCCCAGCTCTGTGATAGCACTCAAGAATGTGTAGTGAGTATATTGACTTATGGAACACACAAGATACCAATCACCTAACAGAAATCCAGAATAATGGAGACATTTCAGCATTTCAAATAAGTATCCAACTCCAGTTATTGGTAAAATTTGAATTCTCTTAATTCAACTCAGGCATTTAAAAACACCTGTCATGAGCCAAAAACCTGAAATAGTTTAATTACACCTCATTCCTATTAGTAGCCTAATTAGTCATTTTATGATAAGGCATTCTTTTTCTTTAAGTATGTGTATGAAGGAGGAAGAAAACTGAGCAGATGACTAGTCTGGACTCTTTCCCCCCATCTGTGAGAGGAAAATGAAATCCTATATTGGAAGGAAGGTAGGGATCGTCAGTAGGGATCACATGAGGATTAGAGAGCCTCTAGATAAAATCATCAGCATGGTATAGTTGAAAGAGCACAAAACCTTTCCTAGAGAAATCCAATTTTGAGAAAAGAAGTGTACTTTTAAGCAAGACTTTGCAGGAGTCAACAAACCTTTGTTAGACTATATTATCTGATTTGGGGTTTGTAAAATATGGTTATTCTATCTATGGATTACATTCTAAGTGGGAGAAGAAAAAGGAAAGGTCATAAGTATCCTGTGACATGGGAGAAGGCCACACAGATTCCACAATAGAAGGAAAGAAGGGCCTTATGGATCCTATACTGAATGGCAGGGAAAGTGGGTCATAAAGATTAAATAGCACATGGAGTAAGATGTGGTCTATATATAATCATATACTAGCTATGTGGAAGAAGATGGGCCAAAGAGACTCCAGCCTGGATAGAGGCAGGCATTAAGATCACACACAGAACAAATGGGAAGGTAATCCAAAAGTTTATGTGCTAGATGGAATGGGAAGAGGGCAGTATGGATCATACACAGTATGTGAGGGGAGAAGTGATCCAGAAAGAACCAGTATCAGATAAGGCTGGCCATATAATCATATAAAGGACAGAGGGAAAGGTGAGCCATATGGAACCCACTCTGACTTCCAAGTTCACCAAATAAAGACCAAATTAAAAGGCAAGAGAAGAGGTTTATGTCCATCCCAGGGGAACCTTTTAAAGCTCCTCAGGAAAGGCAATCAACGAGTCTGCCAGAGTAATTAAGTAAGCGAACATTCACCACAAGCCCCATATCCGATAAGTGAGCAAAGATGAATCTTATTACAGCTCATTCACTGTCAGCTCTAAGCCCGCAGGTGCTTGATGCAACACAACTTGATGCCCCATCCAGGCTGATTGCCTGGATGCTGTGATGGAAAACCGAGTCTTCCTCAGTTATCACAAGGATGATCACTTCCCCCAACCTGCCAAACATTGACTGAGGCTGTCTTCAGAAAACTTCTTTGATGAAGAATTCTTGTAGGAACCTTTAAGGCTGAGAGAGAACTCTTAGGAGAGAAAAGTGGAGGAAGTGGGCAGTAGGTATGTCAGGTGGCAGAGGCAGTTCAGTAAATCAGAAAATAAATGAAGAATTTAAAGACTGTACATAATGCTGAGCATCCTACCTGAGCTGAGGGAAAAAAGCACAGCTTTAATCAAATCCACTTTCTAGTTCAGTTTTGGTCTTATCTATTGTGAATCTACAAAGGAGCCAGGCTCCCTGAATCTCTCCTTCCGTATTTGTTACCAAACTGACTGTACAAAATCCACTCTTTACAAGAATTCTTCATTTCTGGGAAGGCATGACAGACCCATCAGAGGAGAACACAAAGAAATGCACTATCAAGTTCCTTAAAATTCCTAAATGGGTCCTGAGTACTTACTCAACAATCATTGTCTTGATTTTGAAAATTAATTTGCGGGAAGTTTCTGGGATTCTTTCCTCCAAAGTACCAAATACCATGTCCCTAAGATCAGTATGACTGCTGAGCAGCTTGAGAAATTCCTGAAAATTTTAAAATGAGGACCTGGGCTAGAAGGAGCTTCTAAGAAGGTTAGCAAACAGCAGACTTCCAAAACAAGACAGCAAATTCTCTCCAATGTTGTGCCTGTCACACCAAGGGGACTAAGAGTGATAATAAAAACCTAACAAAGCAAGTGGTCATTAGACCTATGTCCAGGAACTCATAAAAGTCCAGGTTCCTATGGACAGAACTTAAGGTTACTTCATGCAGACACATAGGACTTTTCAGATGATGGAATTGGTAACAATGACCTGAAAGGGACCTACTACTGAAACAGATACTGTCATTGCTTAATTTATAAATAATCATAGCAAAAACATATTCTATACTCATTCCCTCTGAGTCCAGGCACTGCAACCCAAATGCTCACGTGATGTTGAAGCACAATAAGGAGCTTCAGAAGAAGGTAATCAGGGCCCTGTAGCTTTTCTGTATATTGGAGGTGGGGGAAGAAGGTTTTCAGGGTAGAGCACTGCACCCCAAGAGAGAATTTAATGGGAAAATAAATTTGGGGCCCAATTCTTTTGACAGCATCTCTAATAATAGCTAGCAAAGCAGGGGAGGAAGAGCCAGCTCCAAACATTCATCATAATAGTGCAGGGAGATGAAGGTCTTTGGGGTAGAGTCTATGAAATTCCAGAGTAAGCAAATGAAGCCCGGGTGGATGAAGGGCTGGTTCTCTGGCAGGCCCTCTCCACAGGGGGTCATCTATAATTGTTTGATGCTCACAAACAGGTCATTAGCTGCCTGTTTGCCAGTACCAGAAATGAGGAGTAACACAAAAAGCAGCTCTAAGGTGAGAGCAGGAAGTTCTTTCCCTTCTGAAAAGGTGATTACATCAAATCGGTAAAAAAAATTTTAAAGTCATTATATATTTTCTTTTCTTTAATGAGCCCCTTGGTTCCGAACTCCAGGGAACACTTCCATAGCCTTTCCTTCACCATTACCTTCCCAAAAATTAAGAAAGTTTTTCTCCTCCTGCCCAAAGACACCACCAATAGTGACATGGAAGAGCCTAGAGCCTTTTTCCGCCAAAGCTCATTTCTAGCTTCTTCCTAGCAGGAAACCAGATAATGTCTGTTAGGTTATGGCCCTGTCTGCTGGGGCTCATGGCAGGCTAAGGCTGCTTAAGTACCTCCTTTCTCCAAAACATAGGGCCAGAGTGCCAAGATTAATGAACAAACCCTAATGCAAAGAATTTGGAAACTCAGTAGGCAGGCTCTATGTCTGTTTCATGCAGAGGGCTTGGTCACTTTTTGGGTTGATGTGTCTTTTTTCCTGGGTTCTGTTCCTCTTCTCCCAGATGTGTCACTGGCAGGCAATCCAGTTGCTCAGTTTCCCTCAGGGCTTATCTTCACTAAAATACAGGGAAGAGAAAAGGCTGGATATTTCCAGTATTGCTCTGCTTGGTAACTGGTTACCTTATAATTGACCTATAAAGGTATCCTTTTGAAGTTTAAAAACAGAAGCCATACTTGGAAAGGTCACAACATACTCAGCAAGAAACACAGAAGATGGTTCAGTATACAAAGAGCATGTACAGACACAGTGAGAAGCCCCAACAAAAGGCACATGACCAAGAAGGCTCCATCACTGATGGCAACTGAATATCTACTCCAACATTTCTCATCTGCAAGTTGTAAGGAGAGGCCTGAAGGATGCAAACAATGGCACCAGAACACATGCAAATACCTTCGTTAGCCTCCAAGTTATGTAAACTGCAGCAATCTGCCACAATCAAACTAAAGGATCCTTTGAAACCTTCCTCTTTCTTCTAATAATCCTGTGTGTGTGTTCATCCTTCGTTGCCGAAGAAGACCATGCCATCAGAGAAATGATGACATGACTTGCACTTGATTTTGTTTTGTGTGAGGGAGGGCTGTGCAGGTCACCAGCCTTATTTCTCCTCCAGAGCCATCTGAATCAAGTGACCAGATATTCATCAGGATGACTGGAGATGACCCAGGATGAGGCATTTGGGGTTAAGTGACTTGCCCAAGGTCACACAGCTAGTGAGTGTCAAGTGTCTGAGGTGAGATTTGAACTCAGGTCCTCCTCACTCCTGCACTGGTGCTCTCTCCACTGCACCACCTAGCTGCCCTATTCAGAAACTACTATATACTTCTCATAATTCAGTGAAAACTGCAAGGATATAAATAACATTAATTACTCTGACTACTTTTTAAGGAAAGAAAAATAATAGAAAATGCTATAAATTACCTCAAAATGTCCTTTAGTCCTTTCAAAGTTCCATTTCAGATAATCAAACCTTTCTTTGGATTTTACCCTGTCTTTATTCTGAAGAAAGAAATTAGGAGTCCATAAATTCTAGGATAAACAAATGACCCCATAAGTGAGTAAGAGTGACCTTTGGTTACAGTCTAAATGGCACTTCTTCAACTAAGAAAATACAGTTATGTAGGGTTTTCTTCCAGAAGCTGTCAAAACAACACTTCCTTTAGTCTGTGAACATTACAAGCCCAGGCTTTTCATAATGGTATCTCCCTAAGCAGGAAAAGAACCCAACCTGCACTGATATGTGGGAGGCCTATTGAGGAGGGCAAGAGCTGACAAGCTCTCCTCATGTACCTAAATCCCCATCTTTTAGCTCAGGTGTAAGTCTCTGACTGTTCAGGTTAGAGAGCCCTTTAAGTCAGAATGGAGACTAACCAGCCAGGGTGCCAAAGACAAAAGGATAAAGTTCAGAATGAAAAAGGAATCGCCACTCTGCAACAGTCAACTCTAGCTTCTCCCTGTTCCAGGAAGGAAAATGTCAGGTATGTGCCCCCAGTCTAGGAGAAACCCTCCCTCTGAACTAATTTCCACATCTTACTCCTTCTTGCACCTGTCTAGATGGCAGCCTTCAACCCAGGTGGAAGAAGCAGGGACAAAAGAAGACAGTTTCATAAGCCCAGACCTCAGAGCTGCCAAGCTGCACGTTAAATGTCATCACCAAAGGGAAGATGACCTGACATCCTGTTTGACAAAGGAAGCAACCCAAAGCAGAACCCCCCCCTATTCAGAGTCACTTAAGAATTTCTATAATTTGCTACTGTTTTGAACTTCTCATTCTTCAACCTCTATGGAAAGAGACTTTTAAATAGAAAAAAAAGTACTAGGAAACTACTGGGAATACTTTTTATCTGCTGCTCAGGGACAGAGACAACAGCTGTGATCTAACAGTCTTACCCAGCGGGAACTGAAGTTCAGGAAGCGTATACCACTATACCACAAGGCCAGTCAACTACCTTCTGCATTTACTGAGGCACAAAGTTATAAAAACCCATTAGAAATCTCCTGCTAAGAAAACATGCAAATCCATGGATTCTTAAGAGAGCAAATAAAAAGGAAGCAGCAGTAAATTAAGGATCACATACTACATTCTAAACCAGAGGTCGGCAAAAAGTTGGATAATATCCTTTCATCCAAGATTTTTTGGACTTAGTTTCAATCATAACCTTTTGTAATTAGAAAAAAAACTGGAAACAAAGAGGGTATCCATAAATTAGGAAATGGCTGAAAAAATTATGGCAAATGAATGCAATATAATATTAGTATGTTATAAGAAAACAGTAGGAAGAATTCAGAAAAATATGGGAAGACTTGCATGAACTAATATATAATGAATTAAGCAGAATTGGAGTAACACAATCAATGACTATAAAAGTATAAATGCAAAAATGGGGGGGCAGAACATTGCATATGTTATCAGACACAGTTGCTATTTGATGGCTTTGTTTAACTCTTTTCCTTTGTAACAAGGAAGATTCTATGTTTATGCATGTATATATCTGTCTATGATGGTATATGTTAGGAAATGACTAGTATAAAAAGGAAAAGAAATCAATAAAATTTTTTCAAATATGCTCATTAAAACATTTCTACCTCCTACTGTAGCAAACCCTCCCGAAGAAGCTGATGTATTGGGAATTTATGAAAAGTGCCCAGGTCCTAGTGAGCTCTGAAACACTGAAAATGTGAATTTTCTAGATACTGCACTGAACAGGACTCCTCTGTTGGCTAGATTCTGTTGGTAGAAATGATAGCCCTGGCAAACTTGCTTCTAGTCGAGATGCAATTCTTGTTTTGATTATGGCAAGACAAAAGCTTGAAGCTGACAGAGGTAAACAAAAATCGCATTTCTACACAAAAAGCTGCAACAGGAACTTGAGCTTCTCTGTTATCACAGAACCATAATCTGTATCAATAGCCTCCTCATGCATGGACAACTCAGCTCCTTCATAGCAAAACTTTTTGCTTTGAATGTGGTGGAAAGGATTAAAAAATATGTTTTTAGACCATGATCTATTCTGCTATCCAAAGAGAAAAAAGAGGCTCCATCTTCTCTCTTCCCTGTTCCCTAAAACACACACATACATGAAAACCAAAGAAAAGCCTTATTTGAGGGACACAGATTTAAAAAAAACAAACCACACCTTGGTTTGGTACCAGATGGGCTTAGTCCTTTGTGCCCCAATCAAAGACACTAGCTCATCCTCCTGTTCTTAAACAAGGGATCCAGTCACATCCTTTGGTAATCACTAAAAATGATTGCTTTACTTAGGTGAGAAGGTTGCCAAAAGGCAGAGAGAAGAGTTCGGAAGCTGTTTCAAAGTTCAAATTATGAGTGGTGGACAACTTACTGTTATCTCTTACAGCTTGTCAAAGAAGCCACAGTCGGAACACAGATGTCTCAGTCATATTTCAACTTGGCTATGGCATGATAGCAAAGTAGTTCAACCCACTAAGGTCCCACTAAAATCTCATATTAACAGGCTCCTCTTAAGATCCTCACCCTTTGTAGGTCATGGTGGCAATGCTGCTATAGAATAGCTACTGAGGCCTAACAACATAGTAGGTATTGAATTAATACTTGTTGATTGATGGATAGCTTAAAATGGAGACTATCCAGGAAAAGCCTACATTTCCCAGATGGATGAAGTGCTGTATGTGCTTACCATGTACAGTAATAAATTACACCAACAGGATCTTGGATCTTGCTGTGTCTGATTATCATCTATTCATTTGATCAAATTTTTAAAAAATATCATAATTTCTTTCCTCCCCTAAACACTTAATGTTTCAAGGTCAATTACAGCTTTTAATTAACAGTCGCCAGATCCTCTCAATATCAATGAACTTACAAAATCAGGATAAGAAAACAATAAGGCACTTGATCTACAGAGTTATGTGGGGGAAAAAAAATTCTGATTAAATTAGTTTAGTTCAACCCAGAGCAAAACAATTAGAGTTCTGCTCTGATAGCAGACTTCAGCTAGTATATCTGCATTATTTATCACACTTATATGAAGAGAAGGGACAGATCTTTATAAAAAGATACAAATCAATAGGAGCTTTTAACAGATGGGATCTGGGTAGGGGGCCACAGCAGCCCCATTGGGTACAACACTGAAAATCATTCAGCTGAAACACAGAGACCCACGGACATTTGCTCAGTAAAGCACTTAGGGAGGGCTTTCAGGAGTCAGCATCTTGCTGAACATAATCTACCAAGTCCGAGGCCAGAATTATGGCCATGCATCTGCTCAGACTAGGCAGCAGTCAATAGACTGGGCTGCAGGCAAACAGCTATATTCAAAACTTCGCAAATAATGCAGTAACGACATCACTACATAATTTTCCTCCCTGGGCTATTTTTGAGGATTGAATGGAGGTAGTTTGGCATTCAAGGAGATGCTGGAGTGGGACACAAACAAAACAAAACAAAACAAAAAACATATACAAACAATTCCGACCACCAGAGGCATGGGTAGATGGGCAAAAGCAGGCTATCTGAAACAGTTTGGCACACATGACTCACCTGTCATTAAGTCCCCAAGCTCTGCAGAGAATTGGCTTTTAGAACCTCAACATGATGCCCTACACTCCATCCCAAGCATAGGGCAATAAGAAAGCTGTCTACAAGCTTAGTTCTGGGACAGAAGTAGGTACTGGCACTGCTTCAACACTCTTAACAGAGTTCAAAAGCAAGGTGGTCTGGAGAAAGCAAAATAAAGCAACACCCTGCATCAAAATAAAACTCTCACAGTCCGGGAACCACTAGTGGGCTTAGTCTACAGAAAGAAGAAATGATCCTCTTACTTGCTGATCATCTTCTAGAGCTCAACTTACTTCAGAGTCAATACAACTAAACTTGATTTCATGCAATGCTAATACCTGGAAAGACTTTTGCCACCAAAATAACACAGCTGCTGATTCAGAGGCAGTATGGCATATTCTTCAAAAAGACTGAAATCACTCTTCTGTTTCAGTTCCTATCTCTGATATCCCTCCTGGCAGGTAAACAAGACAGTGATATCTAGACTTTGAGGTGGAGTCATATATCAACTTCTAAATATTGTGGTGCAGGGAAATCAGGTTTTCTAAAGCTGAAATCTTATTGGGGTCTATTCTGCCATGCTTCTCTCTTTTCTCTTAGTTCATCTGTATCAATACCTCTCTTTTCTCCACATCATTTCTCTGCCCTGCTGGGTGTTAGCAACACCTCCAAATCAGTGACTCTTGCAAACTTCATTAACATTGTTTACTTGATTTCCAAGATCATTAATAAAAATGCTAAATATGCCTGGATCTCTACTACACCAACACCCTGCATCATCCTAAGAGACACTTCTTCAACTGTACACACACCACCATTTAGTTTCCCACTTGTTTCACAGCTAACAGTACATTAACAGCTCCCCTTCCCCATCCTCAATCAGTTTTCTATTGAGCCAAGAGGCCTCCATAATGAATCCTTTAATAACTATAGATAAAATAAACATCTCTATAAGTCACCAGCAGTCAACATATCTTTGGCAAATTAATAAAAGGCACAGATCACTCTCAGAAAGTCTGAGATGTTATCCCCAAGTTCAAACCAAGAATATAATCCCCAGCTTGTTACCCTCTAGGAAGTGACAGTACACCATTCTAAAAATAGTCTTCCAAATAATCCTTGTATTAATTAAACTAGAGAACAGAAAAATGTCAGCGTAATTAACATACAAAGCAATGGTATAGCCTAATTAATCACCATGAAGAGAGATCGAATAAAATACTATGCATTTTTATGGAGCAATTTAATCTGGCAAGTAATTAATCATAGAAACACTAAGCAAAACAAATGGATTTCCCTTTAAGGAAGTCACATTCATCATCTATAATGTATCCTAAACTCCAATTTGTTATCCAGCCTCAGACTTTTCCAGGAGACAATAACTTACCAGTATTAGTAGAAAACCAATTTCTGATGGAAAAGGGTAGGAGCTCTTCCAATTAGCTCCCCTTCACCAAACTTAAATAGGACACACTGAATTGCCCTGACCTCTATGGCAGTAAGAGTGGGGCATGCCTTCAAAGAGCTCCCAATTTAAGTAAATTAAAACAACTGTATAAGTAATTGCTATATGAGCCATGGAGAGATTGTGACAATTTATAGCCAGGGAAGATCATAGGATAAAGAAGTATTAGGTCAGCAGCTCTTGAAAAGGGGCTCCATGGTGAGGTTGAAGCTTCAGCTAATAAGAAAGGAAAATTTCACAAATTAAGGATACCTGAGGACTCTTCCAGCTCTAAATCCTATGATCCTGCAAATCTAGTTGGGGGGAGGGCACATGAAGGGTAGGAGGAGCAAAAAGAGACCACAGCTTCTACCTGGCAGAGGCCTATTTCAAACAGGCATGCAGAGTGGAGAGATCCCAACAGCTCGGTTTTAGCAATGGACCTTAACAACAAAAGAGCCAGTGAAGTCATTAGATGGAGAGATTATGAGGGCTCTTACCACCCTCCCCATATTTTGCTCTAGCAGTTCAGTGTTTTTGTAAAGTAAGATCAGTTGCTTTCCCAAACCGCTAGATGTTCAAATCTGCTGGCTGGAGCCTTTCTTTTCTGTGCTGGGCTCAAGGGCTTCTTCTACTTTTTTCGTTGCAAATCCTGACTCCTGCAGATGAAAGCAGTTCGACAACAAAGCAGCCTTAGGCCTCTAACCACTAGAGCCATAAGGGCCTTGCCCTTCAAATGACCTCGGCAATAGCTAGGTCCTTTGGAGTAGGGAAGAGATTGAAGAAAGCTGGAAATAACAGCATAAAAAGAAGCAAAGTGAGGCAGAGGTCTTGAGAATCGAAACAGAGAGGATAGCAGCAACACTATTTCGGTGGAGCTACAAGGGACTTGGTAAATTGTGTTCTTATCCTTCCCCCAAAATGAACCCTATTTAGCAGATTCTCTCAGGATCCAGGCGTTTGGGAAGCAAGTTCTCTAGATCCACACATACAATATAACTAATACAGATTTCAGGAGGCCCTGGAGAAAAACCAAAAAGGAACACCTTCCCTTGACTAGCTTATTGTTTCCAGTATTTCCCAGACATTAGGTTTTTCATGAAGCCCCAGTGGTGTCAAATAAGGGAAAAATTAATGCTCTTCAGTGTTCAGGGTAGTGAAAACACATTAGTGCACCCTGTGTTTGACATCCTACTCTCATGTTATTGGTTTTAAAAGAAATTATACAGAAACCAATTAGAACCAAAAAATCTCATTAAACCTCTTACAACAGGAGCTCACTTTGCTAGAGCATGCACAATATCTGGGCCCTGGGGAGAAATGTATAATCGAGGTAAAATTAATCAAAACCTACATAAAAAAGGACAGCAAGAGACAGTTTAAGAAGAAAATCTCTCCTTGGAGTCAGACTTCCAAATTCCTGAAGTCTGATCAGCGAGTGCATAATTCTACTTATTATTACCTTCCACTCCGTAACACTCTATTTATAATTAGGTTGGTATCATGGTGAAATGACAGTAAAATGCAGACACAATTCATTTAACAATTAATCTACTAGAGCTACAAACTCTTACCATATCATTAATTGGCTGCCTAAAATGCTGCCTCAGTTTCAGATTACCATGCACCTACTTCCAGAACCTAGAGGAAATGTTAACTTTAAGAAAGGCTGGTTTGGGGACTAGTTTTTAGGATCTTGCATTGGACTATTCTTTCCCTAAGAACACTGGTTCAGGAAAGACTCTACTGAGACTACTGGACCCATTATTAACCAAGCTAGAAAGGACAAAGGACATATTAAACTGTCATTTAACCACCCTCCTTATTACTCCTTCTCTCTGTCTCTGTCTCTGTCTCTCTGTCTGTCTCTCTCTCTCTCTCAGAAGAACCATCCCCCAACAATTCACTGTGCCTTTTTCCTGTCTTTACCATGAAGTATAATTAACATTACTAGTCTCCACGTGTGAAAAGGGACAAAGGCTTCTGTCAATTTAGAATTATGGGAGGAAAGTCTCCAAACTACTCATTCATATCCTTAACCCATAAATTCCACCACTGGGCATATATCTCGGGGAAGTAAAAAAAAAAAAAAAAAAGACAAAGGCCTTATATGTAGAAAAATATTAATAGCAGCACTTTTTGTGACTGAAAAAATAGATGCCCACTGACTGGGGAATTGATAAAGTGTGGTACAAGGATGTAAAGGAAATCTAATGTAGCTTAAGAAACAATGAATAAGGGAAATTAGTAAAATGAGAAGATACATATGAACAGATGTAGAATAAAGCAAGCATAAACAGGAAAACAATATATGTAACTATTAATAATGAAAAAACCCCCATAAAATTTAAGTGAAAGTTGAACAATGTGAGGGGTGTACCACATTCTTTTCCTTAGGGGGAAAGGAGGGAGAAAACTGAGGTAAAATGCCAGTTACTGTATAAATTGGGTAGGGAATATAATATTTGGAAATGATTCTGATGTAAAAGGAAAGGGAGGAAGTTAAATAAAGAGGGAATGAGAAAGAAAGGAGGAAGAAAATAAAGAAAACTGATCCAGACTTAGCCCATGTGTGGTCACCTGTCCCATTAATAAATTATTTAATTGCCTGCCTCTAAATTTATGATGGTTAATTCACTTAGACTTTGAACTCCACATTTACTTTTTATGGGCAACTGAGATAACCCATTTTAACATAAGCCCTCCCCATTATTTCCATAGATTAGTAGGGCCTGCTGTTTTCAGACTGCCTAGGTTAACATTTGAGAACTGAGAAGTTAGTCTGTGTACATGTAAACATGTGTGTGTGTAATGTAAACACTCCTCTTGAGGGGAGGCCTAAGAACTATGATTATATCTGAAGATTTTATCCTAATCTTAGCTCTAACTCAACTACGTTCAAACTTGAGCATTTGGTTGTTTAAATGTGTGTTTACAGAAATAAAGTGAACTGGGGCTGTACGGTTTTGAGTGAGACTTGGAGAAAGTCTGTTCTCTGTCCCAGAGCAATACTTTCCCACCCAGTTACTCCTGTGGACTTTTATTAGATTGAAAGAAACAATCAAACACATGCTTCTCCATTGCACTGAATAATTCCATCTTGGAGCCATTCTACTTAGAATAAAACCTTTTTAATTCACCTCCAGGTCTAGGGGCTCAGGTTATTTTTAGTTATCAAAAATCAACCTTACCACAGTCACAGTTCATTCACAAAGACAGTACCTTCAGGCCACCTCCAAATATTTTAAAGGACTTGGCATTATTAATTAAGAATGAGGAAATTTTCAGTGTAATTAAAAGACAAAGGGAGGCCTAACTGATCACCAAGGCAACTTACAAATGAATGTCAGTGAGTTTGCATTAGAAGATACCCCATAATTATGACAGTATAAAATTCTTGTCACATGCACAGCTGACAGTTCAAACTTTCTCTGAAATCCATGCAAAGGAAGATGGTCCTACCTCTCTCAAAGATCTAAAATAAATAGATGAAATTGATGAAGAGTTTAGAAATTAGTCACAAGACTGCAATTGCACCATGATATGGCAAAGATTGAGAAATTATCCAGACACACACATGTATATGTAAATGTATACATGCATGTATATACACACATATGTGTAGGAGCTCTATCTTTACCCAAGAGTAGCTAATAATTTCTTGACTTGCCTAAATAATAATGTCATATATCCAAAGATGAAGGAACCAAAAAAGGAAACCTCTTTTCTAGATCTGATTCCAACCAACAAGGAGGGACTAGTTGCTGAGGTAGTAATATTTTAAACCTTGGAATGGAAATGAACACTCCATCTCAGAATTTGTGACAGAGGAGAAAAAGACTGGCATACTATGGCTAACGTGTACCCTAAGTTTTTGGGAAAAGAGACTTTTTCTGAAGTTGGAGAAAAGATGTGCATAATCCCATAAACTAAACTTCTGTATGGGAAGTCAGCCTTTGAAGGATGGGAAGCTCTCAAGAATGAAATTCTGAAGACACAGAGAGAAACAATTCAGATGAGCAGAAAAAGGGAGAGATGTCTAAAGAGACAAATGTAAAAAACAAAGAAACTGAATATAATGTAATTACAGTGAGCAAGCTTAGTCCCTCAGAAATGATATGAGAATGAACTTCTATCTTTCCTTTCCAGAAAGGTAAAGAACTGTGAGTGTGGAACCCTGCTTGTCATATCAGGTTAGTTTTACTGAACTATTTTTTCCCCTTTATTTTTTGTATTCTTTAAGGCATGGCTCTCTGGGTGGAGGAGGGAGAAGTAATATATTTGGAAATGAAGGTGATGTAAAAACCAAACTTGAAAAGATATGTATGAAAAACTGAAGGAAGGGAAGTTAATAGAAGATGAAAACAAAAGCATGACAACATTGTCTAAGAAGAATGTCAGGATCCTGAAAGTTCAGAATTAGCTGGGGCTGGTGAAGAAAGCAAAGGACAATAAAACAGCTTTTTAAAGTTCTATTAGGGAAAAGAAACAAGCCCCTGATTGGAGAAGGTGGAGGACAGACAATCGGAGAGTTATTCCCAGATCATTCACTAGTTTAAAATGGCACTCAGGGAATTCTCATCATTTACCACCTGGCTATTTTCCTGGACTTCATCACCTGCAGAAACTCATCATTTTGCAAGATGAAATCAACTCACAAATTCCAACTTCCTCAAATGATTTTCCACTCTGGCTGAAGGACATCATCAACCCCTGCCCCAACTCCCCACAAGTAATTTCTCTCCTCCAAGGGTGCTAGCTAAAGCAACAAGGCACCCTAAGGGAGAGTCAAACCACCTCAAATACAACTTCCCTTCAGAACCTGATACACAGAGCCAAAGACCTAAGAACCTTGGGAATAACACTGTTTCTTCTATTGACCCTACTTCCAGTTCAACCTTTATAGGCATCATTAAGTTAGTAATCCTTGCAAGAAATGAAACCTGGAAATTGCTTCTGCAGGTGCTGAAGCCCCCACATCCTCAGAAGCCACAGATATTTTAAAACAATATCTTGGCACCATAAAATAGATCAACATTAGAAACTGATATAGTTTTATTAATGGAAAAATTTAAAAATTCATTATCATCTGCTTTGCCACTAAACCTTAAGGATCCCTGGGTCTTTGCATCTTACATGAAGCTGAAAACTTCTATATATGTTATCTTCCCCCATTAGAACATGAGCTCCTCAAGAGCAGGAACTGTTTTCCTTTTTCACTTGTAATTATTGCACTTAGCATAGTGTTTCCCACATAGTAAGCACTTAATAAATGCATTCATTCATTCATTCATTTTATTCATTACCTACCTTAAAGATAATCAGGGAGATGATGGTCTTGTAATAATCTGAAGTATCACACTTCTTCTAGATGCCACATTTTAGGAAGGGTATGGATAAGCTAGAATGCCCAGAGGAGGCTAGCCAAGATGGTAAGGGGCTTTGAGATCGTACCGTATAAAGATGAAGATCAAGTAAAGAAATTGGAGCTTGTTAGCCAGATAGTTAAGAGTTAGGGAAGATGGAGTGTGAGAGTGGGAAGGGAGATGATAACTGTTTTCAAGGATCTGAAGAAGATAGAACTAGAAGCAATAAATAGGTAGAATTTCAAAGAGTCATATTTCAGCTTGATGTAAAGAAAAACTTGTTAATCATCAGAGTGATCCACACTGTCCAAGCAGAGGATTCCCCTATGTTGGAGGTCTTCAAGCAATAGTTTAAAGACAGGAGGTTCCTGCAGCAGTCTGGGTTTGCCCCTGAGGGAACAGGGGGAAGGGAATAAAAGCATTTATATAATACCTACTATGTGCTAGGCACTGGACTAAGTGCTTTTACAAATATTATCTTACTCGATCTCTGAGATCCTTTCTAACTTAGATTCAGTGACTGAAGCTTTCTGTTACAGTAAACAATAGAAACAGCTTTGGACTAGGAATCAGAAGACCTAGGTCAAGTTCAACTTTGCCCCTAATTAGCTCTGCAATGACCTTGGACTAGTCATTTCCTTTCCTTTGAGTACCAGTTTCCATCTGCAGAATGAGGAGGATAGCTAGATAGCCTTTTTCAATCCTCACGCTACTTTGTTCTCTGCAGCATTGGACACTGTTGGCTACTTCCTTGGTTTCTGAGACATCATACTCCGGGTTCTTCTCTTACCTCTGTAACCAATTCCTTCTCATCTCTCATCCTTATCAATTAAGATGGGGTTAACTAAATTTCCTTTTGTGAACCTGGCAGGTTGTTTTCTCTGCATTGTCTTGGGCCAATCTCATCTGCTCTTGAAGAATGGCAAAGAGATGGTAGGAGAAAGTAATACAACATCGTTCTCCCTTCAATTACTCCAAAAAAGGTTAACTAGAATTCCTAGAAGAAATGAACCAATCTGATCTTTTTTCCCAGACTTTATGCAGAAAACTCTCAAATCATTATCACCAAACCTGAGCTCTTTCTGGAAATCTAGACCTACCGTTCCAACTCTCTGATAATAGTTTTCTGAGCACATCCAAAGCTGTGTGTTATTAGGATGGCTAAAAGTCACATGATCCTTCCAGTTACTTGAAGTTATTTGGGGTTCTTCCCCTATTACCTCCCTTCCCACCACAAAGCCAATCAGTTTTCTTGTCCTGTCAGTTCCACCTCTATACCTCTTGTGTAAATCCCCGCTTTGTACTTCTATAAGTCTTTAAGACTGCCATCACTTCTGGGCTAGAGAACTGATAGATCCTCATAAAAATTTTCATGTCTCTAGTCACTGACCTTCAATCCATCCTTCAAACAGCTTCCCCCAAAAATAATTTTTCTAATCCTCAAAAACCTTAAGCAACTCCCTATTTTTCTAAGATGAAAATCCTCAGCCTGACATTTAAGATGTCTACAACCTGGCTCCAAACTACCTCTCCAACCTATTTCACATTATTCTACTTTATGCATTTCATATTCCAAACAGAGAACTAATAGCTACCCTTGAACTTGACAGTACATCTCTTATTTCCAAGCATTTGCACACACAGTCTTCCATGCTTGGAAAACATACCCCCTTCTTATCTCTACCTCTCAGCACACTTTTCTTTCTTTAAGGCTCAATTCAGATGCCAATTCTTCAATGAAATTTTCCTTAATCCCAACCTGTTAATACTATCCTTCAGCAAATTACTTATTTGTGTACATAAATAACAGAATTTTAGATCTAAAGCTGGAAGAGACCTCAGATTCAAACCCCTCATTTTTACAGATAAGCAGGTTGAGGCCAAGAGAAGTTAAATAATTTGCATTATTATATCCATGTAATTACATTCCTAAGCCTACAACCCTCTACCTCCAAAAGAATGTAAATTGCTTGAGGGAAAGGACTATCACCAATACCTATCACAGTGCCTTCTAAATAGCAGGAGTTTAAGAAAGGATTTGTTGAATTTAACTAATATGCCTATAGCCTCGTGAAAGATGATGACAGAATGGGTCAGAAATAGTCAAAATGGGGACTCCAGAGTTGGCTAACCATATTAATATATGAATCCAAAAGGAAGGGAAGTGGAAAGAGCAGAGATGAGAACAAATCTAAAACAGACAAACAAAAAAACCTTGACAACACATTGGGAAAACAAAAAAGTTTTATATCTGTCTTAAACCAATCTACCTTGAATCCAGCTAAAAGGTCAAACTACCGAACACTCAAAAAAATGTGGCCAACTAGGTGGCACAGTTGATAGAGTGCTGGAATAGAATCAGGAAGACCTCAGTTCAAATCTAGCCTCAGACATTTTCCTAGTTGCATGACCCTGAGCAAGTCACTTATCCTCTGCTTGCCTCAGTTTCTTCATCTGTAAAATGGGGATAATGATAGCACCCACCCTCCAGATAACTGTAATTATAAAGCATTTAGCACAATCTTAGCTATTGTTGCTGACCATCTAAAAGGCCTATAACACAATTTTAGGCTGAAGCCCCAAATGATTTTCTATGCTGAACTCTTTCTTGTGAAATACCTAGAATCATGATCTTTTGACTACAAATGTTTCTTTTACAAAGATCTGAACCCCCCCAAATCAAGAATCTTTCAGTATGCTACAGCTTTCTGAACCAACGCAAAGAGTTGGCAGTATGCAACATATAGAGTAGGCAGGAGGAGCAGAGATGATGAAAATCCAAGGGATGAGTTTGGATTTTCATTTCTGGAGGTTATCTTAGGAGATTATGGAAGAGTGAATACCAGTGTCACTGGGACGGGACATTAACCCAGTTTCATTCGGTGCCTTGTTTTAATCCATGTAATGCTTTTCATTCCCTTTAATGGGAGATCAGCAGAGTCTGATTAACATGAGAAAGGTCATTACTGATAAAGCATAACTCAGGGAACAATCTGACGTTACAAGCCACAGGAGTTGACAAAAGGGATCTCTAGCAATTCCCAGAGAGAGAAAAAGGAGAGGCTGTGCCCTGATTCATCCACCCAGACCTCATCTTTGATCTATATGAAGAACCTTTGTTCTTCACCTGAGGTGCTTGGAGAGAGGCCACTCAGCTCACGAAACATTGACTTTAAATCGCAATACAACCAAAGACAGGTGCAGAAGTAAATGCACATAGAAGGAGCCAGAAGGACCCTAACAACTCTTGTGTCCATGAGTTAGCATGCTTCCATCACACAAAATGAAGTCTCAAGTTAACATTCCAGATAATGGGTCATATTAATCCATTAATCAGAGAAAACTAGGTACCTCAAGAAAATTATTTGTTGGGAGAAAAATTCTACTTTAGGAATATAATTTTCTCCCATTTTGAGAAATTAGAGGATAGAACTATGTTAATAAAAGGTTCCTTAAGTAAAAATCTACAGGACATTAACTTAAAAAGGATTCAATAAGTCCCTCAAGGAAGTTATTTTGAAAGTATGATTTTTAGGTAGAAGTCAGAAAGAAGTCACTTCACCACTGTTTTATTCTCTGATTCGGATGATAGGATCATAAATTTAGATTTGTATCATGCTCACTAACTATGGATGTCCCCCAAGGCTCTATCCTGGATCTTTTCTCTTTTCCCCTCTATCTCATTTGGTGATCTCATCATCCCCCATGGGTTCAACTATCATCTTTATGCAAATCACTCCTGGATCGCAGACATCCTATGCTCAAGATGGCCAAATCTGAATTTACTTTCTCCCCCAAATCCTCTCTTTTTCTTCCTAATTTCCCTGTTACTATCAATGGTACTATCATCCTTCTAGTGTCACAGGTTTAAGATTAGGGTGTCATTCTCCACTCCTCATCCCCCATATCCCATCATTTGACAAGTCCTGTCATTTCTACCTTTGTAACATCTCTTGAATATTCCTCCTTATTTCCTCTACCACTTTGATCCAGGCTATCGTCACTTCAAGCCTGGATCATCGCAATAAGCTTTCTGGTTGTTCTTCCTGTCTCCAGTCTCTCTCCTCTCAAGTCCATACTCCATTAAGTTGCCAAATTGACCTTCCTAAAGTGGAGGTATGATCATGTCAACTACCCATTCAATAAACTCCAATGGCTCTCTGTCACCTCTAGGAAGGAATATAAAAATCCTCTAGTGGTTCAAAGCCTATCATGCATTCAAAAAAAGGGATAAAAACCTATAAAAATATTTATGGCAGCTCCTGCTGTGGTGGCAAAGAATTAGAAATTGAGGGGATGCCCATCAATTGGGGAATGGTTGAACAAGGTGTGGTACATGGATATAATGGAATACTATTGTGCCATAAGAAATGATGAGCAGGCGAACTTCAGAAAAATCTGGAAAGACTTAGGCGAACTGATACTGAATGAAGTGAGCAGAACCAGGAGAACAGTATATATGGTTACAACTACATTTTGCAGTAACTAACTTTGACAGAATTGGTTCTTCTCAGCAATGCAACGTTCTAAGACAACCCCAAGGGACTCATGATGGAAGATGCTATTCACATCCGGAAAAAGAGTCACAGAGTCTGGATGCAAATCGAAACATACTATTTGCTCTTTGTTTTGTTTCTTCTTTCTCATAGTTCACTTCAGTGGTTCTAATTCTTCTTTGCAACATGACGAATGTGAAAATATATTTAATGTGAATGTATGTGTAGACCCTATATCGGATTGCCTGTTGCCTTGGGAGAGGGGAAGGGGGAGAACATTTGGAACTCAAAAGTTTGCAAAACTGAATGTTGTAACCTAAAAATAAATAATTTTTTTTAAAAAAAAAAAGGAGAAAAGAAATGACAAGCAGGATAATTTCAGAAAAAACCTGGAGAGACTTAGATGAGCTGATACTGAGTGAAGTGAACAGAAGCAGGAGAAGGATGCACATAACAGCGATACTGCTCAGTGAAGAACTGTGAATGACTGCTATTTTCAGTAATACAATGATCCAAGACAATCCCAAAGGACTAATGATGGAGCATATTCCAGGAAAACAACCGATACTGCTTCAATACAGATTGAAGTATGCTATTTTTCACTTTCTTTTTTCATTTTTTTCTTTTTTTTTAAATTCTTTTTTATTTTATTTTATTTTTTTTATTTTTAAATTTATTTAACTTTTTACATTCATTTTCACAAGATTTTGGGTTCCAAAATTTTCTCCCCATTTGTGCCCTACCCCCTCCCCAATACACTGGACATTCTAATTACCCATATCACCAAT
>CM053769.1:548656941-548674246 GCA_028658325.1 Potorous gilbertii
GCCAGATAACTTTCTATTCCCCATTACCTGTATTTCTTATTTCCTAGTAGCAAGAACAATACTCAACAGTTGATCCTAAAACTTTAAGTTCCAGTTTCTCCCCAATCCCTCCCTCCCCACTCATTCCCTTTGGGAAGGCAGGCTCTTCAAATATTTTAAGACAGCTATCATCATCACCACTCATTTATATAGTGACTTAAGGTCTGCAAAATGCATACATTATTTTGTTTGAGTATCATAATAACCTTGTGAATCATGGACCTGTTTTAAAGATGATGAAACTGAGACTCAGAAAAGAGGCATCTAGGGTCAATACAGCTCATAAATGTCTGAGGCAGGACTTGAACCCAGGTCTTCCTGACAAGTATTCTACCAAGCTACTCCTGCTCCTTGCCTCATTACTGCCTACAGTAATTAATGCTAATCTCCCTTTGATTTTTTTTTTAAAGGAAAACAAAAGTTAAGCATTATATCGAATTAGAGTTAGATGGGATCTTACAGATCATCTGATCCAAATCCCTCATTTCAAAATTGAGAAAACTGAAGCCCAGGGAGATGAAGCAACCCACTCAAAGTCACACTGCTAGTAAGATGAGCCAGGACTAGAAACTGGGTCTCCTGAATCCAAGGCTGATGATCTGTTAAAAAACAACCAAAACATACCTAGTACCTAGTTACACAGTTGTTAATGAGGAGAGTCAGAAAGAACCTTCAGGTTCTCCCACTCTTGATCAGGTAAATGAACATTCCCTCAGCAGTCTCCTATCCCTGAGCCTATATGCCAATAAACCACAGATGGAGCTGGAAGAGAGATGTACTGAGTGTGTATTCATTCAGAACGCTGCTCCAAAGAGTTTGCCAAACATCGTTTAGGATAGTCACAAGGCAAAGTAGTTCACAGAAGTACTGCCCTAAGAAGTCATTGCTATTGTGCTGACAGAGAAGGATTTTTTCCCTTCAGAGTAATTCAGATTAACATAACTCCTAACAAGAAGCCACCTTATTCCACAGCCAACTTAGACTCCTTCCATTACTAATCACCAAGGAGAACTGCTGCAAAGCGACATACTAATGCTTTGTTTAAAACTGAATTCTGATTGCTTTAGGCTTAAGGAATTCTCTGCCTTACCTTTCTGAGCATTTTTTTTTCTGTACACATAATGGACTATAGGGCAAAACAACAAAAAAATCAGGAATGGGTAAACAAACTGAGGGTGAAGGAAGGTAGCCCAAATACCAAAGTGTCTGATGGCCAGATCAAATATATTATTTCCAAGGAACTAAGTCATAGGGTCATAGGTTTAGAGCTGGAAGGGGCCACTGAGTCCAACCCCTTCATTTTGCTTGAGGAAACAGACTAAGAGAGATTAAATGACTTGTCCAGAGTAACCCAGCTACTAAGTATTTGAAGTAGGATTTGAACTCAAGTCTTCCTGATTCCAAGCCCAGCACTCAATTCATAACATTGTCTCGAACTACCACACATAATGTATGTACCATTAAGATTAAGCTCCATTTTCCCACTTGATTGTATCTCTCAGATCTCCTTTGAACTCAGAGATCTGCTGTTAGTATTTGTTCAAGTGTGGATACTAAAAGGAGGTGGAAGACCTATCAGGTTGGAGATGAGTGAAGGCTAGCTAGGTAGACATGAAACCAGCTATCTAGCTCTAGTTTATTGTGTGGTTATTGGAAATGATGACAGAAAATAATGCTCATGAGAAAACCTAGGAAGTGAAAAGCAAGACCCTTCTAGTTAATGGAAAAGACATTCAGGAGAGAAAGTACAAGATCAAGGATCTCTTTGAAGCCATGAATGTAGCTAGTAGCTGGCCATGAATGTAGCCCCTGCTGTACACTCCAGTAGCAGCATGCAGAATGAGATATGTGATTCCCATGCGATGATGTTCTAACTTGGGGCAGTATGGGAAAGGGCATGAAGTTCTTGGGTACATAGTTAAATGCTGAGCATATGTGTTCAGGGAGATCCATACTGTAGGTAGGTTAGGCAATGAGTTTACATTTTAGGGTAAAAAGCTCATTGCTCAAGGGCATTGGGTTTGTAGAGTCTGTATACAATGCTATGTAAGAAATAGATAGCCTAGCCAGAAACGATGTCACCTAGGGTTTTACTTTCATTTTCTCTGTTCTCTTATTTAATCTCTTTATTGGTTGGCCCCCAAAACCTTTGGGATGTTGGTTCCTTCTATAATTCTCTACTGTTGCTATCAGCCCTTGCCTAGCCCAGTCTACATAACACTTTATTTTAATTATTTAAAAAAAAATTATCAAGCATTTATTTTTCTCCCACCTTCTTATCTCCAGAAACAAACAAAACTCCAAAATTCTTGTGATAAATATACATAGTCAATCAGAACAAGTCTCTATATTGGCCCTGTCCAAACGTGTTTTCTTCTGCAGTTAGCTCCTCATTTGTCTGTCTGTCAAGGGATAAGGAGTATTCTTCATCATCAGTCCTCTTGAGTCAAGGCTGAACAATGATCGGAGTTCAGAATTTCCAAAGTCTTTAAAAATTTTTCATTTATACATTGTTGTTATACTATAAATTGTTCTCCTGGTTGTGTTCCTTTCATTCTGAATCAGTTCATACAAGTCCTTTTAGGTTTCTCTGAAATTATCTTTCACAATTTTTTTTAATAGCACAACAGTATTCCACTACATTTATAATTTGTTCTGCCATTCCTTAATTAGTGGGCTATCAACTTAGTTTTCAGTTCTCTGCTATGATCCATATAAGATCTCTTCCTCTTTCTTTCCTCTTTTTGGGGAATAGGCCAAGCAATGGTATCCCTATGTCAGAGGGCAGGTACAGTTTGGTAATTTGTGAAGCCTAAGTTCATACTGCTCTCCAGAGTGGCTGGGTCAATTCACAGCTCCATCAACAGTGAATACAATCTGTGTGCTTGTATTTACCATAATCTCTCCAACAACTGCTATTTTTTTTTTTTATCTCTGCCAACCTGACGGATGTGAGATGGAAATTGTGAATTTCTCTAATTATTAGTGATTTGGACCATGTTTTCATATGGCTTTAGTTTCTTCCCTTGAGAACAAACTTCTTGTTCATATCCTTTGACCGTTTATTAGTTGGGTAATGTACATGTCCCTTTGTTTTTGCCCCTTTAGTTCATCCAAAATAGAACTCTGGATTTTTTGAAATCTCTTTTGAAGAAATAAGGCAAAATACAAAAACACATTATTATAGAGGCTAAATAACAATTAAAGAATCGCTAAGTTACAAAGACTTAAAATATAAACCTATGAAAACCCTAAAGCCATAGTGATGTAAACCTTCTGTGGGAAACTCTGCTTCCATTTAATTTCTATCTAGGCTTGACCTATTCAATGAATGGGCGTTGCCTCACCCTAAGTGAGAGCCTGCAAAGACCTTGGCCTAAAGGGCCCAAGGTCTCCCAGTGCATCCTGAGTCATCTCCAGTCATCCCGAGGAATATCAGTTCTCTGAATTCAGATGGCTCTGGAGGAGAAGTGAGGCTGGTGACCTGCACAGCCTTCCCTCACTCAAAACAAAGTCAAGTGCAAGTCATGTCATCACTTCTCTGATGGCATGTTCTTCTTTGGCAAGGAAAGACGAACACAATCTAGGCCTGACCCTACCACACACAGCCAAGTATACTGCCTCAGAAGAGGGAGTTTATGTGCACTCAGGAGTGTGGGGCAGACCTAATGCCCGGATTCATTTCCACATTCCAAGCTGGAGAACCATTTCCAATAGTCAGTCAAGAAGCATTTATCAAACCCTTACAATGTGCCAGGCACTCCAGTAAGCACTGGGGATACAAAGAAAGACAAACAAATAATCCCTACCCTCAAGGAGTTCACATTCTGATGAGAGATAACATGAAACAAAGATGTACATAAAACATACATATAATGTAAATGGGAAGTAAGTTACTTAGATTGTAGAGTTATCCTTCCCCTATGGGAGAATGTTTCACAAGTTTACAATATCCCACCTTCCATTATACTTGTAGGTATAAAATGCTTGCCAACATTAAGGACCCCACCCAACAGCCCTAAATGAGTAAAGCACACAGACCTCAGTGGAAGAGACAAGGAAGCCAAGCTCATGGTGCAGAAGAACAAGCTCAAAATCACTGCCAAGTTTATATTTGTGATTCATACAAACAGATCCCTCTGTATGTCGGTCAGTCTCTCTCTCTCTCTCTCTCTCTCTCTCTCACACACACACACACACACTCTCTCTCTCTCTCTCTCTCTCTCTCTCTCTCTCTCTCACTCTCTCCCCCCCATATGTACAGTGGACTCCCATATGCAGAAATTACCCCTGAATGTATGCTCTCTTTTTCAGAGCTCCTACTGCCTCTGAAACAGACACTGGCTTTCAATCTGAGGGTAGCTGACTTTAAAAGACATCTTTGCTATGAAGAGACAAGACTTCTTTCCTAGCAGACAGAAATGTAACCATGGTGTCTGTTTAGAACATAAAAAACTGCTGAGACAGGCTCAGTTCAACTAAATTGAATTCCCAGGGGAGCAAGATCGAGGGGACACTACACATGAGAAGTGAAACACGAGCACGCTTGCGTTCATTACACTTCTCCTTCCCAGTACTAGACGGCCAGCTACAATTTGACCCTCTGGCCACTATATCTGCTTCCTTCCTACTCTAACTTGGGCTACTAAGGCAATACAAACAAGCACAGTGATACCAGAAACTTCCCAGGAAGCTGCCTGGGGAAGAGATGGCCACAATAAATACAGAGACTTCTTGCGACTTCCCCAGGGAATAAGCATGAAATTCCCCAACATGAAGTCAGAAGTAGGAAAAGAGAAATGAAAAAGATATAGGCAAATTCTAGGGTAACTGATACATATCAGATAATTAAGGGGAAGCTAGGGATACCTGGAGAGAGGGAAACTCCCATGCTCTTTCTCAGTTGGCCCTCTTACCTCCAGCAGAGACAGAATTCTGGGCTGGAAGGATGCTCGGCTTAACTAGATAGAAATGGATTTTGATACACTGGCATTTCTAAGCTCAGGAGCTCAATAAGCCCAGGAAGCTGCCATAAAATGCTGAATTAAACAAGAAATCTTAATGGAATTTCAAGGATATAGAGATCCTTGGGAAACATGATATAGGAAGAAAGGTAGGGTGGGACTGGGAAAGAACAGGAATTTCTTTAGTGTTTCACTACAGATGTGTTTTGCTGGAACTAAACAAAGGTTGAGGAAACTGCACCATCTGCCTGTGTCAGAAGTATCAGGGGTTTTCTATTAGTCTTTGCTATAATGGGGCTCAGTCAAGAGTTAAGGGTGTTATAGTCATCTTACTGACAACAATTTATCAAATATACCCAAAATCCATGATCAGCCCTGCTTGGCTTTAGTTGCTCATCTGGTTGTCTGACTTTCTTTTGGAGACTTGAGATTCAAGATTTTTGCTCATTCATTCACCAAATAGGTCAAAGGGAATTAACAAGCAGTTTTCTAAAGAACTGCAGACTATCAACAGTCACGTGGGGGAAAAAAGCATCTTCACTGATCGTATAAGAGAAATGTAAATTGAAATAACCCTGAGGTTTTATTTCCCTCATGTCAAATTGGCAAAGGTGATAAAAGAATATATTCAATGTTGGAGGAACTGAGGGGAAAAAAGCATTTCTCTGGCTCCCAAAAAAGCACTTAGAAAAACAGGATTTGCTACTGCCTTGTCACTCCAAGGGTCTGAGAACATAGTTTGGCCAGCTCCAGCTTTGAGGTAAAACACTTGAATCTGCCCAGTGGCCTCTTCACAATTAAGCTAAGTGAGGTTATAACAAATCAGTATAGTGGTACTATTCCAGGAAAGCTTTCCCCCAATAGTTGGCATTATACTATGTCAGGAAATCAATGGCTTCACCAAATGGTGGAGCCAGAGTCAGGCTGCTCTTTTGTTGACAGATCTCACTTCTGAGGGCAGCACAGACAGAAAGGGAAGCAAAAGACTAACTTCCCTCTTCATGTAGAACCACACCCAGAGACAACCAGGACCAGCTACAGAGAGATCTAATATTATATGTAACAAAGCCCTGATCAAGTCTGGGAGATTTGGGGCACTATAAAGAGCTCCTCTGAGCCAGTTGTGATCTGACTTCTTTACTGCTTTAACCTGGTTCTTCAGAGTGCTCACCACCCAAAGATGCTGCACTTAGCAGAAGTAATAAATGAATGTCCTGCTACCAAAACACCCTCCTTCAATCCTAGACACAGGCACCCATCCCACCAGTTCCCCACCTAGCAGAAGAAGATCTGCCTCTTTGCAGTATTCCTGATAGAGATGGAGAATACTTCATTTGAAATACTTTAGAGTTAGGTAAGAAGAATGCCAACAAGCCCTGTCCCTCAAGACCAAATAGATTTAAAGCTCATTTGGAGCCCAAGTTCTACCTCCAAAATTATGACTCCCTACTTATAATGTAAGCTCTGAAAGCAAAAATACAAATACTTCTCTATTTCTCACAATACTTAGCACAAAAATGGGCACATAATGGGCAACAGCAACTGGCTGTTGAATAAATGAAGGAAAGAAACCTTTCCTAAGGACTCTAGCCCACAAGAAACTCTCTCTTTTCCAATTCTTCTAGTCTTCAGTGCACCTATACCACCTTAACATGGGTCCTTCCTACTCCTTGATTGTCTCTATCCCATAAGGAATTCCTTTATATATCGTCACGTCCTATCATTTGGTAATCCCATACATGCAAAGCCTTCATACTGTCTTACTGGACTGTACTACTCTCCATTCTGCCGGTAAATTATGCTGATTCACATAATCCTGGATTGTTCAATGCTCTACGTAAATATCGTGTTTTCACAGTTAGACTGTGGAGGTCTATTCCAGGTGTCTCTCTTTATCCCCTAGATCACCTAGCACAATGAATTGCACACAGTAGATATTTCATGTTTGTGATGACAGCAGAGACCCTATTACTTATTTCTCTATGTTTTCTAAATTATCTGGCTAAAGTATTTTCTAAAGTACACAGAACATATAGATAGATGCTCAATAAATACTTGATGACTGATTAACATAGCTTTAGCCAAAGAAAGAAGACTCACATAGCTTTTCTGCTTGGGAGGCCAGAGAGCCAGGTCAGGGTTAAAGAGCTAATTGCACACATAGCACTTTTTGAAATGGACTTATTCAAAGGGCCCTTGATTCCCTGACCCTTGGGCAGAGGCTGGGAGAGCCACTACTTAGAAATCATATGTGTGTGGGGTTAGGCCTATGATGTCACATTCAATGACAAAAAAGCCCAAAATATCTGTCCGTGTCTCCACAAAGTTTACAACGTTGATGGGTAGTTGAGACAAACTGAAAAAGAAGCACATATAAAGGCATAAAAACATGTGGCTCATCTCTTTTTAAGTCCACTATACCACTCTGTCTCCTATATATTTACATTCTACTGTATTAACTATTTATGTACACATCTTATTTCCTTGAATACAGTGGAAGTTCCTTGAGAGAAGAGACTATTTTTCCTCCATTTTTGTTGCCCTAGTACCAATCACAGTGCTCTAACAAATAAATGTTCACCATTCTTTTGAACTGAACAAAGGGCTGGGCCAGCAGGATTAGTTCCCAAAGAGTGGAGCTTGGCTATAGGGCTAGCTAGGCTAGGCTAATCAGTAGCTAGGTTGGTTTAATTCCAAATCTTTTAGTGTAAGAAGTAGGAGAATGGAGAAGAAAGGCCTTTTTCTTTCTCATCTTCTCAAAGAGTTAACTTGTCTCTATATTAGCTAGAAGTGGTGTACAAAACTGTCAATCACTGTGGCATGAGCAGGTCCCTCACTGTGGACCTCAGACTACCAAGTACAGGCAGGGCTGTGCAGGTTTTTAATGGACTCTGACAAGAACTCCATTAAAGAAGTAACTGAAGGTGGGCCCGGTTTAGCTCTGACCTAATGTTCTCTAAAAAACAGAGGTACTGCACAGACTGAGAAAAATGGGGGAGGAAAAAATGACAACTCTCTAAATCACAGACTGTAGATTCAGTTTCTCAGAAACCAGATTTGATCCACTCTGTAGTTTTGAGGTGTGTTCAATTTAGCAATGAATGCCAACTGCATAAATTCAGCTCAGTTGTGCAGTGTACTCATTAGATAAACGTCCAAAACAATCTGAGAAGATGCACACTGTGATCTTTGAACAGTCTGGTTCAAAGTCTTGCTGAACTATTTTTAGCAGTTTTTGGTTTTTTTTTTTTTTTTTTGCATTTTGCAACAAACACACTGGCATCTCCAAAGACAATGAAGAGAAGCAATTAGATCCAGTCATTCCACAGCTAGCTGTCACCCATAGTCAACTGCTCACTTCCCTCAGGTACAATTTGGCTAATTTCCTCCTCTTATTACATGTCAGACTGGGCCCACGTCCAGACGTATAGGGCCTTATTGACAAGCTAAGAACTAGAGATAGAAGATAAAGCATTTATGAGGTGCATGATTTCAATGCCCTCTTCCTTGACATCTCTTTATACCAGATTATAAGCTCCATGAATTAATGGATAATAAACTAAAAGCATTTATCAAACTCTTACTATATGCCAAGCAGCGTACAAAGGACTGGAGATATAAATACAAAAGCTAAGCAATTCCTTCCCTCAAGGAGCTCCATTCTAGCAGGGGGTGAGCAAGGAAGGGGTGCTGTGGTTTGGGAAGTTACTAAGATGCTGAGTGGAACAACAGCAGTCCAAAGTCCTGTGAATACAGTTCTCAGAACTAGGGGTAGAAGGAAGGACACATGGAATGCGCTGTGGAGAGAAATATTAAGATAAGCCTGGCTGGACCCAAGAAGGAAAAGTCAAGTGGCTTAGATCCTTCCAAGCAGGGTCTCTAGTAGCTTTCATTGGAAGATAAAAACCAAGGCAGAAAAGGAGTAGGGGTGGGGACATGAGGCTGCATGGGCCCAGGGAATGGAGAACCAAGCAGCACAGATCCTTTCAGCTATGGAAGTAAAGGACCACAGATCCTCTAAATCTGGTATCTCTTCCAGTGACCAATACAGTGCTCTGAAAACAGCAGATGCTGCAAAAAATGTTTACTGAATTGAACTGCAAAAGGTCTGAAGATGAGGTCTTTTCACATTCCATCAATAGGGGGGTGGATATTCAGGGCTAGGCCTGAAGTTTGGAAGGAAAATGGTGCTGGTGAGGAGGAAAGGCAAAAGAAATGTTATATTTCTTGAGCTGGCTAAAAAGGGCATCTAAGTAATGAACTATATATATAGTTCGTTCACTTATTATGGGAGAATAATGTTGGAAAAAAAAAGGGCCAGATATGACTACCTAATGAAGAACAGTGTTTTAAAGGATCTTTGAGAAGTATGTAAAATATCTCCCTCTCTCTCTCTCTCTCTCTCTCTCTCTCTCTCTCTCTCTCTCTCTCTCTCACACACACACACACACACACACACACACATATACACACACACACACACAATTTAGGGAATATTCTAAATGGTGTAGTCGAAGAGTCCTGAATGTGATGACACAGTGTGGACTGGGACTCTGGATAGTAGGAATTGCATCCTTAACAGCCTGGCTATTCCAGTCTGGACTAAAGCAAAACTATCAGCCCAGTCCTTTCATTTCACTGAAGTGGACATTCTCAGAAATACCCTCGATCTATTAACTATATGTGTTTTCATATAGGTATGTGTGTGATATAATATTGTTATAGATCTACTCATACACAAAAATAATGTCATATATGTTTTACATGTCCTTTATATGTATTTCTTTGACTAAGAACTCTGAGGTTGCATCTATACCTCAATTTTCCTTCTATGCCTAAGTCCATTGCTCCCTTATCCTATCACATGACATATACATCTTATTAAATCCCAACCCGTGTTTACCGCCATATCTGCCTTCTTTGCTGCTATTCACCTGTGGTTGAATGGTGCTGGAGAAAGTTGTTGTTAACATCTGTCCTTTGTTCTCAAAGAAGACCATGACCTCAGGAAAGTGAAGCCATGATTTGCAAGTGAATTGGATTTAAGTGAGGGAGGACTAGGCAAAGTCTCCAGTCTCACTCTCCTCTGGAGCCATCTGAGTCCAGTAGCCAGATACACATCAGGATGACTGGAGATAACCCTGAGAAATTCATCCAACATGGTGACTGGAGCCACAACAAATTCCTCACTGGGCCCTCATTGCAGCAAAACAATTCCTTTATTCTTTTCTTCTCCCCTCCTCCCTCAGTTCTCAGCAAAAGACCCTGCATCATACTTTAATGAAAAAAGAAATGCCATTCACTACGAATTCTTCCTCTATTCTGAATCTCAAAATCTTGTGATGTCATCCCCCTCTAAGCTTTATTCCAGCTTCTGAAGAAAGATGATCCTTCTTGCCAAATTCAGTTCTTCTACTCATGCCCTTGATTCTATCCCTGTCCAGCAGCTCTGCCAACTTGCCAATGTAATAATTCCTCCCTATTCCCCCATCTTCATTCTCTATCTGCTGACTCTTTTCCTGATGCCTATAAACATGCGTAGATATCACCCATCCTTAAAAAACTTTCATTTGATCTGACCATCCCTTCAATTTATCGTCCTATAATCTGTCTTCTTTCATAGCTAAAGAAAGTCTACATTTCTCTCCTCTCCAAATCTGACTTTTGACCTTACCACTTAACTGAAACTGCTCTCTCTCCAAAACTACCAATGATTTCTTAATTGGCAAAATCAGTGCCCTTTTCTCAGCCTTCAATCCTCTTCATCCCTCTATTACATCTGATATTGATGACCACCCCAAACGACCTGGGTTCTCTCTATTCTTTGAGCTTTCATGAGGCTGATCCACAGTTTTCTTTCTGCTAAATATGGCTACTACTCTTCAGGTTCCTTTGCAAGGTCATCATCCATGTCCCGTCCCCTAATTTATTTGTGGGTAATTACTAAGGCTCTGTCCTAGGCCCTCTATTATTCTCCTTCAACATCTTTACTCATCAGATCCCATGGGTTCCATGATCATCTCCATGTAGATGATTTCCGGACATTTATATCCATCCCTAGGCTCTCTCCTGAGGCACTGTTTGACATCACTAACTGCCTCTAGGTATTGGTGTGCTTTAATTTCTCAAATTCAAAATACTCAAGATGGAAGTTATCTTTTCCCTCAAAGCCACTCCTTTTTTGTAACTTCCTTATTCTGTTAAGAGTACCATCATCCTTCAAGTTAACCTACTAAGCAAGCTTGAAGTGATCCTTGACAGTCTTCCTTACCTTTTCATATATAATTAGTTGCCAACTCTTGTTGATTTTACTTCTGGACCCTCTCCCTCTATTCCCTTGTCTTTACATAGCCACCTCCTTTGGTCTCTTTCCACAAAGCTGCCAAATTTGTATTTCTAAAGGAAAGATTTCCCCACATTGTTCCTGTCCTCCAGAAGTTCCAGTAGCTCCCTTTTGACACCAGGATCAAATATAAATTCCTCTATTTGGCATTTAAAACTCTTCACAATCTAGTCACCATCTGCCTTTCTAGGTTTATGGCACATAACTCCCCTTTAAGCCTGGCCTATTTTTTGTTCCTCCTACAGGACACTCAACCTCCCATCTCTTTTCTTTAGAATCTCTAACTTCCTTCAAGTCTCAGCAAAATACATGTACTCTTACTAAGAATCATTAACTCAACTGTTTCTGGACATTTAATAAGTTAACTTTTCACCAAAGGATTCAAGAAGAGCTGGTAGGTCCCCTAGAGACACTGGCTTTTCAAGGGTCACATAACACTTGGCCTAAGGAGGAAAAATAGGAAAAGGTCTAAAAATGAGGAAGGAACAACTGCTGTTATTCTATCTTTAAAATGATCAGGTAGTAGGTAGTAGTTAGCAAATCTAGAGGTTTTACAGGCTGTGAGAAGCCACCCCCAAGTTAATCTCCTAAGGAGAGAAACCTTCCTTACATTTTCTAATGCCTCCCTCATGGAGGACATTTAAAAATGTTTTTCTAACTGAATTACTTATGATATATCATGGCATTACTCTAGGTACTCAGAAACAGAAAATGACTGAACCAGTATTAGGAGCTAACTGTCCTAAGGATTTTCTTTGGAGCCTGAAGAGTCCAAATCTATGGGAAGTGCTAAGGAGCCATTTGGGCTAGGCTGACAATGGAATGTGTTATAGGAGCCTTGCTGAGGTGGGCAAAACTAAACTTCTCTCCACTTCTCTCACCTCAAAGTTGTGGCAATATGATTTTACAACATACAGCAACAAACATTCTCCTGGGCACAGTTAACCAGCTGAGAGACACTATGGCCAGCTGTTTGGAAACTAGGCTTTCAGAGGCAGCACAAATACCGAAGGCTGAAGGATACTCTCAGCTAGAAAGGTAACAACTCCCTCCCTGACTATACAGTCACCCACAACTCATTTGATGAGGTTTTTCTTGTATTTTGGGGGATGCTTCAGGACCAAACCAATTTAAATTGCCAGTACTCCCAGTCCACACTTCTCCAACCTGCCGCCAAAGGGCTCTGTGCTGCCCTGAGATTTATTGGTTTGACTGGCTGGATCAGCTTTTCAGCATGGTGGACCAGATAATGAACCTCACAGCGGGTGATTAGGAGAGGCCATCAGCTGGCAAAAGCAGCAGGAGCAGTGACTTCCTTTAATTTCCCTGGGAAGATGCCCCTACACTGTATGTCATTCCACTTCCTCCCCCCTTTCCCCTTTACTGACTTTATTTGGTTTGAAGCCCTAGACGCTCCTTTTGAATCTCATCTTTGAAACTCACTTCAGTTCTAAACAAGTTGAGGCCCCTGGACCTGCAAAACCGTCATGCCCATTCTCAGTGAGTGACCATTAACAGGATGAGGGAAGAAGGGAAGCATGTGAAATGAAATGGAAGGAGAGGACATTGGATATAAACATCCCATCAAACTGCTGGCCTCCTCCTGTGGCCTGTTGGCAGTTCAGCACCTTGCCCAGTGCAGACATAGGCAGGTATCTTGTTCTCCTCTTTCCTTAGAAACATCATATCTCAAGGACAAGAGATAGACAACACCATCTCTTTGCTCTGTACACATAGAGAGTTAGACATGAAGCTTTCATGTCACTGCAGACTGGAGCTCATTCCATGCCTTGTGGTCCCTTCTGTACAAATGAGGCACTTACAGAGCTCAAAGCTGGCTGCCACACAGGTTGGTCACACATTTATTTCTAATCAGACATGCAGGTATCAAGACCCTCCTTACGTTTCCTTGATACTGGCTGCTACAAAAAGTCAGAAAACTAAGGGGGTACTTTCCAAAGGGCTGGAAACTAATAGAGTCACCAGATACAAGTTCGCCAAGAAATACCTGTAACCTCTGGTGCTTAACAAAGTAACAAACCATGCTCTTCTGAGCATGTTCAATGCACTTTTAGGTTGAATCTTGGAAACAAGTTAGAATAAAAATAATAGATTCTACGTTGGTCTCTTGGCATAAGCTCAGTCAGACAGTCAATAAAAATTTATTATGTGCCAGGCACTGTGCTAAGCACTGGTGATACAAAGAAAGGCAAAGGACATCCCTTGCCCTTGAGCTCACAATCTATGAGGAAGCCAACATGTAGACAACTATGTACAAACAAGCTACATGTTGGCTACACAATGGATTAGAGTGTTGGTGGCTAACTTACACTTTCTTTTCTTAGGTGGGAAAATTAAGATAATACTTGGGTGATGTTTTTGGGATCTTTTCACTGATGATGGGAGGTGACAGTCACATGCTCCATTTTGTTTCACAGGGATGGTCACTCTTCCTATGTATGCTAGTAAGGGCCCTTGTCCTTCCAACCGTTGTGGAGAAAGGATGTAGGGGAAATTTCTGGCTCACAGAGAGTAGGAAATACTGACAGTAGAATTTTTTTGTGGATAAGACAAAGTAAAATATCTTTCTTTGTGGACAAGACAAGTACTCGGGAGTTTTGTTTTCACCAGTGACCTCTGTATTTACACTGTCAGTTCCAGCTAGGTTGTGGGACATTAATTTTGATAGTGCTTTAAAAAAAAGTGATGGAAATGCTACTTTAAAATGGACAATTAAAATGAAATGTGCCCCCAGGACCACGCTTGTGCTTTATCTCTGCTGTCTTCCTTATAGCTACGATGGAAAAAAGGACTTCTTGCCTTCTAGGCAATGAAACTGCATCATACCCAGCACCACAGCTTGGGCATTTTTTGCCACTGCCAGGAGCAGCTCTTGTCTTTGAATTACAGAAATATGAAACTTCCTGGCAAGACCCAGTGCCTGTGTCTTTTGAGCTCTGGTGAACATGGCTTCTAATCCCCAAAGTGCTAAGAACAAATGAAATGAATCACACTTTTCTTTCTGCTAAACTAGGAAACCAAATAATAGAATCCAAGCACATCAGGGTGCGCAGGCAGGGTCAGAGTTGGACATATGCATGCAACACCCCCTTCCTCCCGAGCTGGATCTCCCAAGGCAACATTTATTTAGGACTTAGAGGCACAGACTTGATCCTATTGATTACAATGTAACATGCAGCCTCAAACATGGGAAATGTGAGTTATGGTCATGCTGGAAATCTTAAATCTGAGCTCTCTAATTTCTGTGATTGTCAAGTGAGGCCAATCTCTGCTCCAATTCCCAATAGTACCACTCTTCGGAGAAAACCTGGTAGTTTCACCTTTGAGGTACATTCAGAAGGGCCCTATACACCCACACAGCAGTCTTGGGTATAATAATGAGCTCTTCAAAGCTGCAATGGGAAAAGGAGAAAATTCTCTACCAGTTACTTCTTTTATAAGGGAGTCAAATTCTCTATCCCCCTTTGCCTGAAATTTTCTAGGAGCTTTCCCATGAAGCCCTTCTGAGTGAAGAATTGAGCTGTGTTCTCCCAAAAGTCCTAGACTTTGGGTATGCTTTCTCAAGACCTGTTTTTACTGTCTAATGGTATTTCTTTGGTGTTGGGTGCACTGTTGTTGTTTTAGTTGTTTTTTGATCCTGACTATTTATGAACGAATTTGGGGTTTTGTAGGCAGAGATATTGGATATAAACATTTCCTTTAAGAAAAGCAGATCCTTTAGGAAATAAGAAATACAGGTAATGGGGAATAGAAAGTTATCTGGCCCTACAGGACAAAAGAGAAGACGGAGTAGCGGAAGGGAGGGATGAAAGAAGAGAGGGCAGATTGGTGATATGGGTAATTAGAATGCTCAGTGTATTGGGGAGGGAGGAGGGGACAAATGGGGAGAAAATTTTGGAACCCAAAATCTTGTGAAAATGAATGTAAAAAGTTAAATAAATAAATTTATTAAAAAAAAAAAAGCAGATCCATCCTGGGTGTGCTAGGGTGTGTACTGTTACGGTGTTATGGTGTAGTCGGCAGGATTTGCATAAACTATATAAAGGTAACTACACTGGCATACCCAGGTTGGCTGCTAACACAGGTTCCAAGATCATCTTCACTAGGAAATATAACTGTTTAAGGGGTCAACAATCTTCTTTAATTACATTCATTAGTTCAGAGAAAAGGTCAGCACCCTGAACTTCAGAGAAAACACAGAGAAAATATATTCAGAGAAATAAAGACCAACAGATAGGGTTCTATTCTAGCAATATTGCTACACACTTTACATACATCCCTGGATCGAGAGAGCTTTTATATCTGAGCAGTCAGTGGTCTAAACACATGGCTACTCAGAATCACAAGGTCCTCCTAAGTGAGCCCCCAAAGCAAAATACCAACTCAGAGTATATATACACTTCTCAGAGTCAGAAGGCATCACAACCCTCATGACTCAGTGCCTAATTAGAAACTAGCAAAAGGTATGAAAGCCTTCCTACAAGGAAACCTAAGCAAGCTTCCTTTAATGGGCTTCACATGAGGCCTGTTAATGTGTGGGGAAGATCTTATATCCCATTAACATTACAGTTCTCCCAGCTAGATCCCTTTGAAATGTAGTATACTCAATAAAGTAGGCATTTAGTAAATGCTTGATAAGTGAATTTGCATTCACTGATCTACTGGTGAAGCTGCCACCTCTCACTCAGACCCCTCCCTTCTTCCAACCAACTCATAGCAAACCTTAAAAAATTTTTGAAAATTTATTTTCAGTTTCAAATTCTCTCTCCCTCCACCTCCTCCCACATCTATCAAGAAGGCAAGAAATGATACCCTTTAAACATATGAAGTTATGCAAGACATATTTCCATAATAAATTCTTAATGCTTGTTGACTTGACTAGAGGACTATTTAACTCAGCTTGGTTCTTGGCCCAAGTGGGGATGGTATGGGGTAGGGTAGAGGGGGAAACAGAACACTGAACATGAATAGAATATTCCTTTTCAGAAGTCTTATCTAAATTCTGTGCCTATAGATTCCTAACTCATCAGGAATGCCAAAGGTCTTCTCTTTGACTTCCTAAGAAAGCTCAGTAAGCTCCCCTTGGTAGAAAGAGATTCAGGTGAATTTCTAGAGCCCACAACTAAATCTGAAAGGGATGTTTTTGGCTCAAAAGACAGTTCGGCTCAGAAGACCCTATGAAGCAGGGGAATTAAGTACAGGAATGGGCTTTAGGCATCTACAAAATACATGTGTGGAGACAATAATTTAGAAACTTAAAGCTTCATCTTTCAGCCCCAGACTTAAGAGAGATAGACTTATTCAGGATCTAGTCTTACAAAAATGTCTACTACAAGCCTGGGATTTTGAGGCTTTTCCATTACCCCTTTACTATGATTAGCTCCCATCTCTTCTGACAAACCCAGTTAGACTGACAATCTGTTCTAGTGGCTCTAAAATGAAGACGAAACAAGAAATCAGGACATAACACAGAGAGGAAACTGAGAGTGGGGTAGAAAGTCAGTCAATCAACACCACTGACCAAGCTACCAACTGTGTACAAGAAATGCCTAGGAATGTCGCCTTGAAAAGTTCACACAAAGTTGATATGAACTTAGAGGACTGATACTACATTTAACAGCAGAGACTATCTTATGACATCTTCTGTACTATCTGGTACTGCTATGTTATCTATGTTATCTCCCCAACAATACAGTAAGCTACTTGATGGCAGACATCAGACCTTATCTTTCTACATTGCTATGTAACATGAACTGGGCACCCAATACTGTTAATACTTGTAGAATGAATGAAAAGCTTTCCTAGGACCCTGTATACAAGAAAGAGTGGGCCAATTATTTTTTTTCTTTTCTTTTTTTTTTATTTTAAATAAATTTATTTAACTTTTTACATTCATTTTCACAAGATTTTGGGTTCCAAAATTTTCTCCCCATTTGTG